>OX244008.1:17800000-18192747 GCA_945859715.1 Apamea sordens | reverse complement strand
GCCTTACCTGTGCTCCCGTGCGCGTTCCGCGTGCCAGAGTCCCGTTTTGGTAGTGTTAGTCCAGGTTTTTACATACATTTTGGTCGTAAATTCAGTTTTTCCAGGAAAATTCCCGATTTTTCTTCTGGACTTCATCCAGAAACGCCATAGTCAGCTAGCCCGCGCGGAGACGCGTCTTTTGACACCTCGCCCGTGCGCCTAGCCCACATACAACATCTAAAATTCCAGAAATTTTTGCATTTCATACATAATACAAATTGACGAAATCCACCTTAGGGAGTCCTGATTTTGATCAAATCTATATAACTTTGCTTCCCGGTGACGCATTTACAAGCTGTTTTCAGCATTTTTAATATTTTTTGAGGTCCCTGAAACGTTCCCACTAGGGATAATTGACAATTTTCGCGAAAAACCCATTTTCGTTTTTTGACTTGTAAAAATTTCACTAAAACTCCTTTAAAAACACTATTTTTTAAATTTTCTTCAAAATTTTCATCTAAATTCCCGTTCCTGTAATTTTAATTGATACTTACCTGCCTTACCTGTGCTCCCGTGCGCGTTCCGCGTGCCAGAGTCCCGTTTTGGTAGTGTTAGTCCAGGTTTTTACATACATTTTGGTCGTAAATTCAGTTTTTCCAGGAAAATTCCCGATTTTTCTTCTGGACTTCATCCAGAAACGCCATAGTCAGCTAGCCCGCGCGGAGACGCGTCTTTTGACACCTCGCCCGTGCGCCTAGCCCACATACAACATCTAAAATTCCAGAAATTTTTGCATTTCATACATAATACAAATTGACGAAATCCACCTTAGGGAGTCCTGATTTTGATCAAATCTATATAACTTTGCTTCCCGGTGACGCATTTACAAGCTGTTTTCAGCATTTTTAATATTTTTTGAGGTCCCTGAAACGTTCCCACTAGGGATAATTGACAATTTTCGCGAAAAACCCATTTTCGTTTTTTGACTTGTAAAAATTTCACTAAAACTCCTTTAAAAACACTATTTTTTAAATTTTCTTCAAAATTTTCATCTAAATTCCCGTTCCTGTAATTTTAATTGATACTTACCTGCCTTACCTGTGCTCCCGTGCGCGTTCCGCGTGCCAGAGTCCCGTTTTGGTAGTGTTAGTCCAGGTTTTTACATACATTTTGGTCGTAAATTCAGTTTTTCCAGGAAAATTCCCGATTTTTCTTCTGGACTTCATCCAGAAACGCCATAGTCAGCTAGCCCGCGCGGAGACGCGTCTTTTGACACCTCGCCCGTGCGCCTAGCCCACATACAACATCTAAAATTCCAGAAATTTTTGCATTTCATACATAATACAAATTGACGAAATCCACCTTAGGGAGTCCTGATTTTGATCAAATCTATATAACTTTGCTTCCCGGTGACGCATTTACAAGCTGTTTTCAGCATTTTTAATATTTTTTGAGGTCCCTGAAACGTTCCCACTAGGGATAATTGACAATTTTCGCGAAAAACCCATTTTCGTTTTTTGACTTGTAAAAATTTCACTAAAACTCCTTTAAAAACACTATTTTTTAAATTTTCTTCAAAATTTTCATCTAAATTCCCGTTCCTGTAATTTTAATTGATACTTACCTGCCTTACCTGTGCTCCCGTGCGCGTTCCGCGTGCCAGAGTCCCGTTTTGGTAGTGTTAGTCCAGGTTTTTACATACATTTTGGTCGTAAATTCAGTTTTTCCAGGAAAATTCCCGATTTTTCTTCTGGACTTCATCCAGAAACGCCATAGTCAGCTAGCCCGCGCGGAGACGCGTCTTTTGACACCTCGCCCGTGCGCCTAGCCCACATACAACATCTAAAATTCCAGAAATTTTTGCATTTCATACATAATACAAATTGACGAAATCCACCTTAGGGAGTCCTGATTTTGATCAAATCTATATAACTTTGCTTCCCGGTGACGCATTTACAAGCTGTTTTCAGCATTTTTAATATTTTTTGAGGTCCCTGAAACGTTCCCACTAGGGATAATTGACAATTTTCGCGAAAAACCCATTTTCGTTTTTTGACTTGTAAAAATTTCACTAAAACTCCTTTAAAAACACTATTTTTTAAATTTTCTTCAAAATTTTCATCTAAATTCCCGTTCCTGTAATTTTAATTGATACTTACCTGCCTTACCTGTGCTCCCGTGCGCGTTCCGCGTGCCAGAGTCCCGTTTTGGTAGTGTTAGTCCAGGTTTTTACATACATTTTGGTCGTAAATTCAGTTTTTCCAGGAAAATTCCCGATTTTTCTTCTGGACTTCATCCAGAAACGCCATAGTCAGCTAGCCCGCGCGGAGACGCGTCTTTTGACACCTCGCCCGTGCGCCTAGCCCACATACAACATCTAAAATTCCAGAAATTTTTGCATTTCATACATAATACAAATTGACGAAATCCACCTTAGGGAGTCCTGATTTTGATCAAATCTATATAACTTTGCTTCCCGGTGACGCATTTACAAGCTGTTTTCAGCATTTTTAATATTTTTTGAGGTCCCTGAAACGTTCCCACTAGGGATAATTGACAATTTTCGCGAAAAACCCATTTTCGTTTTTTGACTTGTAAAAATTTCACTAAAACTCCTTTAAAAACACTATTTTTTAAATTTTCTTCAAAATTTTCATCTAAATTCCCGTTCCTGTAATTTTAATTGATACTTACCTGCCTTACCTGTGCTCCCGTGCGCGTTCCGCGTGCCAGAGTCCCGTTTTGGTAGTGTTAGTCCAGGTTTTTACATACATTTTGGTCGTAAATTCAGTTTTTCCAGGAAAATTCCCGATTTTTCTTCTGGACTTCATCCAGAAACGCCATAGTCAGCTAGCCCGCGCGGAGACGCGTCTTTTGACACCTCGCCCGTGCGCCTAGCCCACATACAACATCTAAAATTCCAGAAATTTTTGCATTTCATACATAATACAAATTGACGAAATCCACCTTAGGGAGTCCTGATTTTGATCAAATCTATATAACTTTGCTTCCCGGTGACGCATTTACAAGCTGTTTTCAGCATTTTTAATATTTTTTGAGGTCCCTGAAACGTTCCCACTAGGGATAATTGACAATTTTCGCGAAAAACCCATTTTCGTTTTTTGACTTGTAAAAATTTCACTAAAACTCCTTTAAAAACACTATTTTTTAAATTTTCTTCAAAATTTTCATCTAAATTCCCGTTCCTGTAATTTTAATTGATACTTACCTGCCTTACCTGTGCTCCCGTGCGCGTTCCGCGTGCCAGAGTCCCGTTTTGGTAGTGTTAGTCCAGGTTTTTACATACATTTTGGTCGTAAATTCAGTTTTTCCAGGAAAATTCCCGATTTTTCTTCTGGACTTCATCCAGAAACGCCATAGTCAGCTAGCCCGCGCGGAGACGCGTCTTTTGACACCTCGCCCGTGCGCCTAGCCCACATACAACATCTAAAATTCCAGAAATTTTTGCATTTCATACATAATACAAATTGACGAAATCCACCTTAGGGAGTCCTGATTTTGATCAAATCTATATAACTTTGCTTCCCGGTGACGCATTTACAAGCTGTTTTCAGCATTTTTAATATTTTTTGAGGTCCCTGAAACGTTCCCACTAGGGATAATTGACAATTTTCGCGAAAAACCCATTTTCGTTTTTTGACTTGTAAAAATTTCACTAAAACTCCTTTAAAAACACTATTTTTTAAATTTTCTTCAAAATTTTCATCTAAATTCCCGTTCCTGTAATTTTAATTGATACTTACCTGCCTTACCTGTGCTCCCGTGCGCGTTCCGCGTGCCAGAGTCCCGTTTTGGTAGTGTTAGTCCAGGTTTTTACATACATTTTGGTCGTAAATTCAGTTTTTCCAGGAAAATTCCCGATTTTTCTTCTGGACTTCATCCAGAAACGCCATAGTCAGCTAGCCCGCGCGGAGACGCGTCTTTTGACACCTCGCCCGTGCGCCTAGCCCACATACAACATCTAAAATTCCAGAAATTTTTGCATTTCATACATAATACAAATTGACGAAATCCACCTTAGGGAGTCCTGATTTTGATCAAATCTATATAACTTTGCTTCCCGGTGACGCATTTACAAGCTGTTTTCAGCATTTTTAATATTTTTTGAGGTCCCTGAAACGTTCCCACTAGGGATAATTGACAATTTTCGCGAAAAACCCATTTTCGTTTTTTGACTTGTAAAAATTTCACTAAAACTCCTTTAAAAACACTATTTTTTAAATTTTCTTCAAAATTTTCATCTAAATTCCCGTTCCTGTAATTTTAATTGATACTTACCTGCCTTACCTGTGCTCCCGTGCGCGTTCCGCGTGCCAGAGTCCCGTTTTGGTAGTGTTAGTCCAGGTTTTTACATACATTTTGGTCGTAAATTCAGTTTTTCCAGGAAAATTCCCGATTTTTCTTCTGGACTTCATCCAGAAACGCCATAGTCAGCTAGCCCGCGCGGAGACGCGTCTTTTGACACCTCACACGTGCGCCTAGCTCACATAAAATTTTGCCCACCCACCCGCCCTCTGGTCTATAGGAAGGTAGACGTGGGGTTTTCGGCAAAAAATATTTTTTCCAAATTTAGCTCTTCTAGCTACGTTTATACAGAAACCTATTATAAATTGTAGTTATAGTTGTTTTCAAAGTAATAAGTACCTCCTAAGGAGTTTTAGCAACATTTTTAATATAATTTTAAGTATTTTTATTTAATTGACCGACTCCTGCTTACAGGGGTCGTCGTATTTACAAATTTTTACTTGTTGCTGATCCCCCCTTTACAGGGAAACAGCAATATTCAATATTCTTATTTATTGAAATTCAATTTTAATCAATCTTAATTTATTTTCAATTGTATTATCATATAAATTTGTACTTTAGTGTCTGTGTTGTGTATTTTAATTTATTGAAATTTATTATTTAATTTGTATTCATTTTAATTGTATTTAAAATTTAAATTAGTATTTTATCTTCTGTGTTCCCCCCTTTACAGGGACACAGCAGAATCGCCAGTACCCTCTGACCGGAACCCATATATGAACCTCACTTTTACGAAGGCCACCGCTATGTTCCGCACACCGGCCAAGAAAGATGCGAGCTCGGCGGGCACCAGGGGCTCACCATGCTCGACCGAGAAAGCTGGACCCTCGCTTCCCAGCGTGAGGCGAAGCATCGGCGAATGGGAAGCTGGAAAATCCGAGCCCCAGCCCAAGTCTCTGGCCGTCCCAAGGCGCACTACCACATCACCAGCGCCAAAGAACTCGGAGACCGGAGGAGCCGGACCGGAGTCGAGGTACCCCAGTCTCACGGCAGAGGCGAGAGCTTGCCTGAATAAAGCTAAGCTTTATTTGGGCAACTCTCGGAACCTCAAAACCGAGATAAAGACTGGGGTCCTTGACGCGATAAACCGGCTCTACGAGCTGGTGAAGGAGTCGGAGCGGAGCAGGACTCCCATCGCGCCGGCACCTGCGGTCGCACCTGCAGTCGTGCAGGTAGTCGCACCGGAGCCCGCGGCTCTTAACCCGTCCACGGAACCTCCGACAGAGCTGATGAAGAGCCTTGTCGAAGGCCTTCAAGCGCACAAACGGGACCTACAGGAGTGCAAGCAGTACACCCAGGCTCTGTCGGAGCAACTCCAGCTGGCCCCTCGCTATGTTGCAGGCCAAGGCCCTTCATTCGCGGAGATCGCCGCCGGCCCGAAGCAGAACATCCGGGAGCCTCTTCACTCGGTTATTGTATCATCTGTGAATGATACAGACACCGGTGAAGAGGTTCTCGAGAAGCTCAGGACGGCGGTCGATGCCAGGAATGAGGGCACTAGGGTGGAACGGCTGCGCAAAGCGAGGGACCAGAAGGTAGTGGTCGGGTTCAAGACCAAGGAGGAGATGGTGAGGGTCACCGAGAGGATTAGGAGGACGGGCAATCTTGTGGTAGAAGAGGCCAAAAACAAGGACCCGCTAGTCATCATCAGGGATGTCCTCTCCTGCCACACGGATGCCGAGATCCTCCAGTCCTTGAGGCAGCAAAACACCCACCTGGTCGGGGACATTCCTGCGGATGATGTGAGGTTGGGGGTGAAGTACCGTCGAAGGACGAGGAACCCCCACACCTGCCACGTCGTCCTGCAGGTGTCCCCCACTGTGTGGCAGAGGCTGACGACGGCGGGTCGCGTGCACATCGACCTGCAGCGAGTGCGAGTGCTGGATCAGTCGCCACTGGTCCAGTGCACTCGCTGCCTGTGTTTCGGCCACAGCCGAAAATTGTGCACGCAGCCCGCCGACCTCTGCATCCACTGCGGTGACCCACACCTGCGGGCTGACTGTCCTTCACGCATGGCAGCGGAGGCGCCGCGGTGCCACAACTGCCTGTCAGCACGGATGGACAAGACTGACCACAATGCCTTCGACAGCGAGTGCCCGGTGCGTGGCAAGTGGGACGCACTGGCGCGCCTGTCGGTGGCATATTGCTGAGGTGGTGCCAAGGCTCCCAGGAAGAAGGAACCGCAACGGTACGGATTTTAGAGTTTTTAAACAGAAACCAATATCAATTATTATTAATAAAGTCATAAGAATCTCTAAAAATACCAGAGTAGCAAATTGGAGTCAGTTTCATGTGAAACTGGCCCAATTAGAAGCGGAAACTAAAACAAACTCACAAACTTGTAAAAAATTTAGGTATACAATTATCTCATTAGTAATTAAATTATATGGCAATGCAAATAACATAATAACAATATATAATACAAAAAATATAAATAAAATCAGCTTACCGTTGTGGTCCGACGAGCTCGTTGAGGATGAAAATATGGTTCAAGTTGCAGCTGCGAGTTCGCCAGAACTATCTGTAAATAGACAAATCATTAGGATAATATTAGATAGAAAATTAATGGTTAAAATAGGAAATAATAGCAAGTACATAAATTTAGGACAAGAAACACTATGTGTATATAATATATTGTGAATATATTAGATTAACATAAGTATAAAATAGATTTTAAATTTTAGATGTTTAAATTTTAATTAGAATTAAATTATACCAATATTATTATTATTTATTATTTTAATTATTGATTAAACTCAGAATAGATTAAGTTTTAAGATATTAATATTATAGGAATAACACTCAAAACAAGAAAGAAATAAAACAGTAATATAGCATAAAATGAGGCGAAGAAAGCCTCCAGGAACCCCTTACTTCCCATTACGGGACTGGCGAAAAATATGAACTACAAGACGGTCAAGATTCACAAATAATTGGTCTAAACAGGGCTCTGATCATGTCAGAGGGACACTGAGCAAGGGCAGGAGTGGGTTTTAGCCGGTAAGAGTCCGGCACTGCCCAGACTGGCTCATTAGTGAGGCAGTCTGGGCGTCCATGAGGATTTCCCACTCCTGCCAAAACAAAAAAAAAAAAAAAAAAAAAAACCTAACCTAACCTAACCTAACCTAACCTTTTTTTTTTTTTTTTTTTTTTTTTTTTTGTCGCTGAGAAATGCTTTATGCATCCCCGTCCCGCGGGGGACCGAGACGGGGTATGTGGGACTCCCTGTCGGAAGGACAGTATACCCACTAAAACTCAGCGGTGTTCCTACAAACGCCGTAATGGGAGGGCTATGGGAATTCAACACTTCCACGGCCCTCCCGGCGCACGCCCGCCAAGGTGGTATGGCGGGCCCCGCATGCCCCCCAGGTTGGGGGGCTACGGGAATGGCCGGGAACACCTGGCCATTCCCGTCCCTCAAGGTGGAGGCCTGTGCAAAACAGGCAACGGAGCCCCCGCACCCGTTGCCTGCTGGCCTCCACGCCCGCCTGAAAGGCGGGCCCCGCATGCCCCCCGCGTTGGGGGAGCTACGGCCGCAGAGGATAGGGAGAGCGGCAACGAAACACCGAACACTCCTCTTCCCCTGCGGCCCCGCCGCGTCCGCCATCTCACGGTGGCGGCCCCGTCAAGGCCGCGGAAGGAAGGGAGAACCCCTCCCACCGCGGCCTCTGTCCTCAGCCGCAATGTCTCCCTCACGGGGGACATCGCGGCCCGCCTCAGGTAGGTCACGATGTCGCGCAAGCGGCACCGCAACCCACCCGTGGGCCGCTACGTCCCGGGCTAAACCGCACAGCCCGGACGAGCGGCCCCCGCCTGGGTCCCTCTTAGCTTCACCGTGGCTCGCGCAGCCACGGCTACTGAGCCCCCCCGCCTCGACAATGCGGGAACCCACTGGGGGGGAACCTAACCTAACCTAACCTAACCTAACCTAACCTTTTTTTTTTTTTTTTTTTTCTCGCTGAGAAATGCTTTATGCATCCCCGTCCCGCGGGGGACCGAGACGGGGTATGTGGGACTCCCTGTCGAAAGGACAGTATACCCACTAAAACTCAGCGGTGTTCCTGCAAACGCCGTAATGGGAGGGCTATGGGAATTCAATACTTCCACGGCCCTCCCGGCGCACGCCCGCCAAGGTGGTATGGCGGGCCCCGCATGCCCCCCAGGTTGGGGGGCTACGGGAATGGCCGGGAACACCTGGCCATTCCCGTCCCACAAGGTGGAGGCCTGTGCAAAACAGGCAACGGAGCCCCCGCTCCCGTTGCCTGCTGGCCTCCACGCCCGCCTAAAAGGCGGGCCCCGCAAGCCCCCCGCGTTGGGGGAGCTACGGCCGCAGAGGATAGGGAGAGCGGCAACGAAACACCGAACACTCCTCTTCCCCTGCGGCCCCGCCGCGTCCGCCATCTAACGGTGGCGGCCCCGTCAAGGCCGCGGAAGGAAGGGAGAGCCCCTCCCGCCGCGGCCTCTATCCTCAGCCGCAATGTCTCCCTCACGGGGGACATCACGGCCCGCCTCGGGTAGGTCGCGATGTCGCAGCACCGCAACCTACCCGTGGGCCGCTACGTCGGGCTAAACCGCACAGCCCGGACGAGCGGCCCCCCGCTTGGGTCCCTCTTAGCTTCACCGTGGCCCGCCTAGCCACGGCTACTGAGCCCCCCCGCCTCGACAATGCGGGAACCCACTGGGGGGGGGGGAACCTAACCCAACCTAACCTAACCTTTTTTTTTTTTTTTTTTTTTTTTTTTTTCTCGCTGAGAAATGCTTTATGCATCCCCGTCTCGCGGGGGACCGAGACGGGGTATGTGGGACTCCCTGTCGGAAGGACAGTATACCCACTAAAACTCAGCGGTGTTCCTGCAAACGCCGTAATGGGAGGGCTATGGGAAATTAATACTTCCACGGCCCTCCCGGCGCACGCCCGCCAAGATGGTATGGCGGGCCCCGCATGCCCCCCAGGTTGGGGGGCTACGGGAATGGCCGGGAACACCTGGCCATTCCCGTCCCACAAGGTGGAGGCCTGTGCAAAACAGGCAACGGAGCCCCCGCACCCGTTGCCTGCTGGCCTCCACGCCCGCCTAAATGGCGGGCCCCGCAAGCCCCCCGCGTTGGGGGAGCTACGGCCGCAGAGGATAGGGAGAGCGGCAACGAAACACCGAACACTCCTCTTCCCCTGCGGCCCCGCCGCGTCCGCCATCTAACGGTGGCGGCCCCGTCAAGGCCGCGGAAGGAAGGGAGAGCCCCTCCCGCCGCGGCCTCTATCCTCAGCCGCAATGTCTCCCTCACGGGGGACATCGCGGCCCGCCTCAGGTAGGTCGCGATGTCGCGCAAGCGGCACCGCAACCTACCCTTGGGCCGCTACGTCCCGGGCTAAACCGCACAGCCCGGACGAGCGGCCCCCGCCTGGGTCCCTCTTAGCTTCACCGTGGCCCGCCTAGCCACGGCTACTGAGCCCCCCCGCCTCGACAATGCGGGAACCCACTGGGGGGGAACCTAACCTAACCTAACCCAACCCAACCCAACGTAAGCTTGTGTCGACCTAACTTGAGCTGTGTCGACCTAACCGGGTGGCAGAGTATACTACTTTCGGCGTGACCGTGACGGCGTGACCGTTGACCGTGACCTACTTTCGGCGAAGATTGGTAGAAATATGGGTAAGATTGGTAGAAATTTTGGTAAGATTGGTAGAAATATGGGTAAGATTGGTAGAAATTTGGAAAGGTTTGGTAGAAATTTGGGTAAGATTGGTAGAAATTTGGGTAAGATTGGTAGAAATGTGGGTAAGATTGGTAGGAATTTTTGGGTAAGATTGGAAGAAATTTGGGTAAGATTGGTAGAAATTAGGGTAAGATTGGTAGAAATTTGGGTAAGAGGGGGTAGAAATTCACGTAAGATTGTTAGAAATTTGGGTAAGATTGGTAGAAATTTGGGTACGACTGGTAGAAATTTGGGTAAGATTGGTAGAAATTTGGGTAAGATTGGTAGAAATTTGGGTAATATTGGTAGAAAGTAGGATAGGATGATAGAAAGTAGGATAGGAAATTAGGGTAAGATTTAGGATTGGTAGAAATTAGGATAGGATAAGTAGAAATTTGGGTAAGATTGGTGGAAATTTGGATAGGATTGGTAGAAATTTGGATAGTATTGGTAGAAATTTGGATAGGATTGGTAGAAATTAAGAAAGGATTGGTAGATATTTGGATAGTATTGGTAGAAATTTGGGTAAGATTTGTAGAAATTTGGGTAAGATTATTAGAAATTCACGTAAGATTGGTAGAAATTTGGATAAGATTGGTAGAAATTAGGATAGGATTAGTAGTAATTTGGATAGTATTGGTAGTAATTTGGATAGGATTGGTAGAAATTAGGATAGGATTGGTAGAAATTTGGGTAACATTGGTAGAAATTTGGGTAAGATTGGTAGAAATTAACGTAAGATTGGTAGAAATTTACGTAAGATTGGAAGAAATTTGGGTAAGATTGGTAGAAAGTTGGGTAAGATTGGTAGAAATTTGGGTAAGATTGGTAGAAATTTACGTAAGATTGGAAGAAATTTGGGTAAGATTGGTAGAAAGTTGGGTAAGATTGGTAGAAATTTGGGTAAGATTGGTAGAAATTAGGGTAAGATTGGTAGAAATTTGGGTAAGATTGGTAGAAATTTGGGTAAGATTGGTAGAAATTTGGGTAATATTGGTAGAAATTTGGAGTGGATTGGTAGAAATTTGGATAGGATTGGTAGAAATTAAGAAAGGATTGGTAGACATTTGGATAGTATTGGTAGAAATTTGGGTAAGATTTGTAGAAATTTGGGTAAGATTATTAGAAATTCACGTAAGATTGGTAGAAATTTACGTAAGATTGGTAGAAATTTGGGTAAGATTGGTAGAAATTAGGGTAAGATTGGTAGAAATTAGGATAGGATTGGTAGAAATTTGGTAAGATTGGTAGAAATTTGGGTAAGATTGGTAGAAATTTACGTAAAATTGGTAGAAATTTACGTAAGATTGGTAGAAATTTGGGTAAGATTGGTAGAAATTTGGATAGTATTGGTAGTAATTTGGATAGGATTGGTAGAAATTTGGGTACGATTGGTAGAAATTTGGGTAAGATTTGTAGAAATTTGGGTAAGATTATTAGAAATTCACGTAAGATTGGTAGAAATTTACGTAAGATTGGTAGAAATTTGGGTAAGATTGGTAGAAATTAGGGTAAGATTGGTAGAAATTTGGGTAAGATTGGTAGAAATTTGGGTAAGATTGGTAGAAATTTGGGTAATATTGGTAGAAAGTAGGATAGGATGATAGGAAGTAGGATAGGAAATTAGGGTAAGATTGGTAGAAATTAGGATGGGATTGGTAGAAATTTGGGTAAGATTGGTAGAAATTTGGGTAAGATTGGTAGAAATTAGGGTAAGATTGGTAGAAATTTGGGTAAGATTGGTAGAAATTTGGGTAAGATTGGTAGAAATTTGGGTAATATTGGTAGAAATTTGGAGTGGATTGGTAGAAATTTGGATAGGATTGGTAGAAATTAAGAAAGGATTGGTAGACATTTGGATAGTATTGGTAGAAATTTGGGTGAGATTTGTAGAAATTTGGGTAAGATTATTAGAAATTCACGTAAGATTGGTAGAAATTTACGTAAGATTGGTAGAAATTGGGGTAAGATTGGTAGAAATTAGGGTAAGATTGGTAGAAATTAGGATAGGATTGGTAGAAATTTGGTAAGATTGGTAGAAATTTGGGTAAGATTGGTAGAAATTTACGTAAAATTGGTAGAAATTTACGTAAGATTGGTAGAAATTTGGGTAAGATTGGTAGAAATTTGGATAGTATTGGTAGTTATTTGGATAGGATTGGTAGAAATTTGGGTAAGATTGGAAGAAATTTGGGTAAGATTGGTAGAAATTAGGATAGGATTGGATTGGTAGAAATTTGGGTAAGATTGTTAGAAATTTGGGTAAGATTGGTAGAAATAAGGAAAGGATTGGTAGACATTTGGATAGTATTGGTAGAAATTTGGGTAAGATTGGTAGAAATTTGGGTAAGTGGGGTTAGAAATTTACGTAAGATTATTAGAAATTTGGGTAAGATTGGTAGAAATTTACGTAAGATTGGTAGAAATTTGGGTAAGATTGGTAGAAATTTGGATAGGATTGGTAGAAATTGGGATAGTATTGGTAGTAATTTGGACTGCATTGGTAGGAAGTTGGGTAAGATTGGTAGAAATTTGGGTAAGATTGGTAGAAATTAGGGTAAGATTGGTAGAAATTTGGGTAAGATTGGTAGAAATTTGGGTAAGATTGGTAGAAATTTGGGTAATATTGGTAGAAAGTAGGATAGGATGATAGGAAGTAGGATAGGAAATTAGGGTAAGATTGGTAGAAATTAGGATGGGATTGGTAGAAATTTGGGTAAGATTGGTAGAAATTTGGGTAAGATTGGTAGAAATTAGGGTAAGATTGGTAGAAATTTGGGTAAGATTGGTAGAAATTTGGGTAAGATTGGTAGAAATTTGGGTAATATTGGTAGAAATTTGGAGTGGATTGGTAGAAATTTGGATAGGATTGGTAGAAATTAAGAAAGGATTGGTAGACATTTGGATAGTATTGGTAGAAATTTGGGTAAGATTTGTAGAAATTTGGGTAAGATTATTAGAAATTCACGTAAGATTGGTAGAAATTTACGTAAGATTGGTAGAAATTGGGGTAAGATTGGTAGAAATTAGGGTAAGATTGGTAGAAATTAGGATAGGATTGGTAGAAATTTGGTAAGATTGGTAGAAATTTGGGTAAGATTGGTAGAAATTTACGTAAAATTGGTAGAAATTTACGTAAGATTGGTAGAAATTTGGGTAAGATTGGTAGAAATTTGGATAGTATTGGTAGTTATTTGGATAGGATTGGTAGAAATTTGGGTAAGATTGGAAGAAATTTGGGTAAGATTGGTAGAAATTAGGATAGGATTGGATTGGTAGAAATTTGGGTAAGATTGTTAGAAATTTGGGTAAGATTGGTAGAAATAAGGAAAGGATTGGTAGACATTTGGATAGTATTGGTAGAAATTTGGGTAAGATTGGTAGAAATTTGGGTAAGTGGGGTTAGAAATTTACGTAAGATTATTAGAAATTTGGGTAAGATTGGTAGAAATTTACGTAAGATTGGTAGAAATTTGGGTAAGATTGGTAGAAATTTGGATAGGATTGGTAGAAATTGGGATAGTATTGGTAGTAATTTGGACTGCATTGGTAGGAAGTTGGGTAAGATTGGTAGAAATTTGGGTAAGATTGGTAGAAATTAGGGTAAGATTGGTAGAAATTTGGGTAAGATTGGTAGAAATTTGGGTAAGATTGGTAGAAATTTGGGTAATATTGGTAGAAAGTAGGATAGGATGATAGGAAGTAGGATAGGAAATTAGGGTAAGATTGGTAGAAATTAGGATAGGATTGGTAGAAATTTGGAGTGGATTGGTAGAAATTTGGATAGGATTGGTAGAAATTAAGAAAGGATTGGTAGACATTTGGATAGTATTGGTAGAAATTTGGGTAAGATTTGTAGAAATTTGGGTAAGATTGGTAGAAAGTTGGGTAAGATTGGTAGAAATTTGGGTAAGATTGGTAGAAATTTGGGTAAGATTGGTAGAAATTAGGGTAAGATTGGTAGAAATTTGGGTAAGATTGGTAGAAATTTGGGTAAGATTGGTAGAAATTTGGGTAATATTGGTAGAAAGTAGGATAGGATGATAGGAAGTAGGATAGGAAATTAGGGTAAGATTGGTAGAAATTTGGGTAAGATTGGTAGAAATTTGGGTAAGATTGGTAGAAATTTGGGTAATATTGGTAGAAATTTGGAGTGGATTGGTAGAAATTTGGATAGGATTGGTAGAAATTAAGAAAGGATTGGTAGACATTTGGATAGTATTGGTAGAAATTTGGGTAAGATTTGTAGAAATTTGGGTAAGATTATTAGAAATTCACGTAAGATTGTTAGAAATTTACGTAAGATTGGTAGAAATTTGGGTAAGATTGGTAGAAATTAGGGTAAGATTGGTAGAAATTAGGATAGGATTGGTAGAAATCTGGTAAGATTGGTAGAAATTTGGGTAAGATTGGTAGAAATTTACGTAAAATTGGTAGAAATTTACGTAAGATTGGTAGAAATTTGGGTAAGATTGGTAGAAATTTGGATAGTATTGGTAGTAATTTGGATAGGATTGGTAGAAATTTGGGTAAGATTGGAAGAAATTTGGGTAAGATTGGTAGAAATTAGGATAGGATTGGATTGGTAGAAATTTGGGTAAGATTGTTAGAAATTTGGGTAAGATTGGTAGACATTTGGATAGTATTGGTAGAAATTTGGGTAAGATTTGTAGAAATTTGGGTAAGATTATTAGAAATTCACGTAAGATTGGTAGAAATTTACGTAAGATTGGTAGAAATTTGGGTAAGATTGGTAGAAATTAGGAAAGGATTGGTAGACATTTGGATAGTATTGGTAGAAATTTGGGTAAGATTGGTAGAAATTTGGGTAAGTGGGGTTAGAAATTTACGTAAGATTATTAGAAATTTGGGTAAGATTGGTAGAAATTTGGGTAAGATTGGTAGAAATTAGGATAGGATTGGTAGAAATATGGTAAGATTGGTAGAAATTTGGGTAAGATTGGTAGAAATTTACGTAAGATTGGTAGAAATTTACGTAAGATTGGTAGAAATTTGGGTAAGATTGGTAGAAATTTGGATAGGATTGGTAGAAATTTGGATAGTATTGGTAGTAATTTGGACTGGATTGGTAGTAATTTGGGTAAGGTTGGAAGAAATTTGGGTAAGATTGGTAGAAATTAGGGTAAGATTGGTAGAAATTTGGATAAGTGAGGGTAGAAATTCACGTAAGATTGTTAGAAATTTGGGTAAGATTGGTAGAAATTTGGGTAAGATTAGTAGAAATTTGGGTAAGATTGGTAGAAATTTATGTAAGATTGGTAGAAATTTGGGTAAGATTGGTAGAAATTTGGATAGGATTGGTAGAAATTGGGATAGTATTGGTAGTAATTTGGACTGCATTGGTAGGAAGTTGGGTAAGATTGGTAGAAATTTGGGTAAGATTGGTAGAAATTTGGGTAAGAGGGGGTAGAAATTCACGTAAGATTGTTAGAAATTTGGGTAAGATTGGTAGAAATTTGGGTACGACTGGTAGAAATTTGGGTAAGATTGGTAGAAATTTGGGTAAAATTGGTAGAAAGTAGGATAGGATGATAGGAAGTAGGATAGGAAATTAGGGTAAGATTTAGGATTGGTAGAAATTAGAAATATGGGTAAGATTGGTAGAAATTAGGATAGGATAAGTAGAAATTTGGGTAAGATTGGTGGAAATTTGGATAGGATTGGTAGAAATTTGGATAGTATTGGTAGAAATTTGGATAAGATTGGTAGAAATTAAGAAAGGATTGGTAGACATTTGGATAGTATTGGTAGAAATTTGGGTAAGATTTGTAGAAATTTGGGTAAGATTATTAGAAATTCACGTAAGATTGGTAGAAATTTACGTAAGATTGGTAGAAATTTGGGTAAGATTGGTAGAAATTTACGTAAGATTAATAGAAATTTACGTAAGATAGGTAGAAATTTGGGTAAGATTGGTAGAAGTTTGGGTAAGATTGGTAAAAATTTACGTAAGATTGGTAGAAATTTGGATAAGATTGGTAGAAATTAGGATAGGATTGGTAGTAATTTGGATAGTATTGGTAGTAATTTGGATAGGATTGGTAGAAATTAGGATAGGATTGGTAGAAATTTGGGTAACATTGGTAGAAATTTGGGTAAGATTGGTAGAAATTTACGTAAGATTGGTAGAAATTTACGTAAGATTGGAAGAAATTTGGGTAAGATTGGTAGAAAGTAGGATAGGATGATAGGAAGTAGGATAGGAAATTAGGGTAAGATTGGTAGAAATTAGGATAGGATTGGTAGAAATTTGGAGTGGATTGGTAGAAATTTGGATAGGATTGGTAGAAATTAAGAAAGGATTGGTAGACATTTGGATAGTATTGGTAGAAATTTGGGTAAGATTGGTAGAAATATGGGTAAGATTGGTAGAAATTTGGAAAGGTTTGGTAGAAATTTTGGTAAGATTGGTAGAAATATGGGTAAGATTGGTAGAAATTTGGAAAGGTTTGGTAGAAATTTGGGTAAGATTGGTAGAAATTTGGGTAAGATTGGTAGAAATGTGGGTAAGATTGGTAGGAATTTTTGGGTAAGATTGGAAGAAATTTGGGTAAGATTGGTAGAAATTAGGGTAAGATTGGTAGAAATTTGGGTAAGAGGGGGTAGAAATTCACGTAAGATTGTTAGAAATTTGGGTAAGATTGGTAGAAATTTGGGTACGACTGGTAGAAATTTGGGTAAGATTGGTAGAAATTTGGGTAAGATTGGTAGAAATTTGGGTAATATTGGTAGAAAGTAGGATAGGATGATAGAAAGTAGGATAGGAAATTAGGGTAAGATTTAGGATTGGTAGAAATTAGGATAGGATAAGTAGAAATTTGGGTAAGATTGGTGGAAATTTGGATAGGATTGGTAGAAATTTGGATAGTATTGGTAGAAATTTGGATAGGATTGGTAGAAATTAAGAAAGGATTGGTAGACATTTGGATAGTATTGGTAGAAATTTGGGTAAGATTTGTAGAAATTTGGGTAAGATTATTAGAAATTCACGTAAGATTGGTAGAAATTTGGATAAGATTGGTAGAAATTAGGATAGGATTAGTAGTAATTTGGATAGTATTGGTAGTAATTTGGATAGGATTGGTAGAAATTAGGATAGGATTGGTAGAAATTTGGGTAACATTGGTAGAAATTTGGGTAAGATTGGTAGAAATTAACGTAAGATTGGTAGAAATTTACGTAAGATTGGAAGAAATTTGGGTAAGATTGGTAGAAAGTTGGGTAAGATTGGTAGAAAGTTGGGTAAGATTGGTAGAAATTTGGGTAAGATTGGTAGAAATTAGGGTAAGATTGGTAGAAATTTGGGTAAGATTGGTAGAAATTTGGGTAAGATTGGTAGAAATTTGGGTAATATTGGTAGAAATTTGGAGTGGATTGGTAGAAATTTGGATAGGATTGGTAGAAATTAAGAAAGGATTGGTAGACATTTGGATAGTATTGGTAGAAATTTGGGTAAGATTTGTAGAAATTTGGGTAAGATTATTAGAAATTCACGTAAGATTGGTAGAAATTTACGTAAGATTGGTAGAAATTTGGGTAAGATTGGTAGAAATTAGGGTAAGATTGGTAGAAATTAGGATAGGATTGGTAGAAATTTGGTAAGATTGGTAGAAATTTGGGTAAGATTGGTAGAAATTTACGTAAAATTGGTAGAAATTTACGTAAGATTGGTAGAAATTTGGGTAAGATTGGTAGAAATTTGGATAGTATTGGTAGTAATTTGGATAGGATTGGTAGAAATTTGGGTACGATTGGTAGAAATTTGGGTAAGATTTGTAGAAATTTGGGTAAGATTATTAGAAATTCACGTAAGATTGGTAGAAATTTACGTAAGATTGGTAGAAATTTGGGTAAGATTGGTAGAAATTAGGGTAAGATTGGTAGAAATTTGGGTAAGATTGGTAGAAATTTGGGTAAGATTGGTAGAAATTTGGGTAATATTGGTAGAAAGTAGGATAGGATGATAGGAAGTAGGATAGGAAATTAGGGTAAGATTGGTAGAAATTAGGATGGGATTGGTAGAAATTTGGGTAAGATTGGTAGAAATTTGGGTAAGATTGGTAGAAATTAGGGTAAGATTGGTAGAAATTTGGGTAAGATTGGTAGAAATTTGGGTAAGATTGGTAGAAATTTGGGTAATATTGGTAGAAATTTGGAGTGGATTGGTAGAAATTTGGATAGGATTGGTAGAAATTAAGAAAGGATTGGTAGACATTTGGATAGTATTGGTAGAAATTTGGGTAAGATTTGTAGAAATTTGGGTAAGATTATTAGAAATTCACGTAAGATTGGTAGAAATTTACGTAAGATTGGTAGAAATTGGGGTAAGATTGGTAGAAATTAGGGTAAGATTGGTAGAAATTAGGATAGGATTGGTAGAAATTTGGTAAGATTGGTAGAAATTTGGGTAAGATTGGTAGAAATTTACGTAAAATTGGTAGAAATTTACGTAAGATTGGTAGAAATTTGGGTAAGATTGGTAGAAATTTGGATAGTATTGGTAGTTATTTGGATAGGATTGGTAGAAATTTGGGTAAGATTGGAAGAAATTTGGGTAAGATTGGTAGAAATTAGGATAGGATTGGATTGGTAGAAATTTGGGTAAGATTGTTAGAAATTTGGGTAAGATTGGTAGAAATAAGGAAAGGATTGGTAGACATTTGGATAGTATTGGTAGAAATTTGGGTAAGTGGGGTTAGAAATTTACGTAAGATTATTAGAAATTTGGGTAAGATTGGTAGAAATTTGGGTAAGATTGGTAGAAATTTGGGTAAGATTAGTAGAAATTTGGGTAAGATTGGTAGAAATTTACGTAAGATTGGTAGAAATTTGGGTAAGATTGGTAGAAATTTGGATAGGATTGGTAGAAATTGGGATAGTATTGGTAGTAATTTGGACTGCATTGGTAGGAAGTTGGGTAAGATTGGTAGAAATTTGGGTAAGATTGGTAGAAATTAGGGTAAGATTGGTAGAAATTTGGGTAAGATTGGTAGAAATTTGGGTAAGATTGGTAGAAATTTGGGTAATATTGGTAGAAAGTAGGATAGGATGATAGGAAGTAGGATAGGAAATTAGGGTAAGATTGGTAGAAATTAGGATAGGATTGGTAGAAATTTGGAGTGGATTGGTAGAAATTTGGATAGGATTGGTAGAAATTAAGAAAGGATTGGTAGACATTTGGATAGTATTGGTAGAAATTTGGGTAAGATTTGTAGAAATTTGGGTAAGATTGGTAGAAAGTTGGGTAAGATTGGTAGAAATTAGGGTAAGATTGGTAGAAATTTGGATAAGTGAGGGTAGAAATTCACGTAAGATTGTTAGAAATTTGGGTAAGATTGGTAGAAATTTGGGTAAGATTAGTAGCAATTTGGGTAAGATTGGTAGAAATTTATGTAAGATTGGTAGAAATTTGGGTAAGATTGGTAGAAATTTGGATAGGATTGGTAGAAATTGGGATAGTATTGGTAGTAATTTGGACTGCATTGGTAGGAAGTTGGGTAAGATTGGTAGAAATTTGGGTAAGATTGGTAGAAATTTGGGTAAGAGGGGGTAGAAATTCACGTAAGATTGTTAGAAATTTGGGTAAGATTGGTAGAAATTTGGGTACGACTGGTAGAAATTTGGGTAAGATTGGTAGAAATTTGGGTAATATTGGTAGAAAGTAGGATAGGATGATAGGAAGTAGGATAGGAAATTAGGGTAAGATTTAGGATTGGTAGAAATTAGAAATATGGGTAAGATTGGTAGAAATTAGGATAAGATTGGTAGAAATTAGGATAGGATTAGTAGTAATTTGGATAGTATTGGTAGTAATTTGGATAGGATTGGTAGAAATTAGGATAGGATTGGTAGAAATTTGGGTAACATTGGTAGAAATTTGGGTAAGATTGGTAGAAATTAACGTAAGATTGGTAGAAATTTACGTAAGATTGGAAGAAATTTGGGTAAGATTGGTAGAAAGTTGGGTAAGATTGGTAGAAATTTGGGTAAGATTGGTAGAAATTTACGTAAGATTGGAAGAAATTTGGGTAAGATTGGTAGAAAGTTGGGTAAGATTAGTAGAAATTTGGGTAAGATTGGTAGAAATTTATGTAAGATTGGTAGAAATTTGGGTAAGATTGGTAGAAATTTGGATAGGATTGGTAGAAATTGGGATAGTATTGGTAGTAATTTGGACTGCATTGGTAGGAAGTTGGGTAAGATTGGTAGAAATTTGGGTAAGATTGGTAGAAATTTGGGTAAGAGGGGGTAGAAATTCACGTAAGATTGTTAGAAATTTGGGTAAGATTGGTAGAAATTTGGGTACGACTGGTAGAAATTTGGGTAAGATTGGTAGAAATTTGGGTAATATTGGTAGAAAGTAGGATAGGATGATAGGAAGTAGGATAGGAAATTAGGGTAAGATTTAGGATTGGTAGAAATTAGAAATATGGGTAAGATTGGTAGAAATTAGGATAGGATAAGTAGAAATTTGGGTAAGATTGGTGGAAATTTGGATAGGATTGGTAGAAATTTGGATAGTATTGGTAGAAATTTGGATAGGATTGGTAGAAATTAAGAAAGGATTGGTAGACATTTGGATAGTATTGGTAGAAATTTGGGTAAGATTTGTAGAAATTTGGGTAAGATTATTAGAAATTCACGTAAGATTGGTAGAAATTTACGTAAGATTGGTAGAAATTTGGGTAAGATTGGTAGAAATTTACGTAAGATTGATAGAAATTTACGTAAGATAGGTAGAAATTTGGGTAAGATTGGTAGAAATTTGGGTAAGATTGGTAAAAATTTACGTAAGATTGGTAGAAATTTGGATAAGATTGGTAGAAATTAGGATAGGATTGGTAGTAATTTGGATAGTATTGGTAGTAATTTGGATAGGATTGGTAGAAATTAGGATAGGATTGGTAGAAATTTGGGTAACATTGGTAGAAATTTGGGTAAGATTGGTAGAAATTTACGTAAGATTGGTAGAAATTTACGTAAGATTGGAAGAAATTTGGGTAAGATTGGTAGAAAGTAGGATAGGATGATAGGAAGTAGGATAGGAAATTAGGGTAAGATTGGTAGAAATTAGGATAGGATTGGTAGAAATTTGGAGTGGATTGGTAGAAATTTGGATAGGATTGGTAGAAATTAAGAAAGGATTGGTAGACATTTGGATAGTATTGGTAGAAATTTGGGTAAGATTGGTAGAAATATGGGTAAGATTGGTAGAAATTTGGAAAGGTTTGGTAGAAATTTTGGTAAGATTGGTAGAAATATGGGTAAGATTGGTAGAAATTTGGAAAGGTTTGGTAGAAATTTGGGTAAGATTGGTAGAAATTTGGGTAAGATTGGTAGAAATGTGGGTAAGATTGGTAGGAATTTTTGGGTAAGATTGGAAGAAATTTGGGTAAGATTGGTAGAAATTAGGGTAAGATTGGTAGAAATTTGGGTAAGAGGGGGTAGAAATTCACGTAAGATTGTTAGAAATTTGGGTAAGATTGGTAGAAATTTGGGTACGACTGGTAGAAATTTGGGTAAGATTGGTAGAAATTTGGGTAAGATTGGTAGAAATTTGGGTAATATTGGTAGAAAGTAGGATAGGATGATAGAAAGTAGGATAGGAAATTAGGGTAAGATTTAGGATTGGTAGAAATTAGGATAGGATAAGTAGAAATTTGGGTAAGATTGGTGGAAATTTGGATAGGATTGGTAGAAATTTGGATAGTATTGGTAGAAATTTGGATAGGATTGGTAGAAATTAAGAAAGGATTGGTAGACATTTGGATAGTATTGGTAGAAATTTGGGTAAGATTTGTAGAAATTTGGGTAAGATTATTAGAAATTCACGTAAGATTGGTAGAAATTTGGATAAGATTGGTAGAAATTAGGATAGGATTAGTAGTAATTTGGATAGTATTGGTAGTAATTTGGATAGGATTGGTAGAAATTAGGATAGGATTGGTAGAAATTTGGGTAACATTGGTAGAAATTTGGGTAAGATTGGTAGAAATTAACGTAAGATTGGTAGAAATGTGGGTAAGATTGGTAGGAATTTTTGGGTAAGATTGGAAGAAATTTGGGTAAGATTGGTAGAAATTAGGGTAAGATTGGTAGAAATTTGGGTAAGAGGGGGTAGAAATTCACGTAAGATTGTTAGAAATTTGGGTAAGATTGGTAGAAATTTGGGTACGACTGGTAGAAATTTGGGTAAGATTGGTAGAAATTTGGGTAAGATTGGTAGAAATTTGGGTAATATTGGTAGAAAGTAGGATAGGATGATAGAAAGTAGGATAGGAAATTAGGGTAAGATTTAGGATTGGTAGAAATTAGGATAGGATAAGTAGAAATTTGGGTAAGATTGGTGGAAATTTGGATAGGATTGGTAGAAATTTGGATAGTATTGGTAGAAATTTGGATAGGATTGGTAGAAATTAAGAAAGGATTGGTAGACATTTGGATAGTATTGGTAGAAATTTGGGTAAGATTTGTAGAAATTTGGGTAAGATTATTAGAAATTCACGTAAGATTGGTAGAAATTTGGATAAGATTGGTAGAAATTAGGATAGGATTAGTAGTAATTTGGATAGTATTGGTAGTAATTTGGATAGGATTGGTAGAAATTAGGATAGGATTGGTAGAAATTTGGGTAACATTGGTAGAAATTTGGGTAAGATTGGTAGAAATTAACGTAAGATTGGTAGAAATTTACGTAAGATTGGAAGAAATTTGGGTAAGATTGGTAGAAAGTTGGGTAAGATTGGTAGAAAGTTGGGTAAGATTGGTAGAAATTTGGGTAAGATTGGTAGAAATTAGGGTAAGATTGGTAGAAATTTGGGTAAGATTGGTAGAAATTTGGGTAAGATTGGTAGAAATTTGGGTAATATTGGTAGAAATTTGGAGTGGATTGGTAGAAATTTGGATAGGATTGGTAGAAATTAAGAAAGGATTGGTAGACATTTGGATAGTATTGGTAGAAATTTGGGTAAGATTTGTAGAAATTTGGGTAAGATTATTAGAAATTCACGTAAGATTGGTAGAAATTTACGTAAGATTGGTAGAAATTTGGGTAAGATTGGTAGAAATTAGGGTAAGATTGGTAGAAATTAGGATAGGATTGGTAGAAATTTGGTAAGATTGGTAGAAATTTGGGTAAGATTGGTAGAAATTTACGTAAAATTGGTAGAAATTTACGTAAGATTGGTAGAAATTTGGGTAAGATTGGTAGAAATTTGGATAGTATTGGTAGTAATTTGGATAGGATTGGTAGAAATTTGGGTACGATTGGTAGAAATTTGGGTAAGATTTGTAGAAATTTGGGTAAGATTATTAGAAATTCACGTAAGATTGGTAGAAATTTACGTAAGATTGGTAGAAATTTGGGTAAGATTGGTAGAAATTAGGGTAAGATTGGTAGAAATTTGGGTAAGATTGGTAGAAATTTGGGTAAGATTGGTAGAAATTTGGGTAATATTGGTAGAAAGTAGGATAGGATGATAGGAAGTAGGATAGGAAATTAGGGTAAGATTGGTAGAAATTAGGATGGGATTGGTAGAAATTTGGGTAAGATTGGTAGAAATTTGGGTAAGATTGGTAGAAATTAGGGTAAGATTGGTAGAAATTTGGGTAAGATTGGTAGAAATTTGGGTAAGATTGGTAGAAATTTGGGTAATATTGGTAGAAATTTGGAGTGGATTGGTAGAAATTTGGATAGGATTGGTAGAAATTAAGAAAGGATTGGTAGACATTTGGATAGTATTGGTAGAAATTTGGGTAAGATTTGTAGAAATTTGGGTAAGATTATTAGAAATTCACGTAAGATTGGTAGAAATTTACGTAAGATTGGTAGAAATTGGGGTAAGATTGGTAGAAATTAGGGTAAGATTGGTAGAAATTAGGATAGGATTGGTAGAAATTTGGTAAGATTGGTAGAAATTTGGGTAAGATTGGTAGAAATTTACGTAAAATTGGTAGAAATTTACGTAAGATTGGTAGAAATTTGGGTAAGATTGGTAGAAATTTGGATAGTATTGGTAGTTATTTGGATAGGATTGGTAGAAATTTGGGTAAGATTGGAAGAAATTTGGGTAAGATTGGTAGAAATTAGGATAGGATTGGATTGGTAGAAATTTGGGTAAGATTGTTAGAAATTTGGGTAAGATTGGTAGAAATAAGGAAAGGATTGGTAGACATTTGGATAGTATTGGTAGAAATTTGGGTAAGTGGGGTTAGAAATTTACGTAAGATTATTAGAAATTTGGGTAAGATTGGTAGAAATTTGGGTAAGATTGGTAGAAATTTGGGTAAGATTAGTAGAAATTTGGGTAAGATTGGTAGAAATTTACGTAAGATTGGTAGAAATTTGGGTAAGATTGGTAGAAATTTGGATAGGATTGGTAGAAATTGGGATAGTATTGGTAGTAATTTGGACTGCATTGGTAGGAAGTTGGGTAAGATTGGTAGAAATTTGGGTAAGATTGGTAGAAATTAGGGTAAGATTGGTAGAAATTTGGGTAAGATTGGTAGAAATTTGGGTAAGATTGGTAGAAATTTGGGTAATATTGGTAGAAAGTAGGATAGGATGATAGGAAGTAGGATAGGAAATTAGGGTAAGATTGGTAGAAATTAGGATAGGATTGGTAGAAATTTGGAGTGGATTGGTAGAAATTTGGATAGGATTGGTAGAAATTAAGAAAGGATTGGTAGACATTTGGATAGTATTGGTAGAAATTTGGGTAAGATTTGTAGAAATTTGGGTAAGATTGGTAGAAAGTTGGGTAAGATTGGTAGAAATTAGGGTAAGATTGGTAGAAATTTGGATAAGTGAGGGTAGAAATTCACGTAAGATTGTTAGAAATTTGGGTAAGATTGGTAGAAATTTGGGTAAGATTAGTAGCAATTTGGGTAAGATTGGTAGAAATTTATGTAAGATTGGTAGAAATTTGGGTAAGATTGGTAGAAATTTGGATAGGATTGGTAGAAATTGGGATAGTATTGGTAGTAATTTGGACTGCATTGGTAGGAAGTTGGGTAAGATTGGTAGAAATTTGGGTAAGATTGGTAGAAATTTGGGTAAGAGGGGGTAGAAATTCACGTAAGATTGTTAGAAATTTGGGTAAGATTGGTAGAAATTTGGGTACGACTGGTAGAAATTTGGGTAAGATTGGTAGAAATTTGGGTAATATTGGTAGAAAGTAGGATAGGATGATAGGAAGTAGGATAGGAAATTAGGGTAAGATTTAGGATTGGTAGAAATTAGAAATATGGGTAAGATTGGTAGAAATTAGGATAAGATTGGTAGAAATTAGGATAGGATTAGTAGTAATTTGGATAGTATTGGTAGTAATTTGGATAGGATTGGTAGAAATTAGGATAGGATTGGTAGAAATTTGGGTAACATTGGTAGAAATTTGGGTAAGATTGGTAGAAATTAACGTAAGATTGGTAGAAATTTACGTAAGATTGGAAGAAATTTGGGTAAGATTGGTAGAAAGTTGGGTAAGATTGGTAGAAATTTGGGTAAGATTGGTAGAAATTTACGTAAGATTGGAAGAAATTTGGGTAAGATTGGTAGAAAGTTGGGTAAGATTAGTAGAAATTTGGGTAAGATTGGTAGAAATTTATGTAAGATTGGTAGAAATTTGGGTAAGATTGGTAGAAATTTGGATAGGATTGGTAGAAATTGGGATAGTATTGGTAGTAATTTGGACTGCATTGGTAGGAAGTTGGGTAAGATTGGTAGAAATTTGGGTAAGATTGGTAGAAATTTGGGTAAGAGGGGGTAGAAATTCACGTAAGATTGTTAGAAATTTGGGTAAGATTGGTAGAAATTTGGGTACGACTGGTAGAAATTTGGGTAAGATTGGTAGAAATTTGGGTAATATTGGTAGAAAGTAGGATAGGATGAT
Source organism: Apamea sordens (assembly GCA_945859715.1). NCBI lineage: Eukaryota > Metazoa > Arthropoda > Insecta > Lepidoptera > Noctuidae > Apamea > Apamea sordens. Next base: position 18,166,840 of record OX244008.1, on the reverse strand, counting down.
AGGAAGTAGGATAGGAAATTAGGGTAAGATTTAGGATTGGTAGAAATTAGAAATATGGGTAAGATTGGTAGAAATTAGGATAGGATAAGTAGAAATTTGGGTAAGATTGGTGGAAATTTGGATAGGATTGGTAGAAATTTGGATAGTATTGGTAGAAATTTGGATAGGATTGGTAGAAATTAAGAAAGGATTGGTAGACATTTGGATAGTATTGGTAGAAATTTGGGTAAGATTTGTAGAAATTTGGGTAAGATTATTAGAAATTCACGTAAGATTGGTAGAAATTTACGTAAGATTGGTAGAAATTTGGGTAAGATTGGTAGAAATTTACGTAAGATTGATAGAAATTTACGTAAGATAGGTAGAAATTTGGGTAAGATTGGTAGAAATTTGGGTAAGATTGGTAAAAATTTACGTAAGATTGGTAGAAATTTGGATAAGATTGGTAGAAATTAGGATAGGATTGGTAGTAATTTGGATAGTATTGGTAGTAATTTGGATAGGATTGGTAGAAATTAGGATAGGATTGGTAGAAATTTGGGTAACATTGGTAGAAATTTGGGTAAGATTGGTAGAAATTTACGTAAGATTGGTAGAAATTTACGTAAGATTGGAAGAAATTTGGGTAAGATTGGTAGAAAGTAGGATAGGATGATAGGAAGTAGGATAGGAAATTAGGGTAAGATTGGTAGAAATTAGGATAGGATTGGTAGAAATTTGGAGTGGATTGGTAGAAATTTGGATAGGATTGGTAGAAATTAAGAAAGGATTGGTAGACATTTGGATAGTATTGGTAGAAATTTGGGTAAGATTGGTAGAAATATGGGTAAGATTGGTAGAAATTTGGAAAGGTTTGGTAGAAATTTTGGTAAGATTGGTAGAAATATGGGTAAGATTGGTAGAAATTTGGAAAGGTTTGGTAGAAATTTGGGTAAGATTGGTAGAAATTTGGGTAAGATTGGTAGAAATGTGGGTAAGATTGGTAGGAATTTTTGGGTAAGATTGGAAGAAATTTGGGTAAGATTGGTAGAAATTAGGGTAAGATTGGTAGAAATTTGGGTAAGAGGGGGTAGAAATTCACGTAAGATTGTTAGAAATTTGGGTAAGATTGGTAGAAATTTGGGTACGACTGGTAGAAATTTGGGTAAGATTGGTAGAAATTTGGGTAAGATTGGTAGAAATTTGGGTAATATTGGTAGAAAGTAGGATAGGATGATAGAAAGTAGGATAGGAAATTAGGGTAAGATTTAGGATTGGTAGAAATTAGGATAGGATAAGTAGAAATTTGGGTAAGATTGGTGGAAATTTGGATAGGATTGGTAGAAATTTGGATAGTATTGGTAGAAATTTGGATAGGATTGGTAGAAATTAAGAAAGGATTGGTAGACATTTGGATAGTATTGGTAGAAATTTGGGTAAGATTTGTAGAAATTTGGGTAAGATTATTAGAAATTCACGTAAGATTGGTAGAAATTTGGATAAGATTGGTAGAAATTAGGATAGGATTAGTAGTAATTTGGATAGTATTGGTAGTAATTTGGATAGGATTGGTAGAAATTAGGATAGGATTGGTAGAAATTTGGGTAACATTGGTAGAAATTTGGGTAAGATTGGTAGAAATTAACGTAAGATTGGTAGAAATGTGGGTAAGATTGGTAGGAATTTTTGGGTAAGATTGGAAGAAATTTGGGTAAGATTGGTAGAAATTAGGGTAAGATTGGTAGAAATTTGGGTAAGAGGGGGTAGAAATTCACGTAAGATTGTTAGAAATTTGGGTAAGATTGGTAGAAATTTGGGTACGACTGGTAGAAATTTGGGTAAGATTGGTAGAAATTTGGGTAAGATTGGTAGAAATTTGGGTAATATTGGTAGAAAGTAGGATAGGATGATAGAAAGTAGGATAGGAAATTAGGGTAAGATTTAGGATTGGTAGAAATTAGGATAGGATAAGTAGAAATTTGGGTAAGATTGGTGGAAATTTGGATAGGATTGGTAGAAATTTGGATAGTATTGGTAGAAATTTGGATAGGATTGGTAGAAATTAAGAAAGGATTGGTAGACATTTGGATAGTATTGGTAGAAATTTGGGTAAGATTTGTAGAAATTTGGGTAAGATTATTAGAAATTCACGTAAGATTGGTAGAAATTTGGATAAGATTGGTAGAAATTAGGATAGGATTAGTAGTAATTTGGATAGTATTGGTAGTAATTTGGATAGGATTGGTAGAAATTAGGATAGGATTGGTAGAAATTTGGGTAACATTGGTAGAAATTTGGGTAAGATTGGTAGAAATTAACGTAAGATTGGTAGAAATTTACGTAAGATTGGAAGAAATTTGGGTAAGATTGGTAGAAAGTTGGGTAAGATTGGTAGAAAGTTGGGTAAGATTGGTAGAAATTTGGGTAAGATTGGTAGAAATTAGGGTAAGATTGGTAGAAATTTGGGTAAGATTGGTAGAAATTTGGGTAAGATTGGTAGAAATTTGGGTAATATTGGTAGAAATTTGGAGTGGATTGGTAGAAATTTGGATAGGATTGGTAGAAATTAAGAAAGGATTGGTAGACATTTGGATAGTATTGGTAGAAATTTGGGTAAGATTTGTAGAAATTTGGGTAAGATTATTAGAAATTCACGTAAGATTGGTAGAAATTTACGTAAGATTGGTAGAAATTTGGGTAAGATTGGTAGAAATTAGGGTAAGATTGGTAGAAATTAGGATAGGATTGGTAGAAATTTGGTAAGATTGGTAGAAATTTGGGTAAGATTGGTAGAAATTTACGTAAAATTGGTAGAAATTTACGTAAGATTGGTAGAAATTTGGGTAAGATTGGTAGAAATTTGGATAGTATTGGTAGTAATTTGGATAGGATTGGTAGAAATTTGGGTACGATTGGTAGAAATTTGGGTAAGATTTGTAGAAATTTGGGTAAGATTATTAGAAATTCACGTAAGATTGGTAGAAATTTACGTAAGATTGGTAGAAATTTGGGTAATATTGGTAGAAATTAGGGTAAGATTGGTAGAAATTTGGGTAAGATTGGTAGAAATTTGGGTAAGATTGGTAGAAATTTGGGTAATATTGGTAGAAAGTAGGATAGGATGATAGGAAGTAGGATAGGAAATTAGGGTAAGATTGGTAGAAATTAGGATGGGATTGGTAGAAATTTGGGTAAGATTGGTAGAAATTTGGGTAAGATTGGTAGAAATTAGGGTAAGATTGGTAGAAATTTGGGTAAGATTGGTAGAAATTTGGGTAAGATTGGTAGAAATTTGGGTAATATTGGTAGAAATTTGGAGTGGATTGGTAGAAATTTGGATAGGATTGGTAGAAATTAAGAAAGGATTGGTAGACATTTGGATAGTATTGGTAGAAATTTGGGTAAGATTTGTAGAAATTTGGGTAAGATTATTAGAAATTCACGTAAGATTGGTAGAAATTTACGTAAGATTGGTAGAAATTGGGGTAAGATTGGTAGAAATTAGGGTAAGATTGGTAGAAATTAGGATAGGATTGGTAGAAATTTGGTAAGATTGGTAGAAATTTGGGTAAGATTGGTAGAAATTTACGTAAAATTGGTAGAAATTTACGTAAGATTGGTAGAAATTTGGGTAAGATTGGTAGAAATTTGGATAGTATTGGTAGTTATTTGGATAGGATTGGTAGAAATTTGGGTAAGATTGGAAGAAATTTGGGTAAGATTGGTAGAAATTAGGATAGGATTGGATTGGTAGAAATTTGGGTAAGATTGTTAGAAATTTGGGTAAGATTGGTAGAAATAAGGAAAGGATTGGTAGACATTTGGATAGTATTGGTAGAAATTTGGGTAAGATTGGTAGAAATTTGGGTAAGTGGGGTTAGAAATTTACGTAAGATTATTAGAAATTTGGGTAAGATTGGTAGAAATTTACGTAAGATTGGTAGAAATTTGGGTAAGATTGGTAGAAATTTGGATAGGATTGGTAGAAATTGGGATAGTATTGGTAGTAATTTGGACTGCATTGGTAGGAAGTTGGGTAAGATTGGTAGAAATTTGGGTAAGATTGGTAGAAATTAGGGTAAGATTGGTAGAAATTTGGGTAAGATTGGTAGAAATTTGGGTAAGATTGGTAGAAATTTGGGTAATATTGGTAGAAAGTAGGATAGGATGATAGGAAGTAGGATAGGAAATTAGGGTAAGATTGGTAGAAATTAGGATAGGATTGGTAGAAATTTGGAGTGGATTGGTAGAAATTTGGATAGGATTGGTAGAAATTAAGAAAGGATTGGTAGACATTTGGATAGTATTGGTAGAAATTTGGGTAAGATTTGTAGAAATTTGGGTAAGATTGGTAGAAAGTTGGGTAAGATTGGTAGAAATTTGGGTAAGATTGGTAGAAATTTGGGTAAGATTGGTAGAAATTAGGGTAAGATTGGTAGAAATTTGGGTAAGATTGGTAGAAATTTGGGTAAGATTGGTAGAAATTTGGGTAATATTGGTAGAAAGTAGGATAGGATGATAGGAAGTAGGATAGGAAATTAGGGTAAGATTGGTAGAAATTTGGGTAAGATTGGTAGAAATTTGGGTAAGATTGGTAGAAATTAGGATAGGATTGGATTGGTAGAAATTTGGGTAAGATTGTTAGAAATTTGGGTAATATTGGTAGAAAGTAGGATAGGATGATAGAAAGTAGGATAGGAAATTAGGGTAAGATTTAGGATTGGTAGAAATTAGGATAGGATAAGTAGAAATTTGGGTAAGATTGGTGGAAATTTGGATAGGATTGGTAGAAATTTGGATAGTATTGGTAGAAATTTGGATAGGATTGGTAGAAATTAAGAAAGGATTGGTAGATATTTGGATAGTATTGGTAGAAATTTGGGTAAGATTTGTAGAAATTTGGGTAAGATTATTAGAAATTCACGTAAGATTGGTAGAAATTTGGATAAGATTGGTAGAAATTAGGATAGGATTAGTAGTAATTTGGATAGTATTGGTAGTAATTTGGATAGGATTGGTAGAAATTAGGATAGGATTGGTAGAAATTTGGGTAACATTGGTAGAAATTTGGGTAAGATTGGTAGAAATTAACGTAAGATTGGTAGAAATTTACGTAAGATTGGAAGAAATTTGGGTAAGATTGGTAGAAAGTTGGGTAAGATTGGTAGAAATTTGGGTAAGATTGGTAGAAATTTACGTAAGATTGGAAGAAATTTGGGTAAGATTGGTAGAAAGTTGGGTAAGATTGGTAGAAATTTGGGTAAGATTGGTAGAAATTAGGGTAAGATTGGTAGAAATTTGGGTAAGATTGGTAGAAATTTGGGTAAGATTGGTAGAAATTTGGGTAATATTGGTAGAAATTTGGAGTGGATTGGTAGAAATTTGGATAGGATTGGTAGAAATTAAGAAAGGATTGGTAGACATTTGGATAGTATTGGTAGAAATTTGGGTAAGATTTGTAGAAATTTGGGTAAGATTATTAGAAATTCACGTAAGATTGGTAGAAATTTACGTAAGATTGGTAGAAATTTGGGTAAGATTGGTAGAAATTAGGGTAAGATTGGTAGAAATTAGGATAGGATTGGTAGAAATTTGGTAAGATTGGTAGAAATTTGGGTAAGATTGGTAGAAATTTACGTAAAATTGGTAGAAATTTACGTAAGATTGGTAGAAATTTGGGTAAGATTGGTAGAAATTTGGATAGTATTGGTAGTAATTTGGATAGGATTGGTAGAAATTTGGGTACGATTGGTAGAAATTTGGGTAAGATTTGTAGAAATTTGGGTAAGATTATTAGAAATTCACGTAAGATTGGTAGAAATTTACGTAAGATTGGTAGAAATTTGGGTAAGATTGGTAGAAATTAGGGTAAGATTGGTAGAAATTTGGGTAAGATTGGTAGAAATTTGGGTAAGATTGGTAGAAATTTGGGTAATATTGGTAGAAAGTAGGATAGGATGATAGGAAGTAGGATAGGAAATTAGGGTAAGATTGGTAGAAATTAGGATGGGATTGGTAGAAATTTGGGTAAGATTGGTAGAAATTTGGGTAAGATTGGTAGAAATTAGGGTAAGATTGGTAGAAATTTGGGTAAGATTGGTAGAAATTTGGGTAAGATTGGTAGAAATTTGGGTAATATTGGTAGAAATTTGGAGTGGATTGGTAGAAATTTGGATAGGATTGGTAGAAATTAAGAAAGGATTGGTAGACATTTGGATAGTATTGGTAGAAATTTGGGTAAGATTTGTAGAAATTTGGGTAAGATTATTAGAAATTCACGTAAGATTGGTAGAAATTTACGTAAGATTGGTAGAAATTGGGGTAAGATTGGTAGAAATTAGGGTAAGATTGGTAGAAATTAGGATAGGATTGGTAGAAATTTGGTAAGATTGGTAGAAATTTGGGTAAGATTGGTAGAAATTTACGTAAAATTGGTAGAAATTTACGTAAGATTGGTAGAAATTTGGGTAAGATTGGTAGAAATTTGGATAGTATTGGTAGTTATTTGGATAGGATTGGTAGAAATTTGGGTAAGATTGGAAGAAATTTGGGTAAGATTGGTAGAAATTAGGATAGGATTGGATTGGTAGAAATTTGGGTAAGATTGTTAGAAATTTGGGTAAGATTGGTAGAAATAAGGAAAGGATTGGTAGACATTTGGATAGTATTGGTAGAAATTTGGGTAAGATTGGTAGAAATTTGGGTAAGTGGGGTTAGAAATTTACGTAAGATTATTAGAAATTTGGGTAAGATTGGTAGAAATTTACGTAAGATTGGTAGAAATTTGGGTAAGATTGGTAGAAATTTGGATAGGATTGGTAGAAATTGGGATAGTATTGGTAGTAATTTGGACTGCATTGGTAGGAAGTTGGGTAAGATTGGTAGAAATTTGGGTAAGATTGGTAGAAATTAGGGTAAGATTGGTAGAAATTTGGGTAAGATTGGTAGAAATTTGGGTAAGATTGGTAGAAATTTGGGTAATATTGGTAGAAAGTAGGATAGGATGATAGGAAGTAGGATAGGAAATTAGGGTAAGATTGGTAGAAATTAGGATAGGATTGGTAGAAATTTGGAGTGGATTGGTAGAAATTTGGATAGGATTGGTAGAAATTAAGAAAGGATTGGTAGACATTTGGATAGTATTGGTAGAAATTTGGGTAAGATTTGTAGAAATTTGGGTAAGATTGGTAGAAAGTTGGGTAAGATTGGTAGAAATTTGGGTAAGATTGTTAGAAATTTGGGTAAGATTGGTAGAAATTTGGGTAAGATTGGTAGAAATTTGGGTAATATTGGTAGAAAGTAGGATAGGATGATAGGAAGTAGGATAGGAAATTAGGGTAAGATTGGTAGAAATTAGGATAGGATTGGTAGAAATTTGGGTAACATTGGTAGAAATTTGGGTAAGATTGGTAGAAATTTGGGTAAGATTGGTAGAAATTAACGTAAGATTGGTAGAAATTTACGTAAGATTGGAAGAAATTTGGGTAAGATTGGTAGAAAGTTGGGTAAGATTGGTAGAAATTTGGGTAAGATTGGTAGAAATTTACGTAAGATTGGAAGAAATTTGGGTAAGATTGGTAGAAAGTTGGGTAAGATTAGTAGAAATTTGGGTAAGATTGGTAGAAATTTATGTAAGATTGGTAGAAATTTGGGTAAGATTGGTAGAAATTTGGATAGGATTGGTAGAAATTGGGATAGTATTGGTAGTAATTTGGACTGCATTGGTAGGAAGTTGGGTAAGATTGGTAGAAATTTGGGTAAGATTGGTAGAAATTTGGGTAAGAGGGGGTAGAAATTCACGTAAGATTGTTAGAAATTTGGGTAAGATTGGTAGAAATTTGGGTACGACTGGTAGAAATTTGGGTAAGATTGGTAGAAATTTGGGTAATATTGGTAGAAAGTAGGATAGGATGATAGGAAGTAGGATAGGAAATTAGGGTAAGATTTAGGATTGGTAGAAATTAGAAATATGGGTAAGATTGGTAGAAATTAGGATAGGATAAGTAGAAATTTGGGTAAGATTGGTGGAAATTTGGATAGGATTGGTAGAAATTTGGATAGTATTGGTAGAAATTTGGATAGGATTGGTAGAAATTAAGAAAGGATTGGTAGACATTTGGATAGTATTGGTAGAAATTTGGGTAAGATTTGTAGAAATTTGGGTAAGATTATTAGAAATTCACGTAAGATTGGTAGAAATTTACGTAAGATTGGTAGAAATTTGGGTAAGATTGGTAGAAATTTACGTAAGATTGATAGAAATTTACGTAAGATAGGTAGAAATTTGGGTAAGATTGGTAGAAATTTGGGTAAGATTGGTAAAAATTTACGTAAGATTGGTAGAAATTTGGATAAGATTGGTAGAAATTAGGATAGGATTGGTAGTAATTTGGATAGTATTGGTAGTAATTTGGATAGGATTGGTAGAAATTAGGATAGGATTGGTAGAAATTTGGGTAACATTGGTAGAAATTTGGGTAAGATTGGTAGAAATTTACGTAAGATTGGTAGAAATTTACGTAAGATTGGAAGAAATTTGGGTAAGATTGGTAGAAAGTAGGATAGGATGATAGGAAGTAGGATAGGAAATTAGGGTAAGATTGGTAGAAATTAGGATAGGATTGGTAGAAATTTGGAGTGGATTGGTAGAAATTTGGATAGGATTGGTAGAAATTAAGAAAGGATTGGTAGACATTTGGATAGTATTGGTAGAAATTTGGGTAAGATTGGTAGAAATATGGGTAAGATTGGTAGAAATTTGGAAAGGTTTGGTAGAAATTTTGGTAAGATTGGTAGAAATATGGGTAAGATTGGTAGAAATTTGGAAAGGTTTGGTAGAAATTTGGGTAAGATTGGTAGAAATTTGGGTAAGATTGGTAGAAATGTGGGTAAGATTGGTAGGAATTTTTGGGTAAGATTGGAAGAAATTTGGGTAAGATTGGTAGAAATTAGGGTAAGATTGGTAGAAATTTGGGTAAGAGGGGGTAGAAATTCACGTAAGATTGTTAGAAATTTGGGTAAGATTGGTAGAAATTTGGGTACGACTGGTAGAAATTTGGGTAAGATTGGTAGAAATTTGGGTAAGATTGGTAGAAATTTGGGTAATATTGGTAGAAAGTAGGATAGGATGATAGAAAGTAGGATAGGAAATTAGGGTAAGATTTAGGATTGGTAGAAATTAGGATAGGATAAGTAGAAATTTGGGTAAGATTGGTGGAAATTTGGATAGGATTGGTAGAAATTTGGATAGTATTGGTAGAAATTTGGATAGGATTGGTAGAAATTAAGAAAGGATTGGTAGACATTTGGATAGTATTGGTAGAAATTTGGGTAAGATTTGTAGAAATTTGGGTAAGATTATTAGAAATTCACGTAAGATTGGTAGAAATTTGGATAAGATTGGTAGAAATTAGGATAGGATTAGTAGTAATTTGGATAGTATTGGTAGTAATTTGGATAGGATTGGTAGAAATTAGGATAGGATTGGTAGAAATTTGGGTAACATTGGTAGAAATTTGGGTAAGATTGGTAGAAATTAACGTAAGATTGGTAGAAATGTGGGTAAGATTGGTAGGAATTTTTGGGTAAGATTGGAAGAAATTTGGGTAAGATTGGTAGAAATTAGGGTAAGATTGGTAGAAATTTGGGTAAGAGGGGGTAGAAATTCACGTAAGATTGTTAGAAATTTGGGTAAGATTGGTAGAAATTTGGGTACGACTGGTAGAAATTTGGGTAAGATTGGTAGAAATTTGGGTAAGATTGGTAGAAATTTGGGTAATATTGGTAGAAAGTAGGATAGGATGATAGAAAGTAGGATAGGAAATTAGGGTAAGATTTAGGATTGGTAGAAATTAGGATAGGATAAGTAGAAATTTGGGTAAGATTGGTGGAAATTTGGATAGGATTGGTAGAAATTTGGATAGTATTGGTAGAAATTTGGATAGGATTGGTAGAAATTAAGAAAGGATTGGTAGACATTTGGATAGTATTGGTAGAAATTTGGGTAAGATTTGTAGAAATTTGGGTAAGATTATTAGAAATTCACGTAAGATTGGTAGAAATTTGGATAAGATTGGTAGAAATTAGGATAGGATTAGTAGTAATTTGGATAGTATTGGTAGTAATTTGGATAGGATTGGTAGAAATTAGGATAGGATTGGTAGAAATTTGGGTAACATTGGTAGAAATTTGGGTAAGATTGGTAGAAATTAACGTAAGATTGGTAGAAATTTACGTAAGATTGGAAGAAATTTGGGTAAGATTGGTAGAAAGTTGGGTAAGATTGGTAGAAAGTTGGGTAAGATTGGTAGAAATTTGGGTAAGATTGGTAGAAATTAGGGTAAGATTGGTAGAAATTTGGGTAAGATTGGTAGAAATTTGGGTAAGATTGGTAGAAATTTGGGTAATATTGGTAGAAATTTGGAGTGGATTGGTAGAAATTTGGATAGGATTGGTAGAAATTAAGAAAGGATTGGTAGACATTTGGATAGTATTGGTAGAAATTTGGGTAAGATTTGTAGAAATTTGGGTAAGATTATTAGAAATTCACGTAAGATTGGTAGAAATTTACGTAAGATTGGTAGAAATTTGGGTAAGATTGGTAGAAATTAGGGTAAGATTGGTAGAAATTAGGATAGGATTGGTAGAAATTTGGTAAGATTGGTAGAAATTTGGGTAAGATTGGTAGAAATTTACGTAAAATTGGTAGAAATTTACGTAAGATTGGTAGAAATTTGGGTAAGATTGGTAGAAATTTGGATAGTATTGGTAGTAATTTGGATAGGATTGGTAGAAATTTGGGTACGATTGGTAGAAATTTGGGTAAGATTTGTAGAAATTTGGGTAAGATTATTAGAAATTCACGTAAGATTGGTAGAAATTTACGTAAGATTGGTAGAAATTTGGGTAATATTGGTAGAAATTAGGGTAAGATTGGTAGAAATTTGGGTAAGATTGGTAGAAATTTGGGTAAGATTGGTAGAAATTTGGGTAATATTGGTAGAAAGTAGGATAGGATGATAGGAAGTAGGATAGGAAATTAGGGTAAGATTGGTAGAAATTAGGATGGGATTGGTAGAAATTTGGGTAAGATTGGTAGAAATTTGGGTAAGATTGGTAGAAATTAGGGTAAGATTGGTAGAAATTTGGGTAAGATTGGTAGAAATTTGGGTAAGATTGGTAGAAATTTGGGTAATATTGGTAGAAATTTGGAGTGGATTGGTAGAAATTTGGATAGGATTGGTAGAAATTAAGAAAGGATTGGTAGACATTTGGATAGTATTGGTAGAAATTTGGGTAAGATTTGTAGAAATTTGGGTAAGATTATTAGAAATTCACGTAAGATTGGTAGAAATTTACGTAAGATTGGTAGAAATTGGGGTAAGATTGGTAGAAATTAGGGTAAGATTGGTAGAAATTAGGATAGGATTGGTAGAAATTTGGTAAGATTGGTAGAAATTTGGGTAAGATTGGTAGAAATTTACGTAAAATTGGTAGAAATTTACGTAAGATTGGTAGAAATTTGGGTAAGATTGGTAGAAATTTGGATAGTATTGGTAGTTATTTGGATAGGATTGGTAGAAATTTGGGTAAGATTGGAAGAAATTTGGGTAAGATTGGTAGAAATTAGGATAGGATTGGATTGGTAGAAATTTGGGTAAGATTGTTAGAAATTTGGGTAAGATTGGTAGAAATAAGGAAAGGATTGGTAGACATTTGGATAGTATTGGTAGAAATTTGGGTAAGATTGGTAGAAATTTGGGTAAGTGGGGTTAGAAATTTACGTAAGATTATTAGAAATTTGGGTAAGATTGGTAGAAATTTACGTAAGATTGGTAGAAATTTGGGTAAGATTGGTAGAAATTTGGATAGGATTGGTAGAAATTGGGATAGTATTGGTAGTAATTTGGACTGCATTGGTAGGAAGTTGGGTAAGATTGGTAGAAATTTGGGTAAGATTGGTAGAAATTAGGGTAAGATTGGTAGAAATTTGGGTAAGATTGGTAGAAATTTGGGTAAGATTGGTAGAAATTTGGGTAATATTGGTAGAAAGTAGGATAGGATGATAGGAAGTAGGATAGGAAATTAGGGTAAGATTGGTAGAAATTAGGATAGGATTGGTAGAAATTTGGAGTGGATTGGTAGAAATTTGGATAGGATTGGTAGAAATTAAGAAAGGATTGGTAGACATTTGGATAGTATTGGTAGAAATTTGGGTAAGATTTGTAGAAATTTGGGTAAGATTGGTAGAAAGTTGGGTAAGATTGGTAGAAATTTGGGTAAGATTGGTAGAAATTTGGGTAAGATTGGTAGAAATTAGGGTAAGATTGGTAGAAATTTGGGTAAGATTGGTAGAAATTTGGGTAAGATTGGTAGAAATTTGGGTAATATTGGTAGAAAGTAGGATAGGATGATAGGAAGTAGGATAGGAAATTAGGGTAAGATTGGTAGAAATTTGGGTAAGATTGGTAGAAATTTGGGTAAGATTGGTAGAAATTAGGATAGGATTGGATTGGTAGAAATTTGGGTAAGATTGTTAGAAATTTGGGTAATATTGGTAGAAAGTAGGATAGGATGATAGAAAGTAGGATAGGAAATTAGGGTAAGATTTAGGATTGGTAGAAATTAGGATAGGATAAGTAGAAATTTGGGTAAGATTGGTGGAAATTTGGATAGGATTGGTAGAAATTTGGATAGTATTGGTAGAAATTTGGATAGGATTGGTAGAAATTAAGAAAGGATTGGTAGATATTTGGATAGTATTGGTAGAAATTTGGGTAAGATTTGTAGAAATTTGGGTAAGATTATTAGAAATTCACGTAAGATTGGTAGAAATTTGGATAAGATTGGTAGAAATTAGGATAGGATTAGTAGTAATTTGGATAGTATTGGTAGTAATTTGGATAGGATTGGTAGAAATTAGGATAGGATTGGTAGAAATTTGGGTAACATTGGTAGAAATTTGGGTAAGATTGGTAGAAATTAACGTAAGATTGGTAGAAATTTACGTAAGATTGGAAGAAATTTGGGTAAGATTGGTAGAAAGTTGGGTAAGATTGGTAGAAATTTGGGTAAGATTGGTAGAAATTTACGTAAGATTGGAAGAAATTTGGGTAAGATTGGTAGAAAGTTGGGTAAGATTGGTAGAAATTTGGGTAAGATTGGTAGAAATTAGGGTAAGATTGGTAGAAATTTGGGTAAGATTGGTAGAAATTTGGGTAAGATTGGTAGAAATTTGGGTAATATTGGTAGAAATTTGGAGTGGATTGGTAGAAATTTGGATAGGATTGGTAGAAATTAAGAAAGGATTGGTAGACATTTGGATAGTATTGGTAGAAATTTGGGTAAGATTTGTAGAAATTTGGGTAAGATTATTAGAAATTCACGTAAGATTGGTAGAAATTTACGTAAGATTGGTAGAAATTTGGGTAAGATTGGTAGAAATTAGGGTAAGATTGGTAGAAATTAGGATAGGATTGGTAGAAATTTGGTAAGATTGGTAGAAATTTGGGTAAGATTGGTAGAAATTTACGTAAAATTGGTAGAAATTTACGTAAGATTGGTAGAAATTTGGGTAAGATTGGTAGAAATTTGGATAGTATTGGTAGTAATTTGGATAGGATTGGTAGAAATTTGGGTACGATTGGTAGAAATTTGGGTAAGATTTGTAGAAATTTGGGTAAGATTATTAGAAATTCACGTAAGATTGGTAGAAATTTACGTAAGATTGGTAGAAATTTGGGTAAGATTGGTAGAAATTAGGGTAAGATTGGTAGAAATTTGGGTAAGATTGGTAGAAATTTGGGTAAGATTGGTAGAAATTTGGGTAATATTGGTAGAAAGTAGGATAGGATGATAGGAAGTAGGATAGGAAATTAGGGTAAGATTGGTAGAAATTAGGATGGGATTGGTAGAAATTTGGGTAAGATTGGTAGAAATTTGGGTAAGATTGGTAGAAATTAGGGTAAGATTGGTAGAAATTTGGGTAAGATTGGTAGAAATTTGGGTAAGATTGGTAGAAATTTGGGTAATATTGGTAGAAATTTGGAGTGGATTGGTAGAAATTTGGATAGGATTGGTAGAAATTAAGAAAGGATTGGTAGACATTTGGATAGTATTGGTAGAAATTTGGGTAAGATTTGTAGAAATTTGGGTAAGATTATTAGAAATTCACGTAAGATTGGTAGAAATTTACGTAAGATTGGTAGAAATTGGGGTAAGATTGGTAGAAATTAGGGTAAGATTGGTAGAAATTAGGATAGGATTGGTAGAAATTTGGTAAGATTGGTAGAAATTTGGGTAAGATTGGTAGAAATTTACGTAAAATTGGTAGAAATTTACGTAAGATTGGTAGAAATTTGGGTAAGATTGGTAGAAATTTGGATAGTATTGGTAGTTATTTGGATAGGATTGGTAGAAATTTGGGTAAGATTGGAAGAAATTTGGGTAAGATTGGTAGAAATTAGGATAGGATTGGATTGGTAGAAATTTGGGTAAGATTGTTAGAAATTTGGGTAAGATTGGTAGAAATAAGGAAAGGATTGGTAGACATTTGGATAGTATTGGTAGAAATTTGGGTAAGATTGGTAGAAATTTGGGTAAGTGGGGTTAGAAATTTACGTAAGATTATTAGAAATTTGGGTAAGATTGGTAGAAATTTACGTAAGATTGGTAGAAATTTGGGTAAGATTGGTAGAAATTTGGATAGGATTGGTAGAAATTGGGATAGTATTGGTAGTAATTTGGACTGCATTGGTAGGAAGTTGGGTAAGATTGGTAGAAATTTGGGTAAGATTGGTAGAAATTAGGGTAAGATTGGTAGAAATTTGGGTAAGATTGGTAGAAATTTGGGTAAGATTGGTAGAAATTTGGGTAATATTGGTAGAAAGTAGGATAGGATGATAGGAAGTAGGATAGGAAATTAGGGTAAGATTGGTAGAAATTAGGATAGGATTGGTAGAAATTTGGAGTGGATTGGTAGAAATTTGGATAGGATTGGTAGAAATTAAGAAAGGATTGGTAGACATTTGGATAGTATTGGTAGAAATTTGGGTAAGATTTGTAGAAATTTGGGTAAGATTGGTAGAAAGTTGGGTAAGATTGGTAGAAATTTGGGTAAGATTGTTAGAAATTTGGGTAAGATTGGTAGAAATTTGGGTAAGATTGGTAGAAATTTGGGTAATATTGGTAGAAAGTAGGATAGGATGATAGGAAGTAGGATAGGAAATTAGGGTAAGATTGGTAGAAATTAGGATAGGATTGGTAGAAATTTGGGTAACATTGGTAGAAATTTGGGTAAGATTGGTAGAAATTTACGTAAGATTGGTAGAAATTTACGTAAGATTGGAAGAAATTTGGGTAAGATTGGTAGAAAGTTGGGTAAGATTGGTAGAAATTTGGGTAAGATTGGTAGAAATTAGGGTAAGATTGGTAGAAATTTGGGTAAGATTGGTAGAAATTTGGGTAAGATTGGTAGAAATTTGGGTAATATTGGTAGAAAGTAGGATAGGATGATAGGAAGTAGGATAGGAAATTAGGGTAAGATTGGTAGAAATTTGGGTAAGATTGGTAGAAATTTGGGTAAGATTGGTAGAAATTTGGGTAATATTGGTAGAAATTTGGAGTGGATTGGTAGAAATTTGGATAGGATTGGTAGAAATTAAGAAAGGATTGGTAGACATTTGGATAGTATTGGTAGAAATTTGGGTAAGATTTGTAGAAATTTGGGTAAGATTATTAGAAATTCACGTAAGATTGTTAGAAATTTACGTAAGATTGGTAGAAATTTGGGTAAGATTGGTAGAAATTAGGGTAAGATTGGTAGAAATTAGGATAGGATTGGTAGAAATCTGGTAAGATTGGTAGAAATTTGGGTAAGATTGGTAGAAATTTACGTAAAATTGGTAGAAATTTACGTAAGATTGGTAGAAATTTGGGTAAGATTGGTAGAAATTTGGATAGTATTGGTAGTAATTTGGATAGGATTGGTAGAAATTTGGGTAAGATTGGAAGAAATTTGGGTAAGATTGGTAGAAATTAGGATAGGATTGGATTGGTAGAAATTTGGGTAAGATTGTTAGAAATTTGGGTAAGATTGGTAGACATTTGGATAGGATTGGTAGAAATTGGGATAGTATTGGTAGTAATTTGGACTGCATTGGTAGGAAGTTGGGTAAGATTGGTAGAAATTTGGGTAAGATTGGTAGAAATTAGGGTAAGATTGGTAGAAATTTGGGTAAGATTGGTAGAAATTTGGGTAAGATTGGTAGAAATTTGGGTAATATTGGTAGAAAGTAGGATAGGATGATAGGAAGTAGGATAGGAAATTAGGGTAAGATTGGTAGAAATTAGGATAGGATTGGTAGAAATTTGGAGTGGATTGGTAGAAATTTGGATAGGATTGGTAGAAATTAAGAAAGGATTGGTAGACATTTGGATAGTATTGGTAGAAATTTGGGTAAGATTTGTAGAAATTTGGGTAAGATTGGTAGAAAGTTGGGTAAGATTGGTAGAAATTAGGGTAAGATTGGTAGAAATTTGGATAAGTGAGGGTAGAAATTCACGTAAGATTGTTAGAAATTTGGGTAAGATTGGTAGAAATTTGGGTAAGATTAGTAGAAATTTGGGTAAGATTGGTAGAAATTTATGTAAGATTGGTAGAAATTTGGGTAAGATTGGTAGAAATTTGGATAGGATTGGTAGAAATTGGGATAGTATTGGTAGTAATTTGGACTGCATTGGTAGGAAGTTGGGTAAGATTGGTAGAAATTTGGGTAAGATTGGTAGAAATTTGGGTAAGAGGGGGTAGAAATTCACGTAAGATTGTTAGAAATTTGGGTAAGATTGGTAGAAATTTGGGTACGACTGGTAGAAATTTGGGTAAGATTGGTAGAAATTTGGGTAATATTGGTAGAAAGTAGGATAGGATGATAGGAAGTAGGATAGGAAATTAGGGTAAGATTTAGGATTGGTAGAAATTAGAAATATGGGTAAGATTGGTAGAAATTAGGATAGGATAAGTAGAAATTTGGGTAAGATTGGTGGAAATTTGGATAGGATTGGTAGAAATTTGGATAGTATTGGTAGAAATTTGGATAGGATTGGTAGAAATTAAGAAAGGATTGGTAGATATTTGGATAGTATTGGTAGAAATTTGGGTAAGATTTGTAGAAATTTGGGTAAGATTATTAGAAATTCACGTAAGATTGGTAGAAATTTGGATAAGATTGGTAGAAATTAGGATAGGATTAGTAGTAATTTGGATAGTATTGGTAGTAATTTGGATAGGATTGGTAGAAATTAGGATAGGATTGGTAGAAATTTGGGTAACATTGGTAGAAATTTGGGTAAGATTGGTAGAAATTAACGTAAGATTGGTAGAAATTTACGTAAGATTGGAAGAAATTTGGGTAAGATTGGTAGAAAGTTGGGTAAGATTGGTAGAAATTTGGGTAAGATTGGTAGAAATTTACGTAAGATTGGAAGAAATTTGGGTAAGATTGGTAGAAAGTTGGGTAAGATTGGTAGAAATTTGGGTAAGATTGGTAGAAATTAGGGTAAGATTGGTAGAAATTTGGGTAAGATTGGTAGAAATTTGGGTAAGATTGGTAGAAATTTGGGTAATATTGGTAGAAATTTGGAGTGGATTGGTAGAAATTTGGATAGGATTGGTAGAAATTAAGAAAGGATTGGTAGACATTTGGATAGTATTGGTAGAAATTTGGGTAAGATTTGTAGAAATTTGGGTAAGATTATTAGAAATTCACGTAAGATTGGTAGAAATTTACGTAAGATTGGTAGAAATTTGGGTAAGATTGGTAGAAATTAGGGTAAGATTGGTAGAAATTAGGATAGGATTGGTAGAAATTTGGTAAGATTGGTAGAAATTTGGGTAAGATTGGTAGAAATTTACGTAAAATTGGTAGAAATTTACGTAAGATTGGTAGAAATTTGGGTAAGATTGGTAGAAATTTGGATAGTATTGGTAGTAATTTGGATAGGATTGGTAGAAATTTGGGTACGATTGGTAGAAATTTGGGTAAGATTTGTAGAAATTTGGGTAAGATTATTAGAAATTCACGTAAGATTGGTAGAAATTTACGTAAGATTGGTAGAAATTTGGGTAAGATTGGTAGAAATTAGGGTAAGATTGGTAGAAATTTGGGTAAGATTGGTAGAAATTTGGGTAAGATTGGT
Source organism: Apamea sordens (assembly GCA_945859715.1). NCBI lineage: Eukaryota > Metazoa > Arthropoda > Insecta > Lepidoptera > Noctuidae > Apamea > Apamea sordens. Next base: position 18,148,666 of record OX244008.1, on the reverse strand, counting down.
AGAAATTTGGGTAATATTGGTAGAAAGTAGGATAGGATGATAGGAAGTAGGATAGGAAATTAGGGTAAGATTGGTAGAAATTAGGATGGGATTGGTAGAAATTTGGGTAAGATTGGTAGAAATTTGGGTAAGATTGGTAGAAATTAGGGTAAGATTGGTAGAAATTTGGGTAAGATTGGTAGAAATTTGGGTAAGATTGGTAGAAATTTGGGTAATATTGGTAGAAATTTGGAGTGGATTGGTAGAAATTTGGATAGGATTGGTAGAAATTAAGAAAGGATTGGTAGACATTTGGATAGTATTGGTAGAAATTTGGGTAAGATTTGTAGAAATTTGGGTAAGATTATTAGAAATTCACGTAAGATTGGTAGAAATTTACGTAAGATTGGTAGAAATTGGGGTAAGATTGGTAGAAATTAGGGTAAGATTGGTAGAAATTAGGATAGGATTGGTAGAAATTTGGTAAGATTGGTAGAAATTTGGGTAAGATTGGTAGAAATTTACGTAAAATTGGTAGAAATTTACGTAAGATTGGTAGAAATTTGGGTAAGATTGGTAGAAATTTGGATAGTATTGGTAGTTATTTGGATAGGATTGGTAGAAATTTGGGTAAGATTGGAAGAAATTTGGGTAAGATTGGTAGAAATTAGGATAGGATTGGATTGGTAGAAATTTGGGTAAGATTGTTAGAAATTTGGGTAAGATTGGTAGAAATAAGGAAAGGATTGGTAGACATTTGGATAGTATTGGTAGAAATTTGGGTAAGATTGGTAGAAATTTGGGTAAGTGGGGTTAGAAATTTACGTAAGATTATTAGAAATTTGGGTAAGATTGGTAGAAATTTACGTAAGATTGGTAGAAATTTGGGTAAGATTGGTAGAAATTTGGATAGGATTGGTAGAAATTGGGATAGTATTGGTAGTAATTTGGACTGCATTGGTAGGAAGTTGGGTAAGATTGGTAGAAATTTGGGTAAGATTGGTAGAAATTAGGGTAAGATTGGTAGAAATTTGGGTAAGATTGGTAGAAATTTGGGTAAGATTGGTAGAAATTTGGGTAATATTGGTAGAAAGTAGGATAGGATGATAGGAAGTAGGATAGGAAATTAGGGTAAGATTGGTAGAAATTAGGATAGGATTGGTAGAAATTTGGAGTGGATTGGTAGAAATTTGGATAGGATTGGTAGAAATTAAGAAAGGATTGGTAGACATTTGGATAGTATTGGTAGAAATTTGGGTAAGATTTGTAGAAATTTGGGTAAGATTGGTAGAAAGTTGGGTAAGATTGGTAGAAATTTGGGTAAGATTGGTAGAAATTTGGGTAAGATTGTTAGAAATTTGGGTAAGATTGGTAGAAATTTGGGTAAGATTGGTAGAAATTTGGGTAATATTGGTAGAAAGTAGGATAGGATGATAGGAAGTAGGATAGGAAATTAGGGTAAGATTGGTTGAAATTAGAATAGGATTGGTAGAAATTTGGGTAACATTGGTAGAAATTTGGGTAAGATTGGTAGAAATTTACGTAAGATTGGTAGAAATTTACGTAAGATTGGAAGAAATTTGGGTAAGATTGGTAGAAAGTTGGGTAAGATTGGTAGAAATTTGGGTAAGATTGGTAAAAATTAGGGTAAGATTGGTAGAAATTTGGGTAAGATTGGTAGAAATTTGGGTAAGATTGGTAGAAATTTGGGTAATATTGGTAGAAAGTAGGATAGGATGATAGGAAGTAGGATAGGAAATTAGGGTAAGATTGGTAGAAATTTGGGTAAGATTGGTAGAAATTTGGGTAAGATTGGTAGAAATTTGGGTAATATTGGTAGAAATTTGGAGTGGATTGGTAGAAATTTGGATAGGATTGGTAGAAATTAAGAAAGGATTGGTAGACATTTGGATAGTATTGGTAGAAATTTGGGTAAGATTTGTAGAAATTTGGGTAAGATTATTAGAAATTCACGTAAGATTGTTAGAAATTTACGTAAGATTGGTAGAAATTTGGGTAAGATTGGTAGAAATTAGGGTAAGATTGGTAGAAATTAGGATAGGATTGGTAGAAATCTGGTAAGATTGGTAGAAATTTGGGTAAGATTGGTAGAAATTTACGTAAAATTGGTAGAAATTTACGTAAGATTGGTAGAAATTTGGGTAAGATTGGTAGAAATTTGGATAGTATTGGTAGTAATTTGGATAGGATTGGTAGAAATTTGGGTAAGATTGGAAGAAATTTGGGTAAGATTGGTAGAAATTAGGATAGGATTGGATTGGTAGAAATTTGGGTAAGATTGTTAGAAATTTGGGTAAGATTGGTAGACATTTGGATAGTATTGGTAGAAATTTGGGTAAGATTTGTAGAAATTTGGGTAAGATTATTAGAAATTCACGTAAGATTGGTAGAAATTTACGTAAGATTGGTAGAAATTTGGGTAAGATTGGTAGAAATTAGGAAAGGATTGGTAGACATTTGGATAGTATTGGTAGAAATTTGGGTAAGATTGGTAGAAATTTGGGTAAGTGGGGTTAGAAATTTACGTAAGATTATTAGAAATTTGGGTAAGATTGGTAGAAATTTGGGTAAGATTGGTAGAAATTAGGATAGGATTGGTAGAAATATGGTAAGATTGGTAGAAATTTGGGTAAGATTGGTAGAAATTTACGTAAGATTGGTAGAAATTTACGTAAGATTGGTAGAAATTTGGGTAAGATTGGTAGAAATTTGGATAGGATTGGTAGAAATTTGGATAGTATTGGTAGTAATTTGGACTGGATTGGTAGTAATTTGGGTAAGGTTGGAAGAAATTTGGGTAAGATTGGTAGAAATTAGGGTAAGATTGGTAGAAATTTGGATAAGTGAGGGTAGAAATTCACGTAAGATTGTTAGAAATTTGGGTAAGATTGGTAGAAATTTGGGTAAGATTAGTAGAAATTTGGGTAAGATTGGTAGAAATTTATGTAAGATTGGTAGAAATTTGGGTAAGATTGGTAGAAATTTGGATAGGATTGGTAGAAATTGGGATAGTATTGGTAGTAATTTGGACTGCATTGGTAGGAAGTTGGGTAAGATTGGTAGAAATTTGGGTAAGATTGGTAGAAATTTGGGTAAGAGGGGGTAGAAATTCACGTAAGATTGTTAGAAATTTGGGTAAGATTGGTAGAAATTTGGGTACGACTGGTAGAAATTTGGGTAAGATTGGTAGAAATTTGGGTAATATTGGTAGAAAGTAGGATAGGATGATAGGAAGTAGGATAGGAAATTAGGGTAAGATTTAGGATTGGTAGAAATTAGAAATATGGGTAAGATTGGTAGAAATTAGGATAGGATAAGTAGAAATTTGGGTAAGATTGGTGGAAATTTGGATAGGATTGGTAGAAATTTGGATAGTATTGGTAGAAATTTGGATAGGATTGGTAGAAATTAAGAAAGGATTGGTAGACATTTGGATAGTATTGGTAGAAATTTGGGTAAGATTTGTAGAAATTTGGGTAAGATTATTAGAAATTCACGTAAGATTGGTAGAAATTTACGTAAGATTGGTAGAAATTTGGGTAAGATTGGTAGAAATTTACGTAAGATTGATAGAAATTTACGTAAGATAGGTAGAAATTTGGGTAAGATTGGTAGAAATTTGGGTAAGATTGGTAAAAATTTACGTAAGATTGGTAGAAATTTGGATAAGATTGGTAGAAATTAGGATAGGATTGGTAGTAATTTGGATAGTATTGGTAGTAATTTGGATAGGATTGGTAGAAATTAGGATAGGATTGGTAGAAATTTGGGTAACATTGGTAGAAATTTGGGTAAGATTGGTAGAAATTTACGTAAGATTGGTAGAAATTTACGTAAGATTGGAAGAAATTTGGGTAAGATTGGTAGAAAGTAGGATAGGATGATAGGAAGTAGGATAGGAAATTAGGGTAAGATTGGTAGAAATTAGGATAGGATTGGTAGAAATTTGGAGTGGATTGGTAGAAATTTGGATAGGATTGGTAGAAATTAAGAAAGGATTGGTAGACATTTGGATAGTATTGGTAGAAATTTGGGTAAGATTGGTAGAAATATGGGTAAGATTGGTAGAAATTTGGAAAGGTTTGGTAGAAATTTTGGTAAGATTGGTAGAAATATGGGTAAGATTGGTAGAAATTTGGAAAGGTTTGGTAGAAATTTGGGTAAGATTGGTAGAAATTTGGGTAAGATTGGTAGAAATGTGGGTAAGATTGGTAGGAATTTTTGGGTAAGATTGGAAGAAATTTGGGTAAGATTGGTAGAAATTAGGGTAAGATTGGTAGAAATTTGGGTAAGAGGGGGTAGAAATTCACGTAAGATTGTTAGAAATTTGGGTAAGATTGGTAGAAATTTGGGTACGACTGGTAGAAATTTGGGTAAGATTGGTAGAAATTTGGGTAAGATTGGTAGAAATTTGGGTAATATTGGTAGAAAGTAGGATAGGATGATAGAAAGTAGGATAGGAAATTAGGGTAAGATTTAGGATTGGTAGAAATTAGGATAGGATAAGTAGAAATTTGGGTAAGATTGGTGGAAATTTGGATAGGATTGGTAGAAATTTGGATAGTATTGGTAGAAATTTGGATAGGATTGGTAGAAATTAAGAAAGGATTGGTAGACATTTGGATAGTATTGGTAGAAATTTGGGTAAGATTTGTAGAAATTTGGGTAAGATTATTAGAAATTCACGTAAGATTGGTAGAAATTTGGATAAGATTGGTAGAAATTAGGATAGGATTAGTAGTAATTTGGATAGTATTGGTAGTAATTTGGATAGGATTGGTAGAAATTAGGATAGGATTGGTAGAAATTTGGGTAACATTGGTAGAAATTTGGGTAAGATTGGTAGAAATTAACGTAAGATTGGTAGAAATTTACGTAAGATTGGAAGAAATTTGGGTAAGATTGGTAGAAAGTTGGGTAAGATTGGTAGAAAGTTGGGTAAGATTGGTAGAAATTTGGGTAAGATTGGTAGAAATTAGGGTAAGATTGGTAGAAATTTGGGTAAGATTGGTAGAAATTTGGGTAAGATTGGTAGAAATTTGGGTAATATTGGTAGAAATTTGGAGTGGATTGGTAGAAATTTGGATAGGATTGGTAGAAATTAAGAAAGGATTGGTAGACATTTGGATAGTATTGGTAGAAATTTGGGTAAGATTTGTAGAAATTTGGGTAAGATTATTAGAAATTCACGTAAGATTGGTAGAAATTTACGTAAGATTGGTAGAAATTTGGGTAAGATTGGTAGAAATTAGGGTAAGATTGGTAGAAATTAGGATAGGATTGGTAGAAATTTGGTAAGATTGGTAGAAATTTGGGTAAGATTGGTAGAAATTTACGTAAAATTGGTAGAAATTTACGTAAGATTGGTAGAAATTTGGGTAAGATTGGTAGAAATTTGGATAGTATTGGTAGTAATTTGGATAGGATTGGTAGAAATTTGGGTACGATTGGTAGAAATTTGGGTAAGATTTGTAGAAATTTGGGTAAGATTATTAGAAATTCACGTAAGATTGGTAGAAATTTACGTAAGATTGGTAGAAATTTGGGTAATATTGGTAGAAATTAGGGTAAGATTGGTAGAAATTTGGGTAAGATTGGTAGAAATTTGGGTAAGATTGGTAGAAATTTGGGTAATATTGGTAGAAAGTAGGATAGGATGATAGGAAGTAGGATAGGAAATTAGGGTAAGATTGGTAGAAATTAGGATGGGATTGGTAGAAATTTGGGTAAGATTGGTAGAAATTTGGGTAAGATTGGTAGAAATTAGGGTAAGATTGGTAGAAATTTGGGTAAGATTGGTAGAAATTTGGGTAAGATTGGTAGAAATTTGGGTAATATTGGTAGAAATTTGGAGTGGATTGGTAGAAATTTGGATAGGATTGGTAGAAATTAAGAAAGGATTGGTAGACATTTGGATAGTATTGGTAGAAATTTGGGTAAGATTTGTAGAAATTTGGGTAAGATTATTAGAAATTCACGTAAGATTGGTAGAAATTTACGTAAGATTGGTAGAAATTGGGGTAAGATTGGTAGAAATTAGGGTAAGATTGGTAGAAATTAGGATAGGATTGGTAGAAATTTGGTAAGATTGGTAGAAATTTGGGTAAGATTGGTAGAAATTTACGTAAAATTGGTAGAAATTTACGTAAGATTGGTAGAAATTTGGGTAAGATTGGTAGAAATTTGGATAGTATTGGTAGTTATTTGGATAGGATTGGTAGAAATTTGGGTAAGATTGGAAGAAATTTGGGTAAGATTGGTAGAAATTAGGATAGGATTGGATTGGTAGAAATTTGGGTAAGATTGTTAGAAATTTGGGTAAGATTGGTAGAAATAAGGAAAGGATTGGTAGACATTTGGATAGTATTGGTAGAAATTTGGGTAAGTGGGGTTAGAAATTTACGTAAGATTATTAGAAATTTGGGTAAGATTGGTAGAAATTTGGGTAAGATTGGTAGAAATTTGGGTAAGATTAGTAGAAATTTGGGTAAGATTGGTAGAAATTTACGTAAGATTGGTAGAAATTTGGGTAAGATTGGTAGAAATTTGGATAGGATTGGTAGAAATTGGGATAGTATTGGTAGTAATTTGGACTGCATTGGTAGGAAGTTGGGTAAGATTGGTAGAAATTTGGGTAAGATTGGTAGAAATTAGGGTAAGATTGGTAGAAATTTGGGTAAGATTGGTAGAAATTTGGGTAAGATTGGTAGAAATTTGGGTAATATTGGTAGAAAGTAGGATAGGATGGTAGGAAGTAGGATAGGAAATTAGGGTAAGATTGGTAGAAATTAGGATAGGATTGGTAGAAATTTGGAGTGGATTGGTAGAAATTTGGATAGGATTGGTAGAAATTAAGAAAGGATTGGTAGACATTTGGATAGTATTGGTAGAAATTTGGGTAAGATTTGTAGAAATTTGGGTAAGATTGGTAGAAAGTTGGGTAAGATTGGTAGAAATTTGGGTAAGATTGGTAGAAATTTGGGTAAGATTGTTAGAAATTTGGGTAAGATTGGTAGAAATTTGGGTAAGATTGGTAGAAATTTGGGTAATATTGGTAGAAAGTAGGATAGGATGATAGGAAGTAGGATAGGAAATTAGGGTAAGATTGGTAGAAATTAGGATAGGATTGGTAGAAATTTGGGTAACATTGGTAGAAATTTGGGTAAGATTGGTAGAAATTTACGTAAGATTGGTAGAAATTTACGTAAGATTGGAAGAAATTTGGGTAAGATTGGTAGAAAGTTGGGTAAGATTGGTAGAAATTTGGGTAAGATTGGTAGAAATTAGGGTAAGATTGGTAGAAATTTGGGTAAGATTGGTAGAAATTTGGGTAAGATTGGTAGAAATTTGGGTAATATTGGTAGAAAGTAGGATAGGATGATAGGAAGTAGGATAGGAAATTAGGGTAAGATTGGTAGAAATTTGGGTAAGATTGGTAGAAATTTGGGTAAGATTGGTAGAAATTTGGGTAATATTGGTAGAAATTTGGAGTGGATTGGTAGAAATTTGGATAGGATTGGTAGAAATTAAGAAAGGATTGGTAGACATTTGGATAGTATTGGTAGAAATTTGGGTAAGATTTGTAGAAATTTGGGTAAGATTATTAGAAATTCACGTAAGATTGGTAGAAATTTACGTAAGATTGGTAGAAATTTGGGTAAGATTGGTAGAAATTAGGGTAAGATTGGTAGAAATTAGGATAGGATTGGTAGAAATCTGGTAAGATTGGTAGAAATTTGGGTAAGATTGGTAGAAATTTACGTAAAATTGGTAGAAATTTACGTAAGATTGGTAGAAATTTGGGTAAGATTGGTAGAAATTTCGATAGTATTGGTAGTAATTTGGATAGGATTGGTAGAAATTTGGGTAAGATTGGAAGAAATTTGGGTAAGATTGGTAGAAATTAGGATAGGATTGGATTGGTAGAAATTTGGGTAAGATTGTTAGAAATTTGGGTAAGATTGGTAGACATTTGGATAGTATTGGTAGAAATTTGGGTAAGATTTGTAGAAATTTGGGTAAGATTATTAGAAATTCACGTAAGATTGGTAGAAATTTACGTAAGATTGGTAGAAATTTGGGTAAGATTGGTAGAAATTAGGAAAGGATTGGTAGACATTTGGATAGTATTGGTAGAAATTTGGGTAAGATTGGTAGAAATTTGGGTAAGTGGGGTTAGAAATTTACGTAAGATTATTAGAAATTTGGGTAAGATTGGTAGAAATTTGGGTAAGATTGGTAGAAATTAGGATAGGATTGGTAGAAATATGGTAAGATTGGTAGAAATTTGGGTAAGATTGGTAGGAAGTAGGATAGGAATGGTAGAAATTTACGTAAGATTGGTAGAAATTTGGGTAAGATTGGTAGAAATTTGGATAGTATTGGTAGTAATTTGGATAGGATTGGTAGAAATTTGGGTAAGATTGGAAGAAATTTGGGTAAGATTGGTAGAAATTAGGATAGGATTGGATTGGTAGAAATTTGGGTAAGATTGTTAGAAATTTGGGTAAGATTGGTAGACATTTGGATAGTATTGGTAGAAATTTGGGTAAGATTTGTAGAAATTTGGGTAAGATTATTAGAAATTCACGTAAGATTGGTAGAAATTTACGTAAGATTGGTAGAAATTTGGGTAAGATTGGTAGAAATTAGGAAAGGATTGGTAGACATTTGGATAGTATTGGTAGAAATTTGGGTAAGATTGGTAGAAATTTGGGTAAGTGGGGTTAGAAATTTACGTAAGATTATTAGAAATTTGGGTAAGATTGGTAGAAATTTGGGTAAGATTGGTAGAAATTAGGATAGGATTGGTAGAAATATGGTAAGATTGGTAGAAATTTGGGTAAGATTGGTAGAAATTTACGTAAGATTGGTAGAAATTTACGTAAGATTGGTAGAAATTTGGGTAAGATTGGTAGAAATTTGGATAGGATTGGTAGAAATTTGGATAGTATTGGTAGTAATTTGGACTGGATTGGTAGTAATTTGGGTAAGGTTGGAAGAAATTTGGGTAAGATTGGTAGAAATTAGGGTAAGATTGGTAGAAATTTGGATAAGTGAGGGTAGAAATTCACGTAAGATTGTTAGAAATTTGGGTAAGATTGGTAGAAATTTGGGTAAGATTAGTAGAAATTTGGGTAAGATTGGTAGAAATTTATGTAAGATTGGTAGAAATTTGGGTAAGATTGGTAGAAATTTGGATAGGATTGCTAGAAATTGGGATAGTATTGGTAGTAATTTGGACTGCATTGGTAGGAAGTTGGGTAAGATTGGTAGAAATTTGGGTAAGATTGGTAGAAATTTGGGTAAGAGGGGGTAGAAATTCACGTAAGATTGTTAGAAATTTGGGTAAGATTGGTAGAAATTTGGGTACGACTGGTAGAAATTTGGGTAAGATTGGTAGAAATTTGGGTAATATTGGTAGAAAGTAGGATAGGATGATAGGAAGTAGGATAGGAAATTAGGGTAAGATTTAGGATTGGTAGAAATTAGAAATATGGGTAAGATTGGTAGAAATTAGGATAGGATAAGTAGAAATTTGGGTAAGATTGGTGGAAATTTGGATAGGATTGGTAGAAATTTGGATAGTATTGGTAGAAATTTGGATAGGATTGGTAGAAATTAAGAAAGGATTGGTAGACATTTGGATAGTATTGGTAGAAATTTGGGTAAGATTTGTAGAAATTTGGGTAAGATTATTAGAAATTCACGTAAGATTGGTAGAAATTTACGTAAGATTGGTAGAAATTTGGGTAAGATTGGTAGAAATTTACGTAAGATTGATAGAAATTTACGTAAGATAGGTAGAAATTTGGGTAAGATTGGTAGAAATTTGGGTAAGATTGGTAAAAATTTACGTAAGATTGGTAGAAATTTGGATAAGATTGGTAGAAATTAGGATAGGATTGGTAGTAATTTGGATAGTATTGGTAGTAATTTGGATAGGATTGGTAGAAATTAGGATAGGATTGGTAGAAATTTGGGTAACATTGGTAGAAATTTGGGTAAGATTGGTAGAAATTTACGTAAGATTGGTAGAAATTTACGTAAGATTGGAAGAAATTTGGGTAAGATTGGTAGAAAGTAGGATAGGATGATAGGAAGTAGGATAGGAAATTAGGGTAAGATTGGTAGAAATTAGGATAGGATTGGTAGAAATTTGGAGTGGATTGGTAGAAATTTGGATAGGATTGGTAGAAATTAAGAAAGGATTGGTAGACATTTGGATAGTATTGGTAGAAATTTGGGTAAGATTTGTAGAAATTTGGGTAAGATTATTAGAAATTCACGTAAGATTGGTAGAAATTTACGTAAGATTGGTAGAAATTTGGGTAAGATTGGTAGAAATTAGGGTAAGATTGGTAGAAATTAGGATAGGATTGGTAGAAATCTGGTAAGATTGGTAGAAATTTGGGTAAGATTGGTAGAAATTTACGTAAAATTGGTAGAAATTTACGTAAGATTGGTAGAAATTTGGGTAAGATTGGTAGAAATTTGGATAGTATTGGTAGTAATTTGGATAGGATTGGTAGAAATTTGGGTAAGATTGGAAGAAATTTGGGTAAGATTGGTAGAAATTAGGATAGGATTGGATTGGTAGAAATTTGGGTAAGATTGTTAGAAATTTGGGTAAGATTGGTAGACATTTGGATAGTATTGGTAGAAATTTGGGTAAGATTTGTAGAAATTTGGGTAAGATTATTAGAAATTCACGTAAGATTGGTAGAAATTTACGTAAGATTGGTAGAAATTTGGGTAAGATTGGTAGAAATTAGGAAAGGATTGGTAGACATTTGGATAGTATTGGTAGAAATTTGGGTAAGATTGGTAGAAATTTGGGTAAGTGGGGTTAGAAATTTACGTAAGATTATTAGAAATTTGGGTAAGATTGGTAGAAATTTGGGTAAGATTGGTAGAAATTAGGATAGGATTGGTAGAAATATGGTAAGATTGGTAGAAATTTGGGTAAGATTGGTAGGAAGTAGGATAGGAATGGTAGAAATTTACGTAAGATTGGTAGAAATTTGGGTAAGATTGGTAGAAATTTGGATAGGATTGGTAGAAATTTGGATAGTATTGGTAGTAATTTGGACTGGATTGGTAGTAATTTGGGTAAGGTTGGAAGAAATTTGGGTAAGATTGGTAGAAATTAGGGTAAGATTGGTAGAAATTTGGGTAAGTGAGGGTAGAAATTCACGTAAGATTGTTAGAAATTTGGGTAAGATAGGTAGAAATTTGGGTAAGATTAGTAGAAATTTGGGTAAGATTGGTAGAAATTTACGTAAGATTGGTAGAAATTTCGGTAAGATTGGTAGAAATTTGGATAGGATTGGTAGAAATTGGGATAGTATTGGTAGTAATTTGGACTGCATTGGTAGGAAGTTGGGTAAGATTGGTAGAAATTTGGGTAAGATTGGTAAAAATTAGGGTAAGATTGGTAGAAATTTGGGTAAGAGGGGGTAGAAATTCACGTAAGATTGTTAGAAATTTGGGTAAGATTTTTAGAAATTTGGGTAAAATTAGTAGAAATTTGGGTAAGATTGGTAGAAATTTGGGTAATATTGGTAGAAATTTGGAGTGGATTGGTAGAAATTTGGATAGGATTGGTAGAAATTAAGAAAGGATTGGTAGACATTTGGATAGTATTGGTAGAAATTTGGGTAAGATTTGTAGAAATTTGGGTAAGATTATTAGAAATTCACGTAAGATTGTTAGAAATTTACGTAAGATTGGTAGAAATTTGGGTAAGATTGGTAGAAATTAGGGTAAGATTGGTAGAAATTAGGATAGGATTGGTAGAAATCTGGTAAGATTGGTAGAAATTTGGGTAAGATTGGTAGAAATTTACGTAAAATTGGTAGAAATTTACGTAAGATTGGTAGAAATTTGGGTAAGATTGGTAGAAATTTGGATAGTATTGGTAGTAATTTGGATAGGATTGGTAGAAATTTGGGTAAGATTGGAAGAAATTTGGGTAAGATTGGTAGAAATTAGGATAGGATTGGATTGGTAGAAATTTGGGTAAGATTGTTAGAAATTTGGGTAAGATTGGTAGACATTTGGATAGGATTGGTAGAAATTGGGATAGTATTGGTAGTAATTTGGACTGCATTGGTAGGAAGTTGGGTAAGATTGGTAGAAATTTGGGTAAGATTGGTAGAAATTAGGGTAAGATTGGTAGAAATTTGGGTAAGATTGGTAGAAATTTGGGTAAGATTGGTAGAAATTTGGGTAATATTGGTAGAAAGTAGGATAGGATGATAGGAAGTAGGATAGGAAATTAGGGTAAGATTGGTAGAAATTAGGATAGGATTGGTAGAAATTTGGAGTGGATTGGTAGAAATTTGGATAGGATTGGTAGAAATTAAGAAAGGATTGGTAGACATTTGGATAGTATTGGTAGAAATTTGGGTAAGATTTGTAGAAATTTGGGTAAGATTGGTAGAAAGTTGGGTAAGATTGGTAGAAATTAGGGTAAGATTGGTAGAAATTTGGATAAGTGAGGGTAGAAATTCACGTAAGATTGTTAGAAATTTGGGTAAGATTGGTAGAAATTTGGGTAAGATTAGTAGAAATTTGGGTAAGATTGGTAGAAATTTATGTAAGATTGGTAGAAATTTGGGTAAGATTGGTAGAAATTTGGATAGGATTGGTAGAATTTGGGATAGTATTGGTAGTAATTTGGACTGCATTGGTAGGAAGTTGGGTAAGATTGGTAGAAATTTGGGTAAGATTGGTAGAAATTTGGGTAAGAGGGGGTAGAAATTCACGTAAGATTGTTAGAAATTTGGGTAAGATTGGTAGAAATTTGGGTACGACTGGTAGAAATTTGGGTAAGATTGGTAGAAATTTGGGTAATATTGGTAGAAAGTAGGATAGGATGATAGGAAGTAGGATAGGAAATTAGGGTAAGATTTAGGATTGGTAGAAATTAGAAATATGGGTAAGATTGGTAGAAATTAGGATAGGATAAGTAGAAATTTGGGTAAGATTGGTGGAAATTTGGATAGGATTGGTAGAAATTTGGATAGTATTGGTAGAAATTTGGATAGGATTGGTAGAAATTAAGAAAGGATTGGTAGATATTTGGATAGTATTGGTAGAAATTTGGGTAAGATTTGTAGAAATTTGGGTAAGATTATTAGAAATTCACGTAAGATTGGTAGAAATTTGGATAAGATTGGTAGAAATTAGGATAGGATTAGTAGTAATTTGGATAGTATTGGTAGTAATTTGGATAGGATTGGTAGAAATTAGGATAGGATTGGTAGAAATTTGGGTAACATTGGTAGAAATTTGGGTAAGATTGGTAGAAATTAACGTAAGATTGGTAGAAATTTACGTAAGATTGGAAGAAATTTGGGTAAGATTGGTAGAAAGTTGGGTAAGATTGGTAGAAATTTGGGTAAGATTGGTAGAAATTTACGTAAGATTGGAAGAAATTTGGGTAAGATTGGTAGAAAGTTGGGTAAGATTGGTAGAAATTTGGGTAAGATTGGTAGAAATTAGGGTAAGATTGGTAGAAATTTGGGTAAGATTGGTAGAAATTTGGGTAAGATTGGTAGAAATTTGGGTAATATTGGTAGAAATTTGGAGTGGATTGGTAGAAATTTGGATAGGATTGGTAGAAATTAAGAAAGGATTGGTAGACATTTGGATAGTATTGGTAGAAATTTGGGTAAGATTTGTAGAAATTTGGGTAAGATTATTAGAAATTCACGTAAGATTGGTAGAAATTTACGTAAGATTGGTAGAAATTTGGGTAAGATTGGTAGAAATTAGGGTAAGATTGGTAGAAATTAGGATAGGATTGGTAGAAATTTGGTAAGATTGGTAGAAATTTGGGTAAGATTGGTAGAAATTTACGTAAAATTGGTAGAAATTTACGTAAGATTGGTAGAAATTTGGGTAAGATTGGTAGAAATTTGGATAGTATTGGTAGTAATTTGGATAGGATTGGTAGAAATTTGGGTACGATTGGTAGAAATTTGGGTAAGATTTGTAGAAATTTGGGTAAGATTATTAGAAATTCACGTAAGATTGGTAGAAATTTACGTAAGATTGGTAGAAATTTGGGTAAGATTGGTAGAAATTAGGGTAAGATTGGTAGAAATTTGGGTAAGATTGGTAGAAATTTGGGTAAGATTGGTAGAAATTTGGGTAATATTGGTAGAAAGTAGGATAGGATGATAGGAAGTAGGATAGGAAATTAGGGTAAGATTGGTAGAAATTAGGATGGGATTGGTAGAAATTTGGGTAAGATTGGTAGAAATTTGGGTAAGATTGGTAGAAATTAGGGTAAGATTGGTAGAAATTTGGGTAAGATTGGTAGAAATTTGGGTAAGATTGGTAGAAATTTGGGTAATATTGGTAGAAATTTGGAGTGGATTGGTAGAAATTTGGATAGGATTGGTAGAAATTAAGAAAGGATTGGTAGACATTTGGATAGTATTGGTAGAAATTTGGGTAAGATTTGTAGAAATTTGGGTAAGATTATTAGAAATTCACGTAAGATTGGTAGAAATTTACGTAAGATTGGTAGAAATTGGGGTAAGATTGGTAGAAATTAGGGTAAGATTGGTAGAAATTAGGATAGGATTGGTAGAAATTTGGTAAGATTGGTAGAAATTTGGGTAAGATTGGTAGAAATTTACGTAAAATTGGTAGAAATTTACGTAAGATTGGTAGAAATTTGGGTAAGATTGGTAGAAATTTGGATAGTATTGGTAGTTATTTGGATAGGATTGGTAGAAATTTGGGTAAGATTGGAAGAAATTTGGGTAAGATTGGTAGAAATTAGGATAGGATTGGATTGGTAGAAATTTGGGTAAGATTGTTAGAAATTTGGGTAAGATTGGTAGAAATAAGGAAAGGATTGGTAGACATTTGGATAGTATTGGTAGAAATTTGGGTAAGATTGGTAGAAATTTGGGTAAGTGGGGTTAGAAATTTACGTAAGATTATTAGAAATTTGGGTAAGATTGGTAGAAATTTACGTAAGATTGGTAGAAATTTGGGTAAGATTGGTAGAAATTTGGATAGGATTGGTAGAAATTGGGATAGTATTGGTAGTAATTTGGACTGCATTGGTAGGAAGTTGGGTAAGATTGGTAGAAATTTGGGTAAGATTGGTAGAAATTAGGGTAAGATTGGTAGAAATTTGGGTAAGATTGGTAGAAATTTGGGTAAGATTGGTAGAAATTTGGGTAATATTGGTAGAAAGTAGGATAGGATGATAGGAAGTAGGATAGGAAATTAGGGTAAGATTGGTAGAAATTAGGATAGGATTGGTAGAAATTTGGAGTGGATTGGTAGAAATTTGGATAGGATTGGTAGAAATTAAGAAAGGATTGGTAGACATTTGGATAGTATTGGTAGAAATTTGGGTAAGATTTGTAGAAATTTGGGTAAGATTGGTAGAAAGTTGGGTAAGATTGGTAGAAATTTGGGTAAGATTGGTAGAAATTTGGGTAAGATTGTTAGAAATTTGGGTAAGATTGGTAGAAATTTGGGTAAGATTGGTAGAAATTTGGGTAATATTGGTAGAAAGTAGGATAGGATGATAGGAAGTAGGATAGGAAATTAGGGTAAGATTGGTTGAAATTAGAATAGGATTGGTAGAAATTTGGGTAACATTGGTAGAAATTTGGGTAAGATTGGTAGAAATTTACGTAAGATTGGTAGAAATTTACGTAAGATTGGAAGAAATTTGGGTAAGATTGGTAGAAAGTTGGGTAAGATTGGTAGAAATTTGGGTAAGATTGGTAAAAATTAGGGTAAGATTGGTAGAAATTTGGGTAAGATTGGTAGAAATTTGGGTAAGATTGGTAGAAATTTGGGTAATATTGGTAGAAAGTAGGATAGGATGATAGGAAGTAGGATAGGAAATTAGGGTAAGATTGGTAGAAATTTGGGTAAGATTGGTAGAAATTTGGGTAAGATTGGTAGAAATTTGGGTAATATTGGTAGAAATTTGGAGTGGATTGGTAGAAATTTGGATAGGATTGGTAGAAATTAAGAAAGGATTGGTAGACATTTGGATAGTATTGGTAGAAATTTGGGTAAGATTTGTAGAAATTTGGGTAAGATTATTAGAAATTCACGTAAGATTGTTAGAAATTTACGTAAGATTGGTAGAAATTTGGGTAAGATTGGTAGAAATTAGGGTAAGATTGGTAGAAATTAGGATAGGATTGGTAGAAATCTGGTAAGATTGGTAGAAATTTGGGTAAGATTGGTAGAAATTTACGTAAAATTGGTAGAAATTTACGTAAGATTGGTAGAAATTTGGGTAAGATTGGTAGAAATTTGGATAGTATTGGTAGTAATTTGGATAGGATTGGTAGAAATTTGGGTAAGATTGGAAGAAATTTGGGTAAGATTGGTAGAAATTAGGATAGGATTGGATTGGTAGAAATTTGGGTAAGATTGTTAGAAATTTGGGTAAGATTGGTAGACATTTGGATAGTATTGGTAGAAATTTGGGTAAGATTTGTAGAAATTTGGGTAAGATTATTAGAAATTCACGTAAGATTGGTAGAAATTTACGTAAGATTGGTAGAAATTTGGGTAAGATTGGTAGAAATTAGGAAAGGATTGGTAGACATTTGGATAGTATTGGTAGAAATTTGGGTAAGATTGGTAGAAATTTGGGTAAGTGGGGTTAGAAATTTACGTAAGATTATTAGAAATTTGGGTAAGATTGGTAGAAATTTGGGTAAGATTGGTAGAAATTAGGATAGGATTGGTAGAAATATGGTAAGATTGGTAGAAATTTGGGTAAGATTGGTAGAAATTTACGTAAGATTGGTAGAAATTTACGTAAGATTGGTAGAAATTTGGGTAAGATTGGTAGAAATTTGGATAGGATTGGTAGAAATTTGGATAGTATTGGTAGTAATTTGGACTGGATTGGTAGTAATTTGGGTAAGGTTGGAAGAAATTTGGGTAAGATTGGTAGAAATTAGGGTAAGATTGGTAGAAATTTGGATAAGTGAGGGTAGAAATTCACGTAAGATTGTTAGAAATTTGGGTAAGATTGGTAGAAATTTGGGTAAGATTAGTAGAAATTTGGGTAAGATTGGTAGAAATTTATGTAAGATTGGTAGAAATTTGGGTAAGATTGGTAGAAATTTGGATAGGATTGGTAGAAATTGGGATAGTATTGGTAGTAATTTGGACTGCATTGGTAGGAAGTTGGGTAAGATTGGTAGAAATTTGGGTAAGATTGGTAGAAATTTGGGTAAGAGGGGGTAGAAATTCACGTAAGATTGTTAGAAATTTGGGTAAGATTGGTAGAAATTTGGGTACGACTGGTAGAAATTTGGGTAAGATTGGTAGAAATTTGGGTAATATTGGTAGAAAGTAGGATAGGATGATAGGAAGTAGGATAGGAAATTAGGGTAAGATTTAGGATTGGTAGAAATTAGAAATATGGGTAAGATTGGTAGAAATTAGGATAGGATAAGTAGAAATTTGGGTAAGATTGGTGGAAATTTGGATAGGATTGGTAGAAATTTGGATAGTATTGGTAGAAATTTGGATAGGATTGGTAGAAATTAAGAAAGGATTGGTAGACATTTGGATAGTATTGGTAGAAATTTGGGTAAGATTTGTAGAAATTTGGGTAAGATTATTAGAAATTCACGTAAGATTGGTAGAAATTTACGTAAGATTGGTAGAAATTTGGGTAAGATTGGTAGAAATTTACGTAAGATTGATAGAAATTTACGTAAGATAGGTAGAAATTTGGGTAAGATTGGTAGAAATTTGGGTAAGATTGGTAAAAATTTACGTAAGATTGGTAGAAATTTGGATAAGATTGGTAGAAATTAGGATAGGATTGGTAGTAATTTGGATAGTATTGGTAGTAATTTGGATAGGATTGGTAGAAATTAGGATAGGATTGGTAGAAATTTGGGTAACATTGGTAGAAATTTGGGTAAGATTGGTAGAAATTTACGTAAGATTGGTAGAAATTTACGTAAGATTGGAAGAAATTTGGGTAAGATTGGTAGAAAGTAGGATAGGATGATAGGAAGTAGGATAGGAAATTAGGGTAAGATTGGTAGAAATTAGGATAGGATTGGTAGAAATTTGGAGTGGATTGGTAGAAATTTGGATAGGATTGGTAGAAATTAAGAAAGGATTGGTAGACATTTGGATAGTATTGGTAGAAATTTGGGTAAGATTGGTAGAAATATGGGTAAGATTGGTAGAAATTTGGAAAGGTTTGGTAGAAATTTTGGTAAGATTGGTAGAAATATGGGTAAGATTGGTAGAAATTTGGAAAGGTTTGGTAGAAATTTGGGTAAGATTGGTAGAAATTTGGGTAAGATTGGTAGAAATGTGGGTAAGATTGGTAGGAATTTTTGGGTAAGATTGGAAGAAATTTGGGTAAGATTGGTAGAAATTAGGGTAAGATTGGTAGAAATTTGGGTAAGAGGGGGTAGAAATTCACGTAAGATTGTTAGAAATTTGGGTAAGATTGGTAGAAATTTGGGTACGACTGGTAGAAATTTGGGTAAGATTGGTAGAAATTTGGGTAAGATTGGTAGAAATTTGGGTAATATTGGTAGAAAGTAGGATAGGATGATAGAAAGTAGGATAGGAAATTAGGGTAAGATTTAGGATTGGTAGAAATTAGGATAGGATAAGTAGAAATTTGGGTAAGATTGGTGGAAATTTGGATAGGATTGGTAGAAATTTGGATAGTATTGGTAGAAATTTGGATAGGATTGGTAGAAATTAAGAAAGGATTGGTAGACATTTGGATAGTATTGGTAGAAATTTGGGTAAGATTTGTAGAAATTTGGGTAAGATTATTAGAAATTCACGTAAGATTGGTAGAAATTTGGATAAGATTGGTAGAAATTAGGATAGGATTAGTAGTAATTTGGATAGTATTGGTAGTAATTTGGATAGGATTGGTAGAAATTAGGATAGGATTGGTAGAAATTTGGGTAACATTGGTAGAAATTTGGGTAAGATTGGTAGAAATTAACGTAAGATTGGTAGAAATTTACGTAAGATTGGAAGAAATTTGGGTAAGATTGGTAGAAAGTTGGGTAAGATTGGTAGAAAGTTGGGTAAGATTGGTAGAAATTTGGGTAAGATTGGTAGAAATTAGGGTAAGATTGGTAGAAATTTGGGTAAGATTGGTAGAAATTTGGGTAAGATTGGTAGAAATTTGGGTAATATTGGTAGAAATTTGGAGTGGATTGGTAGAAATTTGGATAGGATTGGTAGAAATTAAGAAAGGATTGGTAGACATTTGGATAGTATTGGTAGAAATTTGGGTAAGATTTGTAGAAATTTGGGTAAGATTATTAGAAATTCACGTAAGATTGGTAGAAATTTACGTAAGATTGGTAGAAATTTGGGTAAGATTGGTAGAAATTAGGGTAAGATTGGTAGAAATTAGGATAGGATTGGTAGAAATTTGGTAAGATTGGTAGAAATTTGGGTAAGATTGGTAGAAATTTACGTAAAATTGGTAGAAATTTACGTAAGATTGGTAGAAATTTGGGTAAGATTGGTAGAAATTTGGATAGTATTGGTAGTAATTTGGATAGGATTGGTAGAAATTTGGGTACGATTGGTAGAAATTTGGGTAAGATTTGTAGAAATTTGGGTAAGATTATTAGAAATTCACGTAAGATTGGTAGAAATTTACGTAAGATTGGTAGAAATTTGGGTAATATTGGTAGAAATTAGGGTAAGATTGGTAGAAATTTGGGTAAGATTGGTAGAAATTTGGGTAAGATTGGTAGAAATTTGGGTAATATTGGTAGAAAGTAGGATAGGATGATAGGAAGTAGGATAGGAAATTAGGGTAAGATTGGTAGAAATTAGGATGGGATTGGTAGAAATTTGGGTAAGATTGGTAGAAATTTGGGTAAGATTGGTAGAAATTAGGGTAAGATTGGTAGAAATTTGGGTAAGATTGGTAGAAATTTGGGTAAGATTGGTAGAAATTTGGGTAATATTGGTAGAAATTTGGAGTGGATTGGTAGAAATTTGGATAGGATTGGTAGAAATTAAGAAAGGATTGGTAGACATTTGGATAGTATTGGTAGAAATTTGGGTAAGATTTGTAGAAATTTGGGTAAGATTATTAGAAATTCACGTAAGATTGGTAGAAATTTACGTAAGATTGGTAGAAATTGGGGTAAGATTGGTAGAAATTAGGGTAAGATTGGTAGAAATTAGGATAGGATTGGTAGAAATTTGGTAAGATTGGTAGAAATTTGGGTAAGATTGGTAGAAATTTACGTAAAATTGGTAGAAATTTACGTAAGATTGGTAGAAATTTGGGTAAGATTGGTAGAAATTTGGATAGTATTGGTAGTTATTTGGATAGGATTGGTAGAAATTTGGGTAAGATTGGAAGAAATTTGGGTAAGATTGGTAGAAATTAGGATAGGATTGGATTGGTAGAAATTTGGGTAAGATTGTTAGAAATTTGGGTAAGATTGGTAGAAATAAGGAAAGGATTGGTAGACATTTGGATAGTATTGGTAGAAATTTGGGTAAGTGGGGTTAGAAATTTACGTAAGATTATTAGAAATTTGGGTAAGATTGGTAGAAATTTGGGTAAGATTGGTAGAAATTTGGGTAAGATTAGTAGAAATTTGGGTAAGATTGGTAGAAATTTACGTAAGATTGGTAGAAATTTGGGTAAGATTGGTAGAAATTTGGATAGGATTGGTAGAAATTGGGATAGTATTGGTAGTAATTTGGACTGCATTGGTAGGAAGTTGGGTAAGATTGGTAGAAATTTGGGTAAGATTGGTAGAAATTAGGGTAAGATTGGTAGAAATTTGGGTAAGATTGGTAGAAATTTGGGTAAGATTGGTAGAAATTTGGGTAATATTGGTAGAAAGTAGGATAGGATGGTAGGAAGTAGGATAGGAAATTAGGGTAAGATTGGTAGAAATTAGGATAGGATTGGTAGAAATTTGGAGTGGATTGGTAGAAATTTGGATAGGATTGGTAGAAATTAAGAAAGGATTGGTAGACATTTGGATAGTATTGGTAGAAATTTGGGTAAGATTTGTAGAAATTTGGGTAAGATTGGTAGAAAGTTGGGTAAGATTGGTAGAAATTTGGGTAAGATTGGTAGAAATTTGGGTAAGATTGTTAGAAATTTGGGTAAGATTGGTAGAAATTTGGGTAAGATTGGTAGAAATTTGGGTAATATTGGTAGAAAGTAGGATAGGATGATAGGAAGTAGGATAGGAAATTAGGGTAAGATTGGTAGAAATTAGGATAGGATTGGTAGAAATTTGGGTAACATTGGTAGAAATTTGGGTAAGATTGGTAGAAATTTACGTAAGATTGGTAGAAATTTACGTAAGATTGGAAGAAATTTGGGTAAGATTGGTAGAAAGTTGGGTAAGATTGGTAGAAATTTGGGTAAGATTGGTAGAAATTAGGGTAAGATTGGTAGAAATTTGGGTAAGATTGGTAGAAATTTGGGTAAGATTGGTAGAAATTTGGGTAATATTGGTAGAAAGTAGGATAGGATGATAGGAAGTAGGATAGGAAATTAGGGTAAGATTGGTAGAAATTTGGGTAAGATTGGTAGAAATTTGGGTAAGATTGGTAGAAATTTGGGTAATATTGGTAGAAATTTGGAGTGGATTGGTAGAAATTTGGATAGGATTGGTAGAAATTAAGAAAGGATTGGTAGACATTTGGATAGTATTGGTAGAAATTTGGGTAAGATTTGTAGAAATTTGGGTAAGATTATTAGAAATTCACGTAAGATTGGTAGAAATTTACGTAAGATTGGTAGAAATTTGGGTAAGATTGGTAGAAATTAGGGTAAGATTGGTAGAAATTAGGATAGGATTGGTAGAAATCTGGTAAGATTGGTAGAAATTTGGGTAAGATTGGTAGAAATTTACGTAAAATTGGTAGAAATTTACGTAAGATTGGTAGAAATTTGGGTAAGATTGGTAGAAATTTCGATAGTATTGGTAGTAATTTGGATAGGATTGGTAGAAATTTGGGTAAGATTGGAAGAAATTTGGGTAAGATTGGTAGAAATTAGGATAGGATTGGATTGGTAGAAATTTGGGTAAGATTGTTAGAAATTTGGGTAAGATTGGTAGACATTTGGATAGTATTGGTAGAAATTTGGGTAAGATTTGTAGAAATTTGGGTAAGATTATTAGAAATTCACGTAAGATTGGTAGAAATTTACGTAAGATTGGTAGAAATTTGGGTAAGATTGGTAGAAATTAGGAAAGGATTGGTAGACATTTGGATAGTATTGGTAGAAATTTGGGTAAGATTGGTAGAAATTTGGGTAAGTGGGGTTAGAAATTTACGTAAGATTATTAGAAATTTGGGTAAGATTGGTAGAAATTTGGGTAAGATTGGTAGAAATTAGGATAGGATTGGTAGAAATATGGTAAGATTGGTAGAAATTTGGGTAAGATTGGTAGGAAGTAGGATAGGAATGGTAGAAATTTACGTAAGATTGGTAGAAATTTGGGTAAGATTGGTAGAAATTTGGATAGTATTGGTAGTAATTTGGATAGGATTGGTAGAAATTTGGGTAAGATTGGAAGAAATTTGGGTAAGATTGGTAGAAATTAGGATAGGATTGGATTGGTAGAAATTTGGGTAAGATTGTTAGAAATTTGGGTAAGATTGGTAGACATTTGGATAGTATTGGTAGAAATTTGGGTAAGATTTGTAGAAATTTGGGTAAGATTATTAGAAATTCACGTAAGATTGGTAGAAATTTACGTAAGATTGGTAGAAATTTGGGTAAGATTGGTAGAAATTAGGAAAGGATTGGTAGACATTTGGATAGTATTGGTAGAAATTTGGGTAAGATTGGTAGAAATTTGGGTAAGTGGGGTTAGAAATTTACGTAAGATTATTAGAAATTTGGGTAAGATTGGTAGAAATTTGGGTAAGATTGGTAGAAATTAGGATAGGATTGGTAGAAATATGGTAAGATTGGTAGAAATTTGGGTAAGATTGGTAGAAATTTACGTAAGATTGGTAGAAATTTACGTAAGATTGGTAGAAATTTGGGTAAGATTGGTAGAAATTTGGATAGGATTGGTAGAAATTTGGATAGTATTGGTAGTAATTTGGACTGGATTGGTAGTAATTTGGGTAAGGTTGGAAGAAATTTGGGTAAGATTGGTAGAAATTAGGGTAAGATTGGTAGAAATTTGGATAAGTGAGGGTAGAAATTCACGTAAGATTGTTAGAAATTTGGGTAAGATTGGTAGAAATTTGGGTAAGATTAGTAGAAATTTGGGTAAGATTGGTAGAAATTTATGTAAGATTGGTAGAAATTTGGGTAAGATTGGTAGAAATTTGGATAGGATTGCTAGAAATTGGGATAGTATTGGTAGTAATTTGGACTGCATTGGTAGGAAGTTGGGTAAGATTGGTAGAAATTTGGGTAAGATTGGTAGAAATTTGGGTAAGAGGGGGTAGAAATTCACGTAAGATTGTTAGAAATTTGGGTAAGATTGGTAGAAATTTGGGTACGACTGGTAGAAATTTGGGTAAGATTGGTAGAAATTTGGGTAATATTGGTAGAAAGTAGGATAGGATGATAGGAAGTAGGATAGGAAATTAGGGTAAGATTTAGGATTGGTAGAAATTAGAAATATGGGTAAGATTGGTAGAAATTAGGATAGGATAAGTAGAAATTTGGGTAAGATTGGTGGAAATTTGGATAGGATTGGTAGAAATTTGGATAGTATTGGTAGAAATTTGGATAGGATTGGTAGAAATTAAGAAAGGATTGGTAGACATTTGGATAGTATTGGTAGAAATTTGGGTAAGATTTGTAGAAATTTGGGTAAGATTATTAGAAATTCACGTAAGATTGGTAGAAATTTACGTAAGATTGGTAGAAATTTGGGTAAGATTGGTAGAAATTTACGTAAGATTGATAGAAATTTACGTAAGATAGGTAGAAATTTGGGTAAGATTGGTAGAAATTTGGGTAAGATTGGTAAAAATTTACGTAAGATTGGTAGAAATTTGGATAAGATTGGTAGAAATTAGGATAGGATTGGTAGTAATTTGGATAGTATTGGTAGTAATTTGGATAGGATTGGTAGAAATTAGGATAGGATTGGTAGAAATTTGGGTAACATTGGTAGAAATTTGGGTAAGATTGGTAGAAATTTACGTAAGATTGGTAGAAATTTACGTAAGATTGGAAGAAATTTGGGTAAGATTGGTAGAAAGTAGGATAGGATGATAGGAAGTAGGATAGGAAATTAGGGTAAGATTGGTAGAAATTAGGATAGGATTGGTAGAAATTTGGAGTGGATTGGTAGAAATTTGGATAGGATTGGTAGAAATTAAGAAAGGATTGGTAGACATTTGGATAGTATTGGTAGAAATTTGGGTAAGATTTGTAGAAATTTGGGTAAGATTATTAGAAATTCACGTAAGATTGGTAGAAATTTACGTAAGATTGGTAGAAATTTGGGTAAGATTGGTAGAAATTAGGGTAAGATTGGTAGAAATTAGGATAGGATTGGTAGAAATCTGGTAAGATTGGTAGAAATTTGGGTAAGATTGGTAGAAATTTACGTAAAATTGGTAGAAATTTACGTAAGATTGGTAGAAATTTGGGTAAGATTGGTAGAAATTTGGATAGTATTGGTAGTAATTTGGATAGGATTGGTAGAAATTTGGGTAAGATTGGAAGAAATTTGGGTAAGATTGGTAGAAATTAGGATAGGATTGGATTGGTAGAAATTTGGGTAAGATTGTTAGAAATTTGGGTAAGATTGGTAGACATTTGGATAGTATTGGTAGAAATTTGGGTAAGATTTGTAGAAATTTGGGTAAGATTATTAGAAATTCACGTAAGATTGGTAGAAATTTACGTAAGATTGGTAGAAATTTGGGTAAGATTGGTAGAAATTAGGAAAGGATTGGTAGACATTTGGATAGTATTGGTAGAAATTTGGGTAAGATTGGTAGAAATTTGGGTAAGTGGGGTTAGAAATTTACGTAAGATTATTAGAAATTTGGGTAAGATTGGTAGAAATTTGGGTAAGATTGGTAGAAATTAGGATAGGATTGGTAGAAATATGGTAAGATTGGTAGAAATTTGGGTAAGATTGGTAGGAAGTAGGATAGGAATGGTAGAAATTTACGTAAGATTGGTAGAAATTTGGGTAAGATTGGTAGAAATTTGGATAGGATTGGTAGAAATTTGGATAGTATTGGTAGTAATTTGGACTGGATTGGTAGTAATTTGGGTAAGGTTGGAAGAAATTTGGGTAAGATTGGTAGAAATTAGGGTAAGATTGGTAGAAATTTGGGTAAGTGAGGGTAGAAATTCACGTAAGATTGTTAGAAATTTGGGTAAGATAGGTAGAAATTTGGGTAAGATTAGTAGAAATTTGGGTAAGATTGGTAGAAATTTACGTAAGATTGGTAGAAATTTCGGTAAGATTGGTAGAAATTTGGATAGGATTGGTAGAAATTGGGATAGTATTGGTAGTAATTTGGACTGCATTGGTAGGAAGTTGGGTAAGATTGGTAGAAATTTGGGTAAGATTGGTAAAAATTAGGGTAAGATTGGTAGAAATTTGGGTAAGAGGGGGTAGAAATTCACGTAAGATTGTTAGAAATTTGGGTAAGATTTTTAGAAATTTGGGTAAAATTAGTAGAAATTTGGGTAAGATTGGTAGAAATTTACGTAAGATTGGTAGAAATTTACGTAAGATTAGTAGAAATTTGGGTAAGATTGGTAGAAATTTGGGTAAGAGGGGGTAGAAATTTACGTAAGATTATTAGAAATTTGGATAGTGTTGGTAGTAATTTGGATAGGATTGGTAGAAATTTGGGTAAGATTGGAAGAAATTTGGGTAAGATTGGTAGAAATTAGGATAGGATTGGTAGAAATTTACGTAAGATTGGTAGAAATTTACGTAGATTGGTAGAAATTTGGGTAAGATTGGTAGAAATTAGGATAGGATTGGTAGAAATTTGGGTAAGATTGTTAGAAATTTGTGTAAGATTGGTAGAAATTTGGGTAAGACTGGTAGAAATTTGGGTAAGACTGGTAAAATTTGGGTAATATTGGTAGAAAGTAGGATTTTTACCAATCTTACCCTAATTTCTACCAATCCTAAACAAATTTCTACCAATCTTACCCAAATTTCTACCAATCCTATCCTAATTTCTACCAATCTTACCCTAATTTCTAACATTCTTACCCAAATTTCTACCAATCTTACCCAAATTTCTACCAATCTTACCCAAATTTCTACCAATCTTACCAAAATTTCTACCAACCCCATCCAAATTTCTACCAATACTATCCAAATTTCTACCAATCCTATCCAAATTTCCACCAATCTTACCCAAATTTCTACTTATCCTATCCTAATTTCTACCTATCTTACCCATATTTCTACCAATCCTAAACAAATTTCTACCAATCCTATCCAAATTTCTACCAATCCTATCCAAATTTCCACCAATCTTACCCAAATTTCTACTTATCCTATCCTAATTTCTACCAATCTTACCCATATTTATACCAATCCTAAACAAAATTCTGCCAATTCTATCCAAATTTCTACCAATCTTACCCTGATTTCTACCAATCTTACCCTAATTTCTACCAATCTTACCCAAATTTTTACCAATCTTACCCAAATTTCTACCAATCCTATCCAAATTTCTACTAATCCTAAACAAATTTCTACCAATCCTATCCAAATTTCTACCAATCTTACCGAAATTTCTACCAATTCTATCCTTATTTCTACCAATCTTACCCAAATTTCAACCAATCCTACCCAAATTTCTACCAATCCACTCCAAATTTCTACCACTCCTATCCTCATTTCTACCAATCTTACCCAAATTTCTACCAATCCTACCCAAATTTCTACCAATCCACTCCAAATTTCTACCACTCCTATCCTAATTTCTACCAATCCTACCAAAATTTCTACCAATCCACTCCAAATTTCTACCACTCCTATCCTAATTTCTACCAATCTTACCCAAATTTCTACCAATCCTATCCTAATTTCTACCAATCTTACCCAAATTTTTACCAATCTTGCCCTAATTTCTACCAATCTTACCCAAATTTTTACCTATCTTACCCTAATTTCTTCCAATCTTACCCAAATTTTTACCAATCTTACCCTAATTTCTACCAATCCTAAACAAATTTCTACCAATCCTATCCAAATTTCTACCAATCTTACCCAAATTTTTACCAATCTTACCCTAATTTCTACCAATCCTAAACAAATTGCGAACAATGCGCACACTAATTTGGTGGCTGATAAATTAGATATTTTCTCATGTTCACTGAGCGAGTTCGCAAAGGTAACGTTACACGTGATATGTTCGTAGGTATAAATCTTATGTTGTAAATTATTCTATTAATCTTCTTAATTACATTTTGTTTATTTTTTACAAGTGTTACTGTATTGTGTTTTTTGCTTCGTTAATTTTGTTATTACCTTGTATTATTATTATTATTATTTTTTTATTGTATTTTATATAAATTACTTAGTATGTATTTGTGTCACTTTGTAGTTTGTAAATTGCGCTGTACAACGCCTTTTTTTTTTTTTGAGGATGGGAAATCATCAAATGACTCCTCCCGCTCTGGGTGGAGCAGAAGGGAGTGTCAGACTTTTACTGACTAAAACCCACCCGTGTTCCTTCCTTAGCCCTTTATGTTCCAGGGCAGCGGTAAACCCTTTCGGATGGTCCCGCTACCCTGGCAGGCTTCGGCCCTATGGGGCCCCGTCTCTTTTGCTGACATCTCTTTGAGGCGCGCGTGGAACACGTACACGCCGTCCGGCACGGGCCTAGTCCTGATCGGACGGAGGAGGAGACTGCCTCCCACTCCCTCTCACCCCGGACCATGGCTTGAACCAGGGCCGGACGCGAGAGGTCGCCGCCGCTGCCAATCGCCTCTACGAGGACACGGCGGTGCTCTGCCCAAGCAGGGCAGACCTCCACCGTATGCTCCACCGTGCTGTACAACGCCTTGGGATTCAATTCTGTAATGTTGTGCATGAATCTTAAATAAATAAATAAATAAAAAAAAAAAAAATTATACCAATCTTACCCAAATTTCTACCAATCCTATCCTAATTTCTACCAATCTTACCCTAATTTCTAACATTCTTACCCAAATTTCTACCAATCTTACCCAAATTTCTACCAATCTTACCAAAATTTCTACCAACCCCATCTAAATTTCTACCAATACTATCCAAATTTCTACCAATCCTATCCAAATTTCCATCAATCTTACCCAAATTTCTACTTATCCTATCCTAATTTCTACCAATGTTACCCATATTTCTACCAATCCTAAACAAATTTCTACCAATCCTATCCAAATTTCTACCAATCCTTTACAAATTTTTACCAATACTATCCAAATTTCTGCCAATCCTATCCAAATTTCTACCAATCTTACCCTGATTTCTACCAATCCTATCCTAATTTCTACCAATCTTACCCAATTTTCTACCAATCCCATCCAAATTTCTACCAATATTATCCAAATTTCTACCAATCCTATCCAAATTTCCACCAATCTTACCCAAATTTCTAATTATCCTATCCTAATTTCTACCAATCTTACCCATATTTCTACCAATCCTAAACAAAATTCTACCAATCCTATCCAAATTTCTACCAATCTTACCCTGATTTCTACCAATCCTATCCTAATTTCTACCAATCTTACCCAAATTTCTACCAATCCACTCCAAATTTCTACCACTCCTATCCTAATTTCTACCAATCTTACCCTAATTTCTACTTATCCTATCCTAATTTCTACCAATCTAACCCAAATTTCTACCAATCCTATCCTACTTTCTACCAAACCTATCCAAAATTCTACCAATCTTACCCAAATTTTTACCAATCTTACCCTAATTTGTACCAATCTTACCCAAATTTTTACCAATCTTACCCAAATTTCTACCAATCCTATCTAAATTTCTACCAATCCTAAACAAATTTCTACCAATCCTATCCAAATTCCGAAATTCCGGCACCGACCGACCGGCCGGGTCCGGACCGGTGTCCGGATTCCGGCACGGTTGGCGCAGTGGTTAAGCGATTGACTGCTGCGCTGCGTGTCGCGTAAAAAAAAAATATATAAGTAGTTTATCAGCCATCTTGTTACCATAACACAAGCATTAGGTTACTTAGCTTGGGACTAGATTGCGCTGTGTGAAATGTCCAGGGATATTATTATTATTATTATGTCCTTTATTTATTTATATTTCTTATTTTAATACATTTTTAAATCTATATATATAAAATTCAAAGTCCTGACTGACTGACTGACTGACTGACTGACTGACTGACTGACTGACTGACTGATAGATCAACGCACAGGCTAAACCGCTGGTCCTAGAGACATGAAATTTGGAGGGTGTGTTCTTCGTGAAAAGTAGGCATCCACTAAGAAAGGATTTTTCGAAATTCCACCCCTAAGAGGGTGAAAAGGGGGAAATTCGTTTGTATGAAAAATCTTATTCCTTGAGTTAATAAACTTGAAACTTGGCACGAATACTTATCTAAATAAATTATGAAGATTGTCGGTTTTTTTTCTTCTAAACTACCCCCTAATAAGGGATTGGGGGGTTTCAAAATTTGTATGGAAGAATTTTAGCGCGCAGTCCGATTTACTCGAAACTCAGTATTTATACCTAATATTGAAAGTAAAGAATAATGTGTATCAGGGTTTTTTGAAAATCTACCCCTGACGGGCTGAAATGGGGTAGTAAATTTTTCAGGGGAGGATTTTACTGCATGGCTTGATTAACTCGAAAATTAGTATAAATAATCTTTGAGTCAAGTTATGAATATATCCCAAAAGATTTTTTTTTAATTCCACCCCTGTGGTGGTGAAAAGCGGGGATACAGTTTATATGAAAAATCTTCTTCATTAGGTTAATAAACTTGAAACTTTTCAAGAATACTCGCCTAAGTAAGTAATAAAGTTTACCATTATAAGTTTTTCAAAACTACCCCTCAAAGGGGGATATAGGGGTGTAAAGTTTGTGTGGAATAATTTGAATGCGCGGTCCGAGTAACTTGAAACTCCGTATTGATATACTCAGTGTTTATACTTAAGACCAAAAATAAAAGTAACATGTATCGGGGTTTTTCGAAAATCTACCCCTAACGGGTTGAAAAGGGGTAGTTAATTTTACAAGGGAGAATTGTAATGCGTGGCTTGATTAACTCGAAAATTGGTATACATAATCTTTGAATCAAGTTATGTATAATCCCAAACGATTTTTCAAAATTCCACCCCTGTGGGGGTGAAAGCGGGGGATACAGTTTATATGAAAAATCTTATTCATTTAGTTAATAAACTTGAAACTTGGCAAGAATACTTGCCTAAGTAAGTAATAAAGTTTATCATTATAAGTTTTTCAAAACTACTCCTCAAAGGGGGATATAGGGGTGTTAAGTTTGTGTGGAAGAAATTGAATGCGCGGTCCGAGTAACTCGAAACTCCGTATTGATACTTTTGACAGAAAATAATGAATAATAAGTATGTAAAGTTGTCGAAAATTTACCACTGACGGGACAAAAAGGGGTAATTCAGTTTATAAGGGGAGGATTTTAACTTGAAACTGTATGTTACATTTTCTCGCCTAAACCACTGAACTACTGATTTGGCATAGATAGATGGAGATAGATAGATGATGAGATAGATGGCATCCTGGGGAAGCACATACATTTTATCCTGTTAGCACGTTCCCGTGGGATAATTTCCGACATCCACGCGGGCGAAGCCGCGGGCAGAAGCTAGTATTAGTATAAAAAAAAAACATTTAAAAATATAAAAAAATTGTAAGTAATCCACCGGTGTCGGGAGCAGGTTCCAAGCTACCGGTGGTTAGGGCTCCAGAGACAGAAACCTCCTCACAATGCGAGCCGTATCGAGGAGTACTGCCTTCTGAATCAGGCCCTTGATCCAACCGCCTAACGAGAGCCTCTAAAGATGTTGATCGAGGCTTTCGGCCATCAGGCCACTGGCCGATACGACAATCGGCACTATGACAGTCGAGCTCACATTCCACATGTCAACAACCTCGTGTGCTAAGTCAAGATATTTGATTTGTTTATCTTTCTCAGCTTTCACGAGGTTCCCGTCATGTGGAATGGTAACATCGACAATCATTGCGCGGCGCACTAATCGATCTATCACCACTATATTGTGTGTAGTGCACAGTGCAGTGCAATGCGCGGTCGAGTACGGTCGCGTTTGCGCTGCGCAGTACGAATATTATATTCGCGAATTGCGCGGCTATAGCCGCTGCCCGTTTTCCGCTATGAGTTCCCAAACTCTCATAGCCAACGAAGTATTGGCATTCATCAAACATGCTATCGACTACATGGACGAGATCAGCATCTTGCAGATCTGTAGGGCAATTCTCACAGATCTCGCATTCGTGTGGCATGAAATCATTGCCGCTCGTCTCCGTATGTCGCTTAAAAAACGGTGAGATATCCTGCAGCTATTCTCACTACAAGTCGATCTTAAATCACGAATCTAGGGACAATAATGTTGCCATTATGCGTCCCACGAAGTAATCCCTTTCACATAACGATGCGATTTTTTTACGTAGTCATTAATGTACTTTTGACCATCTTTAAAAATGGTTTTTAAGGCAAAAACATAAAAACATATATGGAGCAGCATTATAAAGGTATTTCATTAACATTTATCAATTTAATAATCATTATTGATTTCGTAACTCCATTTTTATTTTATTATTAACATTAATATAAGACCTCCGTACTACGGTATGCATAGCTAATGTTGATTTGTCAGGTCATGTCATCGATACTTGTCACGTCAAAGTAAAGTCAAAATACAATTTATGTTGTTTGTTTACATTGGTCTACATAATAATAGGTAATTAAATAAAACAGAACGAGCTAATGATATTGTAAGTAAGCTGATGACCAGCACAATAACATAAAAGTTTATCAAGATGGAGAAGAAGAGGAGAAGTGTTGTTGTTTTAAAGAGTGCGGTACTGCACCGGACCGTCCTGCTACATGCTTTTCCAACGAACGCTAGGCTGCTGTACCTACGTGTCCTGGCTTCATTACTTTACAAAGGCCCAAAAGATTGTTGGGAAATCCTTGCGAAAACAGATTTCACCCTGAGGCTCGCGTTAGGAGTCTCGTCACAACACGAATTCTATTTTTTTTGTGGTCAAAGTGCCTCACAAACATGAAGACTGGGCGAAACGTGAAGCGGTCCGCCGATTCCTAAGCTCACGGACAACGCTTGACTCATCACGCCAACCTTTCGTGTAAACCAGTGATTATTATGCTGTCCATGTGCTGCATGGATTAATAAATAATAAGACTGTTTTTAAAAGGATTCATAAAAGTGTAGTTTTGTTCAAGCATATTTACGTAACTTGAAAACTCACTTTTTTGTTTATGGATAGATTTTAATCATTTTTATTGTAAAGGATAGGTCTAGATATAAAACGAATATTTCCGTTTAAATTGTAAAAATCGGACCATAAGTTTAGAAATTACATGGGATTTTGTATAATCAAAATGTGCCAACTCACTTTTGTAACAGTTTTTGTTTTAGAAACTTTTTATTGTGCATAGTTAAGTTATATACTAAGGTTTAATTAGCTTCAGGATTATGTAAGGAAGATTATATAACAAAATTGTAGAGATATAACATGGAAAAAATTAATAAAAAGGGGCTTGACAGAAAATTAACAAGCAAAAGGGCTCAAAATACACGGCTCGCTTCAAAGTAACGTAGGCCGGGTATAAATAAAAGCGCAGTTTTTGACTGACACTGCGCTGCACGCACACCTATCCACGCGCTACCGGCGTCCCGCGACCAGTCGTCTACTACTACGTATCTATTGTACCCTACCTATTGTAAATTTGTAACCCAGTGAGGATTATACGTATGAACTTTGCTTGTGTGTTTCTATTTCCTAACCCAACTTGTTAACGGCCTGCGCAACCTATCTACAAAGCCCTTCAATTATTTGCATACCTATATTATTTTTGTTACTTAGCTAAGTTTTTTCATTGAAAAAAATAAAGACATTTGAAATATTTATTGTTTGAAATGCTTTTGAACCACTTTATTTCTAGTTACAAAAGAACCTTTTTAAGAATACCTTACAGACTAATAAATAAATTCAGTATACATCCAAGTATAAACCACAAAACATAATTACAAGTTTACTTTTGGTCATGCTTCTCTGTAACATCTATTCACAACTCCAGCCGGTCAAAATTCAAAGTCTAGTTCGACTGCAACGTCCTTCTTTCGGCACTTAAGAACTTGGCTCTTTCTCTCTCGATATCTGTCGATCCAACCGGGAAATGTACGGGAGAAAAGTGGGCACTACAGCTCAAAAATCCTCGCTTGCAGGGGTAGTACCGCGTTTATTGTGGTTGCGACGCGATCGACCTTTCTTGCCCTCAACCAGAGTAAAGCCTGGCAAAGCCGTCCTTGTCCATTTGACTGGTTTTAAATCCGGCGCCTTCCGCTTCTGTATCTCATGTGTCTCATTCATCGACGCTACACAAGCAACAACTATCCACAGTTGATAACTTTGGCGGAAGCCTGAAGTTTTCTTCGTGTATTTTTCCTTGTGGTGATGGTCGTAGAGTCTTCTAAGATATTTAAGAACACATTTTGTTAAAATATAGGTATTTATTATTTTCTTTCGCAATTGACACAAACATAATTGACATAAACACTGTTTGACGTTCGTACGGTGGTCGACACAGATCATACGTCACGTGTCGACTGGTCATGACTACTCTTTGCATGTCGCATGTAAACTAAGGCATGTCGCGTGTCTTTCCTGCGAGAAATGCTCGAATCGTCATGGTGAGAATAGCTCGGCTTGATTTTGTCGTGGGAAAAGTACGAATCGAACGTCAATAACGAACGCGAGATATGTGAGAATCGCTCTACTGCAAGTCATCCTACAAGGAGGAAGAGATTAGCAGTGCCAAGTTGCTGCTGTTCACAACGCTCGGCAAAGTCAGCCAGATGCCGTCTCGTCGAAGGGACGGTACAGAGAAGAGTCTCCAGGACATCATAACGCTGATGAAGGAGACCGATCCGGACGACGTGCCTGAATTCGCGGCGAAGGATCTGCACAAGCTGCCTCCCGTCACGTTCGACCACGTAGACGTCACCAGGCTGCTGAAGGACATTACATTCCTGAAGCAAAGCCAGGCCGAGATGCAGCAGAAACTGGAGGTGTCCAACAACACCATCAGTGATCTACGGGCAGAAGTAGTGCTCTTGCGCAACGCAATTCCTGCAAGTAGGTCACCTACCGACGCTGACGTCGCAAATGTGAACACGCGTCGCGGGGCACAAAACGCCTCCATCTGCAGTTTCGAGTCGGCGGGCTCGAATGCGTCACCAACTGCCGAGAATGCTTGCGTTGCAACGCGTGCCGTGGCCGTCCCTGCCTCGACACAGGTGGAGACAACGACGTGTGTAGGTTCGTCGACCCCCAAACGAGCCTACTCAGCAATAGTAGCCGCTAGCAAGCCTGCTGAGCCGCAAAACTCGCAGGTAAAACTAGCGGGAAAACCAAAAGGGGGTAAACGGAGCCGGTCGAAACCCAACAAGGTTTTGAGTAGGCAGGGTCCAGAGAAGGACACGTGCGACAAGGATGGTTTCATCAAGGTGGAGAAGAAGAAGAAGAAGAAGCTTCCTTGTCAGAACCAGTGCGGCACCGCGCCGGCAGGACCCAACATGCTGCTGCGTCCAGCAATCCCGACGACGCAGCTGTACGTGTCCAGACTGCACCACTCCACGAAGGTTGAGGAGATCGTGGAGTACTTGCGTGTGAAGACCAACTGGACTTTGAGGGTCGAGAAGTTGGAGTCGCGTCACAACACTAACTTCAAGTCGTTCGTTGTGCGTGTGCCGACACATCATCTCGAGAAGTTCCTCAAGGAAGAGTTCTGGCCGAAGGGTGTTGTGTACCGCCGGTTTCGTGGCCGGCTACATGACACCAGTCAGCGAAACACGACGCAGACACTTCGTGTGCGTTAGTTAGTTCTTAGTGTAATATTATAATGTTGTATGTATTTATAGTATATTTTTAAGTTATATTAATATTGTATTGTATGTGTTTGTATGGGCCTTGTTGCCTGAAATAAATGGATAAAATAAAAAAAATATATATATATCAGGTTTGTTGGCGACAACAGTCCTGTCAGTGATGATAGACCGATCCCAGTACAACGTGACATGGTCATTTTCGAGAACTGGGTCGGGCACATACTTGTAATATGGTACATCAGAGTCGACAAGTTTATATTTCAAAGCAAGTTGCTGGTGAATAATCCTGGCTACTTGGTTATGCCTGTGCAAGTACTCGCTGTTAACCAGACGAGAACAACCAGAGATAATATGTCTGATGGACTCACCCGGACGGTGGCATGCCCGACACACGTCAACCGTCCCGTCCTTCATAATATGTCTCCGGTAGTTATTCGTCAAGATAACTTCGTCCATAATTAATATAAATATAATATAATATAATATTTTGTTTCAAAAAGTGAGGAACATACAGTCTGTTACAATAAAATTAAAAATGATACAATTTTGGAAAATAAAAACAAAAGAGATTTAACAGAATTGAATCTGGCGTCCTAGCTAGGTTACATGGTAACCTGTATTAAGGTTCGCCAGGCCAGGTTCCCACATAAGAAATACAAAAATCTAATAGAGACTGCTTAGGACTTTATGGTAAAAACATATGATAACTATACTAAGTGTGAAGTGTTAGTATGTGTATGTGTTAAGATGAGGTGTGGTGTGGAGTGGTGTATATGTAGGTGTGGTTTGTGTGGGGGTGTGTGTGTGGGGGTGTGTGTGAGTGTGTGTAAATGTATGTGTGTGTTAACGGAAGGGAAGGAGGTTGAGTTTAGATACGGAGTGTTAGAACTCACTACGAATGTGAAGTAAGCAGATATTCGGTGTCGTCGTAGTTTAAGCTGGTTAAAAAGCATGTTATCTGCTGTTTGCACTTTTCGTAAGACAATTTATGTATAGGGATAGTTTTATTGATTCTGTTATATAAGAATGGTCCGAGGTAGTAAAAGAAACGTTTAGTAAACGCAAAGCGCGTGAAGGGGACTCTACAAATTTCGTTCTTGCGCCTAAGTGCGGATTGAGTTTGTGTAAAAGGGGTGTTTGTGTGTTGTCGTAATAAAGTGTTAAGAATGAATGTTTGCCGGACCGTGAGTACTTTGCAGTTTTTGTATAGATCAAAGGTAGGGTAGAGCATTGGCCGGAAAGTTGCAACCTTTAGAATAGCTCTCTGAGCTATTTCCAAAGGCT
Organism: Apamea sordens; assembly: GCA_945859715.1. Lineage (NCBI taxonomy): Eukaryota > Metazoa > Arthropoda > Insecta > Lepidoptera > Noctuidae > Apamea > Apamea sordens. Next base: position 18,112,269 of record OX244008.1, on the reverse strand, counting down.
TGAGTGTAGTTTTCGCAGCTCCTCCCCAACTACCAATACAGTACGAGACAACTGACTGACACATAGCGAGATATACGGTCCGTAGTACGTAAGTATTGGCAATGTGTCTCAGCGTCTTAAAAAGAAATATAAGTTTGCGAACTCGAGCAGTAAGGTGGGTGATATGTGCTTTGAAGTTAAGGTGTTTATCTAGGATTATGCCGAGGTATTTAGTTGTGTCAGTAGAATAAATTGTAGGACAGTTGCAAGATACCGAATTGGGTTGGCAGGTGTGAGCTTGTAGAGTAATGGGTGCTAAGGGTTGCGTAGTGGAGTTTAGAGTGAATGTCATGAGTTTAGTTTTGGTGGTGTTCAGCGTAAGTGAGTGAGAGGTAAGCCATCTATAAATTAAATCAAATCCAGTTTGAGCAGTTGCTTGCAGTTTAGTCCAGCATTCGTCATAAAAGGTAATTGCAGTATCGTCGGCAAAAGAGACAATGTTACCAGAGTTCAGGTGCATGTTACACAGGTCATTTATGAACACCAGGAACAATGTAGGGCCCAAAACACTTCCTTGAGGCACTCCATATGAAATTGGGAGCTCGTCGCTATAGTAACCGTCGATTTTGACTATCTGCCTACGATCTGAGAGATATGAATCAAAAAGCTGGAGTTGCATACCACGTACCCCTATCAATTCTAGTTTAGATAGAAGGCAGGGGAGAGGAACGGTATCAAATGCCTTTGCAAGATCAATGAACACTGTGAGGCATTGTTTGCGTTGATTTAGTTTACCAACGATTCCATCTATCAGCTTTAAGGCAGCGTCAGAGGTAGATTTTTTCTTTCTAAACCCAAACTGGTTGGCCGACAGTAAATTATTACTTTCAAGGTATGCGGTAAGCCTGTTATTAATTAGTCGTTCTAAAATCTTGGATAGGGCAGGTAGCACCGCAATGGGGCGGGGCGGGGGTTGCTGTGCCCGACAGGGTCCATATTGATCTTTTACCTTATATATACCATCTATACACATATGGAATGCAATAAAGATTTGAGTTTGAGTTTGAATTTGTAATTGCACAGACAAAACCTTCAGTTTCCCCGAAGAGGTCACTAAACCGCAGCCAGGATACGGACGCTAAGAAATCTACACCGGGCTCGTGAAGAGCCCGATAGAAGCGTCCGTGAAGCTCCTTGCTTTGCCATATCTTCTTGCGGTCATCGGTAGTCAGTACTACAGGTTTGCGCCAGTTCTCTTTCGCCATGGAGAGCGGGGTGAGCCCCTTGTCCACTGCGACCACATCACGGTGCATACCCACTTCGGCTTTTAAAAAATATTCCCTGAGACTGCACACCTCGCGGTTGTGGAGGGTCTTCGCATTTAAAAAGCCTCGACCCCCACACTTCCGCGGGATATACAGTCTCATCACCGATGATCGAGGGTGATGCATCCGGTTTGCGGTCAGTAGTGTACGGACCCTTCTATCCAGGGCGTCGAGTTCAGTCTGAGTCCATTTGAGTATGCCGAAAGAGTACATCAAAACCGGCATGACCCAACCATTGAAGGCGTGCACCTTATTTCCGCCCGAAAGAAGACTAATTAATACCTTCTTCAGGCGAAAAAAGAAGCGCTTCCTCAAGGATTGCTTCATGTCAGCATCGTTGATGCCTAACGCTTCCGACATACCCAAATACTTATAGCTTTCGGATGAGGAGAGAGACCTAAGGTGTATGGAGTCTGAAAGTGGCATTCCCTCTGATTCCATAATCTTCCCCCCCTTTACATGCATGACTGCACATTTGTCCACACCAAATTCCATCCTGATGGCCCTACTGAAAGTTTCAGTTACCTTCAGTAACTCCATCAGATGCAATTTGTTGGGGCAAAGAGTTTCAAATCATCCATGTAGAGGAGGTGAGATATGACCTGACCACCTCTTTTCAACCGGTAGCCTAGACCTGAATCCTCCAGCAATGTGCTTAGAGGATTCAGGGCTAAGCAGAACCAAAGAGGGCTCAAACTGTCGCCCTGAAATATTCCCAGCTTAATCCATACAGGCTCATCATTCCCCTGGATCTGTCGACACCCTGGATAGCGAAGGACCGTCTTCCATTGCCCCATACACGACTCAAGGAAGGTGCGCAGAGTTGCGTCTATCTTGTACAACTCCAGCACCCTCATGAGCCGTGTATGTGGCACTGAGTCGTAGGCCTTCTTATAATCTATCCAACATGTCGACATATCCTTACGGGATCGGCGAACCTGTTGGCTAATGGCCATTATTATTATTATTATGACTCCTCTCCCGCCGCGGCCTCCAATCCTCCAATCTTTGTAAGGGCAGTCATGTCTCTTGGTTTTAATAGGTTTTTAAATTTGATCTGTCCTTTTGATGGATTCTTCTATATTTTGTAAATGTGAGTACTTTGTAGGCCTTGTAGACTTTAGATCTGCAGCCATTTTTTATTTTATCAAGAACCTGGTACTTGTTGACAGGCCTACGCTGTCCTCCCATACCTACTGTAATTTGAAAAGATTGTAAAAGCCAATTATTTTTAAAAGAGTAACCGTGGAGTTTCTTGCCGGCTCTTCTCCATTGGAAACGACCAATTGGAACCGTGCACACGAACATGGGCACTTATGAAACGTCAGAAGCTATCGGACGTTTCATAAGTGCCCATGTTGGTTTATCTATATCTATACTTATAATAAATCTGTAGAAGTGAAAATTCTGTACATTGAAGATATCAAAAAAATAAATGGCGGGGGGTGTTACTAGACCGACACCGAACCCAAAAATGTGATTAAAAAATTTTTTGTCTGTCTGTCTGTTTGTTCAGGCATCACGCAAAAACTACCGGTTCGATTACGATGAAACTTGGTATAATTATTCATTATTATCCTGAGCACCACACTGGGTACTTTTAATCCCGGAAAAGTATATACAATAAAAAACAAACTTAATTTTGCGGTTCGATCCCTAGACCCGATTACTGCGCCAACCGCAAATAATAAGTTTGTCGTAGGTTACGTCACCCGCAGTGGAGTTCACTAAGATTATGCTCTAAATGTAGTGCTGAAGGTTGAATTTGGCTTGCACCATTCGTAGCACACGCGTGGCACGCGGCCGTCACGGATCGCTACCGTATATAAGGACATTTTTTGAACTTTGATTTGAACGGACGTGTCGAGTGGCGAGCGTTCGTTCTTGCAATTCTAAACCGTGCTTTTCATTGCGACCTTTTTATTCCTTTTAGTTTTTAGAGTTATTTAGGTTTATTTTTATAAGTCGTAGGTATAGATTTTCATTTTAATAATAATAATAATAATATCCCTGGACATTTCACACAGCGCCATCTAGTCCCAAGCTAAGCAACCAAATGCTTGTGTTATGGTAACAAGATGGCTGATAAACTACTTATATACATTTTTTTTTTGTAAATACATACATATTATAGATAGAAAAACACCCAGACTCGGGACCAATACATGTAGGTCATACAAATATTTGTTCCGTGCGGGAATCGAACACGCGACACGCAGCGCAGCAGTCAATCGCTTAACCACTGCGCCAACCGTGCCGTCGATTTTAAAGTATAGGTAGTATATTTGATAGTGTACGAAGTGACCGTAGGTTATTTTATAATACTGTTAGGTAGGATTAGTCATTCGTAATATTAGTTATTATGGATTTTGCTTATTTATTGAGTTTAGTTATCATCAGAAATAGGTTTTTTAGGTAGGTAGGTATTTTATTTTCTGTTATTGAGTTTATTTTTCTTTATTAGGTAGGTACTTAGGTAAGGATATCATATAGGTACCCTCTTAATCACCACTAATGAGACACAATTGGTTTTCTATTTTAATTAGCCACAAAGGGCCCGCGAGATAGATGGCATCCTGGGGAAGCACTGCATACATTTTATCCTGTTGGCACGTTCCCGTGGAATAATTTCCGACATCCACGCGGGCGAAGCCGCGGGCAGAAGCTAGTGTGAAATAAAATGTTTTGATTTTAATTTGCGTAGGTACTTATTCACAAGTGGAAGTAGCAAGTAGGTACCCCAAAATAAAGCATTTATAATACCTACCTACAAGTATTGATGCGTTTTTTTGTGAATAAGCTCATGCTAGGGTAAGGTGAAAGTTCTCGGCCTGAACCTGAGCCTGAAAAGTCATCGTCAGTGCATGGTATCGTGTCGGGCGATAGGCGAGTGAAGGTGAGTGAGATAGCTGAGGCTGTGGGGATATCATAACAAAGGGCCGTGCGAAATATATTGCGCACAGAATTGCGGATACGAAAGCTCTGCGCCAGATCAGATGGATGCCGCATTTGCTGGACGTCTTTCACCAGGACAACGCAGCCTCTGTGCGTTGGCAATGCGGTTCTCGCATGATTTGGGATACGATCTGCTTGGTCATCCCCCACATTCTCCTGATTTGCCACCCACAGACTTCCATCTGTTTCCAAACTTGAAGGAATTGGTTTCTAGGAAGCGCTTCGCATCTAATAAAGAAATTGAGAGGGCCGTAGATGAATATTTTCACACCCTTCCAGACTCTCACTTACGGGAAGGAAGACTGATGCTGGAGAAGCTCACAACCAAGTGCGTTACAGTTGAAGTTGAAAGAGATTATGTAGAAAAATACAATCATTTTTTTAACTGAAAATCGCAGTGTTTCATTGTCAGGCCGACAACTTTTCACCTTACCCTCGTACCCGTACGTCGTTTAGTTAACAGTAAAAAAGGATGTTCGTTTAAGGTAGGGAGGCAAATCAGGCAAATGATAATACACTCAGGATCAAGTTATTTTTTACTTCAGAGGACAAGCCTCCTAGTGCGCCCACAGCGCCCATGGTCAACCTACGCTGTTCCCGCTGCTGGGACACCGGCCTCCTGACTTCGAGAGCGACCGATCTAATCCACCACGCGGGCCCAGTGCGCGTTGCTAGATTATTAAACAACTTATCATCATTTAATCATAATTAACTTAAGTATTAATAATAAATTTATTGAACCAATTTTTTTCAATTTTAATTTCAATCAGTTTTAATTTTTACTCGTCAATTATAATTGTTCTAATTGAGTACGAAAATCGCATGAAAATCCGTTTCGTAGTTAAGAAGAACAATGCAGTCACACGATTTTGTCTTACAGGTGGGTGGGTACTTTCTATTTCTAGATTTATTTATTTCATTTTTCTTTTTTTGTGTAGGTAGTACGCACATGTTGGTTTTTCATTCATTACAATACAACACACACACACACACATACATGTATGTCACGACATTTTATTTGATTTTGCATGAGCTTTTCTATAATTTCTAGCATTTAAATGAATTCTCTTAATTTATTATTACGGACACACACTTCCCTGTGTTTGGTATTCCAGTATATGGCACTCGTGGGTTGCAGCTGAAAATCAGCGTCAGGTGCTACACTTGTGTTGTCATCTGACATTATGCTGAGCTGAGGCCCATTTGGCATTATAATCTTTGTTTTTGTAGTTTTAAGGTGTCATTTTGTGTAATGCCAATAAATGCATTTTTCTTTCTTTCTTTCTTTCTTTCAATGTTACAATTATTACCTTAAAATTAATGATGTCACATATCTTCGAATTTTTGTTCTAGGACATGCCGGTTTCCTCACGATGTTTTCGTTCACCGTTTTGAGAGCAGTGGCGATGAAATAATGTACACAAAGTAAAGCGCCTGCCAGTGTTGGACGTGGATTCGAACAATTCGTAAGTCGGGGCCGTCACCACGGGGCCACCACTTGCGCTGTGTCCAGTGCCGCAGTGCGTCCGCGCAACAGTGCCGCAGTGCGTCCGCGCAACACTGCCGCAGTGCGTCCGCGCAACACTGCCGCAGTGCGTCCGCGCAACAGTGCCGCAGTGCGTCCGCGCAACACTGCCGCAGTGCGTCCGCGCAACAGTGCCGCAGTGCGACCGCGCAACACTGCCGCAGTGCGTCCGCGCAACAGTGCCGCAGTGCGTCCGCGCAACAGTGCCGCAGTGGGTCCGCGCAACAGAATTTATTAAATTTGTGTGATGCTCGATCTCTCCAAGTTCCAAATTCCCCAAAGCTTTTATTATTAACTAAAAGTTGTACGACTCAGTCTTGACCAAAATCGTGAATGGAATAGTCGCCGAAACTATGTTTACTTACGATTGTAATAGGTAAGTACTTACGTAAATTGTTGGAATTTATTGTATTACTTGAGAGAACCAATAAATTCCAACAATTTTAATGAATTAAGCGTAAAACCAGCAATTTACGCTTAATTCCGTCGAGTGCTTCACCACATTGACAGCGATGTGGAGCTCCGCAAGGAGCGCCCAGACGCATACATGTAGCGAGCCGGAATGTGGTGTCACCCAGCATATTTTCGAGTCTAATGCAATTGGTCGACTATTACTCGTAAACTTGTAAAGCCCACTCGAGTGTGATAGTTTTCCTTTAAACTTCGTTATATATAGGTACTACTGCCGTGACATTTGAATTTCTAACTACATCCGTTTAGTTGGTAGAGGGGGGGGGGGGCGGACACTTGACTCTAAGGAAAATTGATACTTTAAAGCTTGATAAGTCACGAACAGTTTACTTAATCAAAAAACGGTCTTCCCAAACCCCTGATATTTTTGAAAGACCTATCCAACGATATCCCACAAAATCGGAAGGACGAAAAAAAAATTATCATCCCCACTTTAGATGTACCCTAAATAATTGTTTTTTTCAAAATTTTATTTTACCACTTTTTCGGCCTTATTAACGTGCATACTCATGCCAAATTACAACTTTCTAGTCCAATAGTTTTTGAGCTACACCGCGGACAGACAAACAGGCAGACAGACGACATGGCGAAACTATAAGGGTTCCTTGTTGACTACGGAACCCTAAAAAATATGCACTCGAATTGAGAACCTCCTCCTTTTTGAAGTCGGTTTATTATGTAAAGATACGGCACTTGTAGCCGCAATGCTTCCCATGAAAATTCCACTAAGTCACCACTGAAAAGTCATAGGAAAGCATACGACGCAATTTCGTTTACTTGAATTTTGACCCGTAATTTTGGTTTAAAAACCAAACTACCTACTGAACCGAATTTGATGAAAGGACGTTGTTTGGCGTCCATACATCGTTTGCTAAGAACCAACAGGGACTTCAATATACCCTACTTTCTGTGTTCTAAATAATGCATAAATATTCGACTGAAACTAAATTAAAATCACGGACACTTCTGAGGATTTGTAAAAAATCCAAAACACTTTCGGATTTTGAGATTATAATATTAGGCCAATAGAAACTATACGAGTTTATTCGTGAAAATACTTTATTTTATTTATTTATAGTTTGACAACACGGTTAGCGCAGTGGCTGAGCGATCGGACTGCTGCGCTGCGTGTCGCGGGTTCGATTCCCGCACAGAACAAATATTTGTAAGTCCTACATGTATTTGTTCTGAGTCTGGGTGTTTTTCTATCTATAATAGGTATGTATTTACAAAAAAAAAAAAATATGTATATACTTAAGTAGTTTATCAGCCATCTTGTTACCATAACATAACACAAGCATTAGGTTGCTTAGCTTGGGACTAGATGGCGCTGTGTGAAATGTCCAGGGATATTATTATAGTGTAATACTATTAGCATAATGTAAGAAATCAAAGTCCTTTGTTCACGCCAAGTGGTTAGATAAAATCTGAACAGAATACTAAGAAAATGCAATAACACAAACGAATACACTCAACCATGAACCAACGCAGACCGAGCACAGGATGCGGTATGCGAGTCACCAATTGACAATTGACCAAATAAGGGGATGAGACTGTCACACAGACTGTCATTACTATCATATGTCAAAGTCTCATCTATCAAATCATCGACTGTCAGTGTCGATCTTGCTCGTTTTACATGCAATTTCGAGCGCTTTATTCTGTTTGTAACTAAAAAACTTATTCATCGATCAAGCGTTGAGGGTGTTAAGTTTTGTAATTACAGTCCGTTGCGCACAAAGACTTGGCTGAATGAGCTAAATACCCTTTGCCTATTCAAAACGTCTAATTGAAACAAAAAATATTGACGCCGGGGAATAAGATCGAAATGATTACGGTACTTTTTAAAATATTTTCGAAATTATGTAGTGTCCGTTCTATTTTTATAATTGTAATGTAAATTATAATACAAACTAGTAATAGTTTCATTTGTGCAGATTCATAGGCCATTTTTAGGGTCCCGTAGCCAAATGGCAAAAACCGGAATCCTTATGGATTCTTCATGTCTGTCTGTCTGTCCGTCCGTATGTCACAGCCACTTTTTTCCGAAACTATAAGAGCTATACTGTTGAAACTTGGTAAGTCGATGTATTCTGTGAACCGCATTAAGATTTTCACACAAAAATAGAAAAAAAAACAATAAATTTTGGGGGTTCCCCATACCTACTTAGAACTTAGAACAGAAACTCAAAAAAAAATTTTCATCAAACCCATACATGTGGGGTATCCATGGATAGGTCTTCAAAAATGATATTGAGGTTTCTAATATCATTTTTTCTAAACTGAACTAGTTTGCACGAGAGACACTTCCAAAGTGGTAAAATGTCCCCCCCCCCCCCCCCCGTAACATCTAAAATAAGAGAATGATAAGACTAAAAAAAATATCATTACCATGTAAACTTCCACCGAAAATTGGTTTGAACGAGATCTAGTAAGTAGTTTTTTTTTTATACGTCATAAAACGGAACCCTTCATGGGCGAGTACGACTCGCACTTGCCCGCTTTTTTTTAATATTTGTTACCTCAGAACTTCGTTATTTATAAGCCAATTTGCAAAATTATTTAATTTTCTTTTTCCCAAAATTTATTGTTTTTTTTTCTATTTTTGTGTAGTTCACAGAATACATCTACTTACCAAGTTTCAACAGTATAGTTCTTATAGTTTCGGAAAAAAGTGGCTGTGACATACGGACGGACAGACCGACAGACATGACGAATCCATAATTAGGTTTCCGTGCCAGTTGGCTACGGAACCCTAAAAACCGGCCAAGTGCGAGTCGGACTCGCGTACGAAGGGTACCGTACCATTATCTATAAAAATCACGTCTGTGGTATGGGAGCCCCCTTTAATATTTATTTTGTTTTGTTTTTAGTAGGTATTTGTTGTTATAGCGGCAATTGAAATACATAATTTGTGAAAATTTCAACTGTCTAGCTATCGCGGTTCTTTAGATACAGCCTGGTGACAGACAGACGGACGGACACACAGCGAAGTCTTACTTAGTAATAGGGTCCCGTTTTTACCCTTTAAGTACGGAATCCTAAAAAACAACCGAATTGAGAACCTCCTTTTTTTGGATCGGTTAAATACTCACATTCGCACGGAAGTCATGCGTATTTTTCTACAATATTTTTTTTATTGAAAATACAAATATACTTCATCACATCTAAAATACGCATCGATTCCTTTAGGTACCTACCAATTATAATCCAGTACAAACCGCAATTAAATGCCATTCCTGCCTCTGTGGCGCAGCTAAACATTTTGGTTCGATGAGACTGGTACACTGTCTTGGTGCTGGGGCTCAGGGGGTCAGCCAGAAGCTTGCAGGCGCCAACACAAACTAAAATTGAAAATGCTAAATCCGCAGAACTGTGTTAGATACTCACCTCAGGCTGTGGCTCAGGTAGTTTCTGTTGGCTGAAGGTTAGCCAACGATGAATTGCTCAAAACGAACTTAGCCAATTGAAAATATTGACTATATATACTTTGACAGATCAAATCACTCGTTACCTGTGGTCCCGGTGGGTTGACCCATTACTGGGTCCATGGCTAATTTTAATTACCCGTGCTTCCATGGCAGTAGGGATGGTTTCCTGGACTTGTACATCGGTACTAATGTAACATTGCGTGACCCGGATTATGACTAAATCTTTATTTAGTCATAATCCGGATCACGCAATGACTAGATTTCATCACCCTCCCGAGCACAAGTTTGTTTAAAACATTTTATGACAAAATAAGTTTCGCGGGACACCTTGTACTCTAGGTGTATGTAAATGTACCTTGTGGTTGTGTCTGCTTCGCTTGGATTATTATTATGTAATACACTGGAACAAAATTAAACTCCAAATTCTTTTTTTTTTGTCTTCGTTGACAACTGAGCCGTGTCGACTATTCTGCCAGCGTCAACTCCAAACTCTATTTGAGCAAGGATTTTTTAACAAAATTATTTTCAAAGTGACGCTCCTGTCAATATTTTCCAGTGAATTAGTAATCCCACTATAGTTCTGTTACTGAGGGGGGGGGGGGGGGGGGGGGGGGGGGGGGGGAGGCTAAATGAAAGTCGGACATCTTAACATAATCGTATAATATTTACTATGTCGTAATATTTTTTTACTTCTCGAATACCTTGAGCAATGATTCATAAATTTTTCCTATTATGTGGGCACAGCGAGACGTCACTCGTGTGATCGCGTGACGTAGCATGTGGCGCCTCCACCAGTAGTGCGCGCGTTGTTGCGCATAGTTGTGTGTGTGCGCAAGTTTATTCTAGCGAACAAACCATAATTATCTTAAAAACTGATTCGCCCCCTTAACGCCTATTGAAACCCCTTAACGCCTATTGAACCCTATGACAATCTCCCAGACACTATCCTAGAATTTGTTTAATACCTACATCTACAGTCTTATCGCGTTGTGATTGGCTTCAAGCTCTCCCTCGTGCATGATGCGCACATCATGTGCATCACAAGTGCATGTACGCGTATGTGATTCACGTAGTTCTGACAGAATTAAATACAAATGAAGACTACGAGCAGTTGTAATCGAAGAGATGGCTGCCGTTCGGTTGCAGGCGTTGCAGCGCATAAGTACATGTTAACTCATGTGCAGGTACAGCGCGGCAGATGTTCTTGTTCAGTAACAAGGAGGATATACACGGTGCCATTTTTATCGTTTTTATTACAATGTTCCCGATCTAAGGTATTTGTTGGCAACATCCGGACGGAGCTCGCTTAGATGACCACACTTGTTTATTATGAACTACGCATACAAAGATCTGGTATAGTTGTGTAATAACAACATGTGTGTAAATTCTCATTTAATGGCATGAACAAAGAACTACGTCAGCCGATCGATTCGAATCAAATAATTTAGTTTTCGCTATTTTAGTTTTTGACACATAATTAGAAGAGAGAGAAGTAGTAAGAAGATAAAAATGGCACGGTGTATGTATAGTGCAGCTGTCTCTTTGAAACATTGAGTACAATAAAGAGCGCAGCGCGCTGTCAGCGGCGGCGCACTTCGTTGTCGGCGGCGCTGTCCGCCGCGGTGGTGGTGCGCGCGGTGGTGGTGGTGGTGGTGGTGGTGGGCGGGTCCAGGCCCTTGATCTCGAAGGGCCCGCGGAACAGCGGCCGGAACAGGCGCAGGAACGTCTGGTAGCGCACCGCCGAGTTCTGCAACAGGACGCACTCTCACACACGGAACACAAGTACACAGTACAGCACGTACCGACAGCGTTGGGGGCTCACCTGGATGACGTCGCCGACGATCTTAGTAGTGCGGATGAGCAGCGACACGGACGGACCAAACAGGCTGCCCGGCAGGTCCAGGCTGACCTTGTTCCGGTCGAACACCGGGATGTCGTCGGCCGCCACGGCTTGGCGGCTGCGGCGCGGGCCCCCAAGGCTCAGCGGGCGGCCAGGGCTCCACGACCACGATGGGGGCTGCCTCGCCAGCTCCCGGCGCCTCCACGTAGTGCCACTCTGCGACAGGGCCGGTCTGAGCATCGCGTCGCTCGCGCCTCGCAGCCCTCGCCTCGCCTTGCTGTCTCGTGTGTGGTGCTTGCGTATGCGTTGTATGAGTTAATGCGAATACAATGTTCCGTCAAGTTGCGCGCTGCGCACTCGCCCTCCAGCCGAGCGCTGCGTCAAGCGCGGCCCGCGCGCACCCGGCGCGGGCTCCTCACTGAACACACTTGTTACTATGTGCTACTTGTGTCGTGTGCATGTACTCTGGTCGACTAAAGTATAAGTTTTACTAATTGTCAATTCGGGATTCAAAACGTAAACTACATTATTCAATACTACAATATTATAAGATGACGTAAGCAATTCATTTGTTTTTGCGAAGTCAACAACAGGATCTACTGATATTATAAAGAGGAAAGATTTGTATTTTTGTGTGTATGTTTGTAATGAATAAACTCAAAAATTACTGTGCCGATAACAAAAATTCTTACACTATTGGAAAGCTACATTCACCCTGAGTGACATAAGCTATATTTATTGCTAGAAAAGATTAGGGATCCTTACTAAAACTTAACCACCCGTGCGAAGCCGGGACGGGCCGCTAGTGTTAAATAAAGAAGCAATCCAATGCTTCGCTCACAGGATTATGCAGACACGCAAAGATATTTTAAACTATGGTTTGATGATCTGCAACCGATCAGATTGGATATGTGGTGTGCGTGGATGCTAGAAACTGCACAAGAAGACTTCGGTAGGGCAACATAAGGTATACGAATAAAATTGAAACAAATAAAATAAGCGTCACAATTTATTACAAAGATATAAAGTTGAACGACAGGCAGGTACTGTATCCTATGGTCTCAGTGAAGTAGAACAGTGAAGTGGGTCGGAGTGAGGTGCGTGTGTGTGCGTGCGGCGCCGCTACGGCGCGCTACGAGGGCTACGGGCTACGAGCTACGGCAGGCTACGTGCGCTACGTGCGCTACTCGCCGCGGATGCTGTGTGCACCGCGCGGCGGCTAGTACTACAACATACTTTCCTGGCTGTGCGGCTCGGTAAGGCACGGCGAGCTGCTTCAGTCCGCCACCGGTGATAACCACACACCACACTATACTTTATAAAATTTTTGATATACTTATTTACATTCCGCAGGCGCACTGATGCGCCGATCAGCGGTGCTGCGCGAGACGTGTTTCGGCCGACGCTGACGTGGACGTTGGAGCACAACTCAACATGCGTGGTACGCCACTGACCCGAAACAATGCTACACCAGAAGGCCAATTCTCGTAATCTAAAACATTCAAAGTCTAGTCGCAGTGTCATCTCGGCGACAAATGTCAAAAACTTGTCAAAATGTAGGGAAATTTGAGGTATTTTTGACAGATTGAGAGGTCAGACTGTGAACGTTCTTAAAATTACGAGAATTACGCCTCTGATGTATGTAATTAGTGGCCGGATACTTTGGCATCCTGTATATTATTAGCAAACTAAATTATAACGGATGTTTAGAACGTAAACGGTACTTACAAAAATTTTACGTTAGAGTTGATTATTATAATAAGCCGTAAGTGCAGTTCACAACACTATCCTGACAGCAATCAGGACCGTGTTGTGAGCTGTTCTGTTGACGAGGAGGCGGGAAAACGGAATGACTCTTTGTTTTTTCATATTAAGTTAGAAAACTCTAGTGACAAGGATATCAATTAGTTTATTCAAGGAAAATAAACGCATACTAAAGAGCAAACATGCGTTCAGTTAAATGTACAAACCAGAGTCCACAAACATTGCAACATTGAAGATTGTAAGTCAATCGTATAGTTTGCGGTTTGTGTTGCCTTCAGTAATCGATCACACTTGTACACACACACGGTATTCAAGACTCATCCTCATCCACATTTCAAACATCTGTTGCTACATCCATTTCTATCTGAAATGTTTAGTTTGGAAATGGATTAATATAGAGCAGTTAATTACATTGAGTATTGATAGTGGGTCCATACAGCGCGAGCGTCGTACTCGTAAACATTCTGCTGCCCTCATCCTGCGATGTGTGTGGTCGCGGCATGACTATACATAAAGTTCGTTCATATAACTTGTGAAAATAGTTAATATCCATGTGCGTGTTGCTCAAGCCGAGCAGAGGTCGCGCGCGGTGCGCGTGCGCGTGCGACCTTGCGCGCGCGGTGAGGCAATTACACCTATGTATATAGTAAATTATGTGATTTGGACACTACTCACTACTCCCTGCAGCGACGAGTTAGGAAATAAAGCTAAGGACAAGCGGTGACTAGATACGACAGAGATGGCGCCGAGTGCGCCCGAGCGCGGACTAGAGGCTGACTAAACTTATCATAAATGCACACAGGCAAGAGTTCGACAACGTTACCCTTCGACGTCACTATGTTACACGCAGCGAGATGCTCCGTCCGTGCAGCATGCAGGACGGTGCGCGAGCACTCCGGGGCAAGCCGGACTATGTACAGGGGTAACGACAGGGGAGCGCGGGGTGAGGCATGCGACGTGCAGCGTGCAGTAAAACAACACAGCTTCCGAGGAATCGTTTAATGACACCAACGCTCACCTAAAACCTATTTACAATATAAATACAAAACGTAGAGAGAGACGGCGCACCGCCGGCACTGGGGGAGGGGGGAAAGGAGCGACCGCGGACTGTACAGGCGGTCCGGAGGGGGAGAGGGGGGAGGGAGGGATGCGACACGATCACACACATGGAGTCCTAGCCACTAGTCCAGGCACATACTTAACCACAGAGAAGTGCTGTCCTCGAGCGTGGTCCGGCCGCACTGAGGTAGTGTGAGAGTAGTGGCCGGACTCCGTGTGTGAGTCAGCGCGTCGGGAAGGGCGTGCGTGCGAGCGAGAGCTCACGCGTCGTCCTCCTCGGAGGAGTCGATGGTCTCGACGGTGCCGCCGGCGGCGGCGCCGCCCGACGAGGAGCCCGACAGCGAGGTCACGAGCGAGATGATGGAGCCGAGCCCGCCCCCACCTGAGCCGCCGCCGCCGCCGCCAGACGCGCCTCCCAGTAAGCCGGTCACTGCCTGGATCTTGGGCCCCAGCAGCTGCAGCTTGGGCCCGATCACCTGCCCCACGATGCCGCTCAGCGACGCCAGTCCGTTCTGCGGCGCCTCGATGCCGTACTGCTTGTTCAGCTCGATGTTCTGTCGGTCCAGTGTGTCCACGAAGCGCGTCTTCGCGTCAATCAGCGAGTTGATTTTCTACAACAGAGAGAGCGAGTGACGGACCGTGCAGTGTGGCGGAGATGAGAGGAGGTGAGGGGACAGGGTCGGTACTCACCCCGAACACGAAGCCGAGCACCGCGTTCTTGATGCCAAACTTGGCCTGCGTGACGCCCTCCAGCTTGCGCTTCTCGCGCGCCTGCTCTTCACCGGCGCCGTCCTGCACACACACACCCGCGTCACTACACTACACACACACTACACGCTACACACCACACACCACACACCGCACACCACTTACACTAAAGCACTCCGTCACCATAGCCTTCCACCGCCGCTCCCACCGTGTTATGTTAACTTTGTTTTACGTATGGACTCGTCTCACGGGTTTACTATACACTATCTGGATGAGTTCGTCACAATGATCGGCCGTGACCTGACCACCCGGCACCAGTGCGGGGGGGGGGGGGGGCGAGGACACGCGGATACACAGAATGCGTAGCACTTTTCGATTTATACCGAGCAAGGATAATAAAATTAAAGATTTCTTCATCGAAGTAATCATACCGGAATATAATCAAGGATCATTCCGCAAATGTGATTTGATTTAATTTTTTTTCTCATGACGAGTAAGAATTATTCATTCCGAAGTTCAGTCTTACATTAAAAAAATGAACAAAAATTATGATAATAGGTACCTAGATAGTATTTGTGACAAATATTCAAAATGAAAAACGGCTTGAAATCTGAAAAATTGCCGTAAATGAAAGTCAACACGAAGTATTTAGTGTCAGGAGAGATACTTGTGTTGAGAGATACTACCGGGAGACACTTGAACAGACGACCGTGAACAACACCGGGCTCCGGGCAGCCATCTGGACAGAAGGCTGGCAAATCATTTAATGGGCCAAGCAAAGCTACGAGTACGCTAATAAAACTTAAACAACAAGACAAAATGCATTTTTTCAAAATTAAGGTGAGAAGCAGCACTTTTTGAACGTCAAAACTTATATGGGATACGAAATAATACAGATATACAGTTGGAACAGCACAATACAGTTGGGATTGAACAAAGAAAGCGAATGTCAGGAAGTCAAGTTAGCTGTGTCGTGCAGGAAGAGAAAGAAAATGACTTCAATGGCGTCAACATGTTTCAATATAGTTTCAGTTCAACGTCAACATGTTTCAATATAGTTTCCGTTCCTTAAAATGTAGGTGTCTACTCATGCGCTCGTTATTGTGACTTGGGTTTATTTGTGTTGTCAATGTTGTCATTAATTAATATATTATAATTTATTTATTTTATGTGTTGCATATGTGTGGCAAGTGTTAGCGATGTTTGCGCAAGCGCACGGGCGCTCTCGCCGCGCCGCGGTCACACGGAGCCACGCGATCGACCGACGAGATGCGTGACACGATCTCTGTCAATCTCATGAGGCTGTGCGCAGACCTGAGATGTTAGCTCTATGGAAACAATGTCATTGATACGAATTGTTCTGTCTACTCGCGACAAAACTGTTCACTTTGGCCAGAAAAAACGGTTTTGTCTGCAGGAGAGCGAAGTGACTTTAGTGTGTATACTTTGTTAGTTGGGAGTGGTCTTGAGTGTGACAGCTATGTTCCACATCCTGAGCCTGTTCATTACAACAGGCGGTGAGTCGCGAAGGGCTAGGTTCTATGTAACGTTGCACCCTACCCGAAAGATCAAGGTGTCGCGAGTGAGTGGCACAGCAACTGTCGCAGCTAGCGAGCGGTCCCGGTCCCGCGGGTGTCGGAGCGCGCCGGGTCGAGGCCGCCCGCCTCTCGCGGCCCTCAGCGCCGCCAGTGTAATGTTAACGTAATCACATCTAATCTGCGACTGCCACCGCGCCACCGTCCGATTGCCGTATCATTTGACAAGCCGCTCGTTCAACGTGTACAGCTAGTGGCTGCTAGCGATACCCGCTGGTGTGTCCGCCGCCTCGCCACTAGTGAACGTCTCGGAGGTCACACAATCTCGACAGATGAGATGTATCGTCGCCCTCGAAGGTTACCGCACCGACTGGAAACTGCCATGGTCTCTACCTGTTTCTTGAAATACATAATGATGAAACATGCGCTGCACAACCAGACACATAATATTTATATCGTATATCGACATCGCGGCGGACGATTCAGGCGCCTTTCTAATTTGTAGGAGTTCAGCGCAGTGGAGACACGAAACATAATAATATGCATACATCGCTCACTGCAACACGGAGAGGGAACCAGAGACGGAAGCGACGCGAAGGTAAGAGGCGGACGGGGGGGGGGGCAGCCCCGCACCCCGTGGGAACCGACGCAAGAACTAGTAGCGTGCGATACTAGATGCTTGGTTCGCTCCATTATTAGTTTATTACAGTATTATATTCACGGTTCCGAAATGCGCAAAAACGCTAAAACAGCGGCTCCGGTGTGTTGTAACTGTAACAATTGATAGTTGGGCAATACCCAGAAGAACCATGTAAGCCGCGCGACCCGTGCGAGCGCGGCCGAGCGCCGCCGAGTGGCGCCGTGGGCTGCCGAGAGAGCCACTTCATCGTCATCACAACACAACCCGCAGCCCGATACCAGAGCCTGCTAGCAATAGTCCAGCTCGCCCGCGGGCTCTCCGAGTGCGACGCAGCAGTAGTCCAACTCGCCAGCGGGCTCCCCAAGTGCGACGCACACACTCACTCACACCTCAGTCCCAGCGCCTGCTAGCAGTAGTCCAACTCGCCCGCGGGCTCCCCGAGTGCGACGCAGCAGTAGTCCAACTCGCCAGCGGGCTCCCCAAGTGCGACGCACACACTCACTCACACCTCAGTCCCAGCGCCTGCTAGCAGTAGTCCAACTCGCCCGCGGGCTCCCCGAGTGCGACGCACGCACACTCAGTCACACCTCAGTCCCAGCGCCTGCCGAGTACACACTGCTTACTGACGGGTAAATTATTGTAATGAGCGCTGACGAGACCAGAATGAACAGATGTGACGCTACGGCAGCCGGTCACGCATGCCAACAGTGCGCGTCCCGCAGCCGCACCTAGCCACCCAACTAACGCTTCACGAACGAGCGTGAGCCGTGTAAGGAAACGGTTGACATGTGTGTGTACTAACTGCTGTGCTTGTAATACCCCAGCGCCGAGCCCACTCCTTTCAATAGGCAACTGATTGACTCAGGAGCTCAATGATAAGAGACAGAATTTATATACAATGTATGTTTGCATATGCATTTTCATATTTTGACGATTTTTTAGGTCATTGCATTGCACCTGAATATTTGGGCATGTTTTCTGTACCTCCAACTAGAAAAGTACAAAAACCTTCATCTAAGTACATATGAGTTTTATCTCTATAATGTCTATATAATAGGCATTATAAAAATACTAACTAAGCAATTTGGTTTAGTTTAAAGTACTTGAGCACATTAAGAAAACCCTTTTTAAATGCCTTTATTTTTTTTTCAATCGGACTACTGGTAATGTGATTAAATACTACTATTGAACACAAAAACAAATTACCATAAATGTAGTATTTATTATAATTTGATGTGGTCCATTTTGGAAGATTGTTGCATATTTCGAGCATATATTTGCATATTTCAACCAACGTAAGTTGCATATAATCCAGTCTCTAATGATAGGGAAGAAAAGATGAAGCTTGTGTAGTGTTGTTAGTTTGGAAATAAATATGAAGTAAGCGGGCCCATTGTTTGTGTTTGCTTTCTGCGCTGTGCAATAACGAGTACTCCGCGTATGTACCTACGAGTATGTGAGTGCCGAGATTGTTCGGACAAGAGAGCTGCGGAGTAACAACACCCTAGCTTGTGGTTCACACGATGGTCGAAGTAGAATTAATGTCGGAGCGACAATAGCCAGAGATAGATAGAGAGATGTGACAGACACCGTGACAAAGCAAAGGCTGGTCTACCATATCAGGGTTGCGCGTGTAGGACTAGTGCTATTATTCATTTTGTTAGCGCGATGTTCTGTGGCAGGCGGGACCGCTCTCAGCGCAGAACACTCACTGCAATCGCGATGTTTGTTCGGTCGTAAGATACAGTATGCTTCCAACATGACGTATAAACATGTCGACAAGCGTGTGTCCGAGCTGGTCGGAGGGGACTTGCATTTTTAAATGATTGAAGCTAGTAGTGTAGATGTAGTGGTTCCCTGTTGTTATGTCGCATTCGGCAACTAGCTTTAACTTTGAATGGAAATCTTAGTCATGAGTGAGACGTAGCCGCGAGTAGAACCAATTAATAAGTTCTTTTATATGTTTTATGTGATTATGTGTCAATTAGTTGTTGTAGTCAACGCGGCAGTCGCACTTCGTTTTGAGAGAGGAGGCGCTTTACTGGACGGATGGCACTCGTAGCCCCTTTGCAACGCAACAGCTTGAACACTCCAGACTCGGCCTGCCGTGCGCTGCTCTTTGTTTCACATCGTTTTGCCAATTCATAGGTAAAGGAGGTCGTGGTTTCGCGCTTATGCTAATGTATAACAAGTATTGAGATGATGTCCTTGAGCGCAGCACGCACTTGCGTGAGCGCGGCGCTGCACTCAGCGAGCGGACAGAGCACAGGGTGTCGACAATGTTCGGTAAACTCGCAGGAGTTAGTGCGCGGGCGAGCGTCAGCCACGCAACCAGGCGCAGACGATTGTGTATCGGAAATGTTAAATGAGATGTAAGCGTTATGAGTGAAGCGAGTCGAGCGAGGCGAGCAGGACTGCGACGCGCTGCGAACAGATACAAAAAACAGACGCAACACGATGCGACGCGACGCGACAGAGTGCGGCACGACACGATACGCGTGCGAACCGGGGCAATGTTGCCTGTAGCGGCTGCAGCGCTCCCACAGCGCGTTACATAAAGCCGCGGCTCGCGTTACGTCACCGCCGCCGCTCGAGCACCACCGCCCGCTTGCTCTGCATTGTGTCAAACTGGACACTTAACCCGGTCACCCACCAACCAGTGACAACTGACCACATCACACATGTGACACTGAGCAGTGGTCAGCAGGGGTCAGTGGTCAGGGGGGGGGGGGGGGGGCTGGTTACGAGCGGCGGCGCAAGCAGTAGATGTCATAGTAAATAGTAAGCATTAGTAATATGGACAGTGGGCCGCGCTAGGTCAGCGATGTGCTAACGTATGACCTATTGCGATAGTCGCTGCTAATATATATTATATTTTACAGTATTTGCAGTGATCGTGATAGGAAGCTTGGTTTCCCTCAGAAAGCGGTGCCGACACATAGCGGCCGCAAAAACAGCTGAAATGAATATATGGTGTCAAAAAAAGCTCATACACCGGGTATGAGCTTTTTTTGACACCATATATTCAAACACCGGTGCCATCATTTTCATGGCGGCCGCTACATGGCAGCCTCCGATGTCTTAGTAAACCCAAACTTTTCATTACATTATTATTATAATACATCTCGATGTTCTAGTACACACAAGCGGGTCAAGAGCGCGATACTCGCACATATGACACGATTGTTGTTCAACTATATTTCTTCAGCTTTACGTAAATAACGCAAGTTGGGACTTATCCAACAGCACGTTCTGTGCGGCGAGTGGTGGTGTGTGTACTAGCACAGTGCGGGTGGTACCTCGATGGGCTGCAGGGCGTCGTCGTCGGCGAGCTGGCGGCGCAGGCGCAGGGCGCGGGCCGACGGCGCGGGCGGCGCGGCGGCGGCGGCGCTGAGCAGCGCTAGCAGCGCGAGTGACGTGAGCGAGCGAGTGGCGACCATCGTGTGTCGAGCGAGCGAGCAGACTGACGCACGGCCGCGCCGCCGCGCCGCTCACCGCCCCACGCGCGCGTCGGTGGGGGCGCGCCCACCACCGCGCCCGGACAGCACAGCGCTGCTGGCTCCTATCGACAGGATTCATTCACACCATGTTGATAAGGAAACACGGTGTGTAGTGACCTCCAAGCACTATTTTACTTTAGGATGTGTCTATTATTTCACTAACACTGCAGATGATAATGCCAGCTTCCAAGACCACAGTAGAAGCTAACATCTAAGTATAAGATGTGAAGCGGTTGCGTGCGCGTAAACGCACCTATTTACGTTAAATCTGAGTTTGGATCAATGAAGCAAGTAATTTAGTCAGTTTTGTGTCAGACCTTATGAACACTGATGGGTATCGCGGTGATTTATTCGCTTCTGTAATGTACTCGCGACACGCACCTGCTGAGATGCACGGACGCTGCGCGTTGATGTCTTTTGTATGGCACAAATTCGTCGCGCATGTTATTAAACCTTTGAACCTTGTTTTCGGTGGTTTCACAAACATAGTAAGGACGTGAGCTTTTTATTCTCTTCTCCGAGTTGGAACACGACACGTATAATAGCTAAGTATGTATAATTTTCGTGACGTCGTGATGGCCCTGTGATGCCGATGCAAGAGGTGTTCAAATCCGGACAAATACCAAGGTCTGCTTTTCAACTCATATGTACTTTCTAAGTTTAGCTAAGACATCACTGACATCGGTGAAGGAAAACATCGAGAGGAAACCTAGCGCGACATTTTGTAATGTAACCTATAATATGTGCATGCTTATGATACTCGTATACGCAAAACATGTATGCTCTATATTGTGTTTTTAAAACCACTTTACATTCCATCTTTTATGCAAATTATTATTATTTCTTTTTCAAATAAATAAGTCTGAAGTCAAATCCGAATCCGTGTTGAGCGTGCGTGGCGATAAATTCTCGTGCCTTCTACTTTGAAGGCTTTTGCCACACAGTATGCCAGTGCATGAGTGCACCCAAGGAGCACCCCCGTTGGTGTAGGACTATTGTAGCACATGGAATATTATTTTTATTATTAAGTATATCTTTTATAAAAAACGTTGCATGACCTTCAATACATAGGTTATGATGTTTATTTTAAAACATCCCAAACGTAAGTGCGATACTTGTCGAGCCAGGCATTTCCATCGTACTATTCGTACTCTGCACAAAGTTAATTATGTTAGTTTGTACATTTCACAGACGGCGTTAGGGCAACTGTTTCGCAACGCGTCGTCCCCCGGCGTCAGTAACGATAATGCATGCATTAGAGAGATATGTAACATGGCGGAGTGCATTATAGAGTGAGGTGCTAATTACGCGCGCGCAAGGTCGCAGCACTTCGCTTTCAACGTAAAGCGCAAGGAAACGTCCTTTCTAAATCCGCTCAGCGGCGGTGGCGCGTCCGCCGTATACCGTGCGCCGAGGCACCACGCCACAGGCACGCCGCCGCCGCAGAGCGACAATCCCGCGCCGCGCACGGATCCCACGTGTCCCGTGCGCCGGTCAAGCTCAAACTCCGCGCATTTATTTCAATTAAACCGTTTACCACTTTGAATTGTTAAGAAAATCATACATGAAAACGATAGTTTGGAGCCAACTCCGAACAGTATGACCTTGCGACGAACGTGTACGTACACTTACAGGCACCTTCACGCACCGACCACCACGGGCGCCACATTGTTGAACAAGTATGTTTGGCGAGTGTGTGACTGTGTGTGTGTGTAGTACTGTAGGTGGCGACGAACACGCTGCCCTCCTCCGCTTAACAGCCAAAACTAATAAACCGTCCAGTAATGACAACATTCAGGTAAACTTTTAGTGAACTTGTAATGAAAGAAAGAATAACATTTATTTGGCAGTTAACAGTTATAGAATAGAAAACTTTTATTTGAGACAGGAGTGCATAGGGCTAGTAACAGCTAACTGTTAGCAGGTTACAGACACAGATGTACTCGTACATGCTCATAGATGATTGTGAAACACGAAATGCAAAAAAATACTGTAATCTCAGGTGTCACTTACGTCTTGCACATTTGCCGGAGTTATGACCGAACATACGTAACGGTCGCGGACCAATCGCGATCTAGTAGTAGTAGTAGTTTCAATCATTCAAAAGTTTTTAGAATTATGTCAACACGAATTCAGTCGAAATGCATACCAGAGATATTTTAATAAATTATTGTAAGGTAAGAACAAATGGATCGTTATAAGGGCCGGTCACACGTACCGCACCCGCACCACAATGACATCACGTGGACGAGAGCTCATTTGTATGAAAGTAGTTTATTCACACGGACCACATTTGGACCTCAGAATCAAACATGTGGGCGATATCGACCACATCAAGGCCACGTCGCAGCCACAACGATCTGTCTGTCTGCAAAGTGCAAACACTAGCCGCAACGTAACCGCAACGCTACTACTAGCACAACGCAACCACAACGCAACTGCAAGAACCTGCAGCGACACTACTCACACGTAACCACTGCTTGCCCACACTTTGTGGCTGCGATGTGGTGGGGTTGTGGTATGTATGAATAGTGTACAGTAAAAAAAAAAAAAGAATTAACTTTTGGCCCCGGCTTCACCCTCGTGGATGTCGGAAAATGTCCCACGGGAACGTACTACCGGGATTACAAGGACCCGATATGTTAATCGAGTTTATAAAATATCTGTGTGTCCAGTAGACGTATCCGAATGCGTTCAGTCGTATTAGCGCCATTCCGAAAAATATATCCAGACAGACAAACGGACAGAAATCCCTTAAAATCTATGTTTTACACAGCAGACACGTTCCCATACCTCGTAGCAATAACTTTTTTTTAGATATTGAATGTACAGTTGTTAATTCGTTATCGTTACTATTTTGTACGTGTATAGATAGCTTAGATAGTGACTAGAGGAGACTGCGACAAGCTAATATTGTCTACATCACATTCACACCTGCCTGCCCAGCCTTTTCCCAATTATGTTGGGGTCGGCTTCCAGTCTAACCGGATGCAGCTGAATACCAGTATTTTTTTTCTACGCTACATTAAAGTTCAATATCGAGATAACGTTTGGAAATAGGTACTAGAAATAAAGCAACAGCTCACGAAATCCTTTCTAGAATGGAGATCTGTCGGTCCTTAGTGTGTTACCTCATCACGAGAGATTTCGGTCGGTAAACTTTTACTTTTGGCTACTAGTCCAGCTCGGACACGCAGGTGCTATTTATTATTTATTTTGAGCGTCACTTAGATCCTCCTCGCAAACATAATGTAAACTAAGTAGTATCGTAGCTGAACGATTTTTAGAAAATGATGAGATGTATGAATATGCAGGCAGATGGCTGCGCTGGGTTGTGACAGGTGACGCGCTGTTACTGGGAGCCAGTGTTGCGGTGTTCGTAAGGTTTACTGTAGCAGACAGTTGGATGTTATTTCATTACCATACACCACCCAGGCACATGGACAGTCTCCATGGAAGCTTCGGCACGCGCTCAAGCACGGCGGCTGCAGTTATTTTCCACTATAACAAGCGGCGTGTCTATCTAGTATCGGCATCGGCCATTACAGCGGCTTATCACATTAATTACGAGTTATTATCGCATTACCACCAAACTGTGGAAAACTATTCACCGGTACAAGGACGCTTACCAAACATTGCTTTGTTTACTTTGACGGTATCATACAGTTACATGGTATGGCTTTTATAAGTGGTAACGCTACTGATCTAACTCTTAGTGAGTGAACAGCAACCAGCACAGAAGAAGGCATCGTACTATCAGCTGAATGCTCCACGATCCCCTCTTCACATAGGTTTGTTTAAAGCCGCACCACGGGACATAGTCCCGCGCCTTCATCAGCGTTTGGGAATCCCTTCACTGGACTGCTTCAGGGCGGCCGGTACTCGCTCTGCCACCAGGCGAGCACACACCACGCGACCATCGACATGTGGACCGCGTGCATAGCGCTCGAGTCGGATCGACTTGAAGATGAGCTCTCGGTTAGGTAATGTGTTACAATAGCGGCGCGAAAGGTTAAGGAAATCGGCCCATTCCTTCGACTTACTAATAATAAATTATTGTTGACGCAATCATTGCTCGCTGAGTGTGCCACATTAGTTAATAGAGTCGGGTGTATCATTACGGCGTTATGAGGCACGTCATCTTTATTTCTCGGTAGTGATTTGAACTCGTTACGTAAGTACCGACTGATTTCAACTGCTGCTGCTGATTTTTTTTTTTATGTCTGATATTTTAAATAAGAAAGTTAGGTTGTTGTGACACTTTGCCAAACGGGCCACCCTGATTTGGGTGAATTTGGAATACTTAGTCAACGATAGAACAATTTCACACAATACACATATAGTGCAGTACGTAACGCCGCGCGCTCAGCGGCTGCAGTGGCGACGTCGCGTGACGTCAGCGAGAGCGCGCGGCGTTCGCCTGGCCGGTGCATCCCGAGCGCTGCGCCGCACTTCCTACGTGTGCATATGTTATGTGACGCGCTGTAAACTTGCAATGGATATCATCGCGCACATCACTCAGATTCAGATAGCCTACATAACGTAACGTTCTAACAGCGCCCACTTCGTTCGACAGCCGCGACGTTCGAGTTCGACGTTTCGAGATCACTGCAAGCGCTGCGACCTACAGAACCACTTTGCTTACGGATATTAAATTATATTACCTGCTGTTTGCCCCACAGAATAGATAAATAAGGTTTAACCTTATTTATCTATTCCGTGGTTTGCCCTAAGACGGACGGAGGGATCTAAAACTTTTCGCCCTTTTAGATTTCTGTGTAATGTAATTATTTATTCTAAGCATAGTACTACACCAGCACACTGCACTTCCTTTTGACCCAGTACCTTCCGACAAGAGAAGGACGGACTTAGTTTGTATAAAGCCTCAAACTAAACATGCGTTTCCTAATCGATTTTATGTGTTCTAGGACCTTTTCTGTATAATAGACTCAAAAAGTTACTAAGCTTCTATAGTGTAAGGACGCGCGAAACTCAGTGGTAACTAATATGTATTTACAGAATTATAATCATTAAAGTCATCACCACAACTCTCTAAGATCAAGTAATCCTACTGAAGGACTATTTCATGAAATCTTGATATTTTAGGATTATGCTAACTTTACAAGTTGCATTACTGATTCTAATGAATATAATTCTCTATATACATATTTGTTACGGCCGCGAATCATATTTTAATCAACGTACAACTTAGCACTGACCAGCAAATTGAAAAAAATTGAATTTCGCGGGCTACCTTGGAGCATCCACCTTAAGTCGCGCGCCTGCAGTACAGCACGTGTCACTAAATGAAGCCAGCAGTGCACGTGCGCCTGCGAGGCTACACGCCACACCGACAGACCTTTGTTCCTGGCCACTCATTGTCAGCGGACAGACACTCGGATCGTTTCATCTAGAAGTGGTCATCGTTCAAGTCGGCCGCCAGCAGCTCGCTCAGACGTGCGGCCCAGTGCGTCAGTGTTCAGATCTCCATTCACCTGCGAGGCTATGAGGCGAGCTGCCCGGCTAACTATACTTGCTTCCAATTGCGGAATAGTCTATGATGCCAGGCGATATTCATCACTCGGCATCTTAGATTGAGTCATTAGCCCACATCAAGATTTTTTTATTTTTTACAAGCTTTTATTTAACTTGCGATGTAGTATGTTTGTTCGGGTGGACTCTTGCAACTCAATTTTGAAGCAGATATCTTCAACCGATTGAGCTGAAATTTCGCATGCATGTGTAAATCGGATGACAATGCAAAATTATTATGACATGGAGCTGATCTGATGATGGAACCGGAAGGTGGCCATAGGAACTCGGTACAGTTAAACGACACAACCTCATCGAGTTTGGACTCGTTTGATCCGTCTTGTCGAGAACTTTGGTGCTAGATGGTAACCAGGGTCTGATGATGGAGCTTGAAGATGGCCATAGGAACTCGGTAATTAAACGACACAACCCCATCGAGTTTGGGCTCGTATGATTCGTCTTGACGAATTCTTTGGTGTTAGATGGTAACCAGGTCTGATGATGGAGCTTGAAGATGGCCATAGGAACTCGGTAATTAACATCGTACTCATGATGATTGCGGGAAGGCTGGACTGCCCCTTCATCCGGCATTGTTCCAGCAGACATGTTGCTGTAGCAGTGTCAGAGAGAGGGTATTGATTTTATTTTGTGATTATTTATTTATTGATTTTATTTATTTTGTGATTATGTTGATTTTATTTTTTGATTATTTATGGATTTTATTTTGTGATTATTTATTATTTAATTCTTATTTCTATATTAATTTTATTATTTTGATTATCTATTCTAATTTGATTTAATTTAATTCGTTTTATTCTGTTTCTGTTTAATTTGATTAATGATTTTATCTAATTTGAATTTTATCTGATTTTATTTGATTTGAGTTATACGTGTACTGAATGGGTGTTATTTACCCGCAATAAATAAAATTATAATTATTATAGTATTAAACGACACAACCCCATCGAGTTTGGGCTCGTATGATTCGTCTTGACGAATTCTTTGGTGCTAGATGGTAACCAGGGTCTGATGAAGGGGCTGTAAGATGACCATAGAACCTTCTATCAAAAATACTAAAAAGTTTTAAAAAAAATTAAAAGAAAAAAATAACTTTTATTAACGTATTACTTATTAATAAAAAGGACTAAAAAGTTAAAAATAATTATTTATACTATTTTTTATTACTGAATCGGCCTGCTCTTGACCTCGATCACGCCTGATGGTATGTCATTCTGAAGGTATTTTCCGAAAGGTTAGAAGGGCCTACAATGGATAGGTTTATTGGAGAGGATGTTTGCTGAGCTGCTGCGTGCGAGGCACTTGACAGTCCTCATGTTCAGATATGTTGCTCGCTCGTCGCTTACACACTGACCCTGACACCGCATACGACAGGCACATGGGAAACAGCAATCAATAACTTTATAGCTTAGCGCCGGGACTAGGAACCATCGGCTCCTCGTCGCAGCACCCGCGTTACGGCGCAGGCGCGGGCATGTTGTTCTACTCGCTACCACCAGAGGCATAGTCAGCCTATAATGTTCCCGCTGCTGCGACAATGGGCTGCTCACTGTGGGAGGGAGAGGGCCAGAGTCCAGCGCGGGTCGGTAGATGTCACATGTCTTCGATATTTTGGTATTAGGACATGCCGGTTACCACACGATGTTTACCCTCACCGTTTTGCGAGCAGTGGTGATGAAACAATTTCCACAAAGTAAAGCGCCTGCCGGGGTTCGACCCTACGACCTGCAACTCGTAAGTCGCGCCACCAGAGACGTGTCAACAATGACATCAGTTCAAATACTAACAGTTTATTGTGTCCGTGACAATGCTCGCTTAGTAGCATCGCGGGACAGTGTCGCAACTCGCGAGCGAGCCGGACACAGACTGGCCACTCGCTGATCCGGGAAATTCACACGCTACCTAAGAACAAGGAGAATTACAACATCATTGTCAAAAGCCGTTCGCCCGATGGGATTTCCCATCGACACAACATCCCAACACACTTTGTATATTGTCACAAGCGTAGGTATGCTGTAGGACAGTACTGCAAGCTGCAAGAATGCCAGTATGGTGCCGACGTACCGAGTGAGTACACACGCACACGTGTGTATATAGTCAAGAATGCCAGTATGGTGCCGACGTACCGAGTGAGTACACACGCACACGTATGTACTTATATAGTCAAGAATGCCAGTATGGTGCCGACGTACCGAGTGAGTACACACGCACACACACGTATGTATATAGTCAAGAATGCCAGTATGGTGCCGACGTACCGAGTGAGTACACACGCACACACACGTATGTATATAGTCAAGAATGCCAGTATGGTGCCGACGTACCAAGTGAGTACACACGCATACGTATGTATATAGTCAAGAATGCCAGTATGGTACCGAGTAAGTACACACGCACACGTGTGTATATAGTCAAGAATGCCAGTATGGTGCCGAGTAAGTACACACGCACACGTGTGTATATAGTCAAGAATGCCAGTATGGTACCGAGTGAGTACACACGCACACGTATGTATAGTCATTAATATCATCAATACAACCCTCTAAGGCCATTTAATCCTATTGATTGATATTTCATGATATTTATATGAACTTGGAATTGATGAATTTAATGATTATAGTTCTGTAAATACATAGTTGTTACGCTCGCCAATCATATTTTGTTCCACATACAAGCTAACACTGTCGGGCTACCCTGGCGCTGCCCCCTGAGTACTTACAACCTAACACTCGCGGGCTACCCTGGCGCTGCCCCCTGAGTACTTACAAATAAAACACTTTCCTCATTTGTTAACAATCTATATAACGATCATGAACATAGTGTTATTGTTAACATCACAGTGAGTCGGCTCTCGGTCAAACTTCGACATTGGAACATTGAGAATGAATTATTAATTTTAAACAGATATTATAGAGATGTTAGGAAATAAATAATCCTATTAAAATAAAAACAATCTGACAAGCTCACGTAATATGTCGTTTGTTATGCGTCAGTCACGCCGTGAGTTAACTGATTCTTACAAGTGTGGAGTCGCAAATTGTTTTGTGATAATGCTCAAGAACACCGTAACCGCTACCCAAGTAACATTTAAGCGGAAAAATATTATATTTACCAGCGCATTACCAGCTATAAGCTTAATAAATGATGTACAAGAGTGTAAAAATATGTTTACGACTGTACTAAAGTATAACTGTACAACTGTATACAGTATAGCTGATTAACGGCTGTATAGAGCCTAAATTTTTACCTTTAGCTTTTAAATAGCATTGGAAAACGCTAAAATACAGACCGCGGCGTAAAAAACTGCGTTCAGCAACTTTATACGACAATAACTGTATATTGCTCTCAAATTATACTTTTGTATAACCTACTTCTGTACAAGAGCATTAAATATTGTTATAGCCTGAATATTGGTGTAAAATTACTCTATTGTTCAGCCTTCAAGTTAAGCTTGATAATAGCTGTACAACGGAAATCTAGGATACTCTTAGCAAGCAATTCCTTTTATAATAGTGTAATACAATTCTATCTCATGTAGAAGAGTTTAGATTTACTCCTTTTTAAAGCCTTATGCGATTGGCGTACATTTTTCCCTTTTTACAGTTTTTCGTATTTAAGAAGATTAAAGTTATTATTATAGTGTTGGCATACACAATTATCCAGCTTATCGATTATTTTGAAACTAGTATAGCTTAACATCAGTCTATTTATTGGATACAACTAATAACAAAACGGAGTCATAATTTTGATCATTTGCCAATTTGTTAAGTGAACAAGAGTTAAGATGGATATAAAACCATGGAAAAAACAAAAATGAACTGGCGGAATAAAAAGAAAATTAAAAAAAGTTTATTCCCAACGTGAACTAACGGAACAAAATATAATTTTACAAGGGCACGGACAGCCAAATTCCAAGTTGGTATCACCACCATGCAATGAGTGTTCCGTAGAATCAAAATTGTTGGATCATGATGAAATAGCAAATATCTGTGCTGAAGATATGTATGTTGGGTTAGTAACATGCGGTGAGGGTTCTGTACAGGCAGAATCGGGTATAATGGAGCAAAGTATGGACAATTATAGCGAAATTGTTGAGTCTGAAAGTTCATCAGATGAAGACGAAGCAAATCTAAATTTATTGTTTCGCAATAATATATAAAAATGGGCAATTGACAAGAATATTTCTCAAAGTGCATTAAAAAAATTAATCCAAATAATAAACGGAAGATTTCCAGAGATTTCCAGACTTATTACCTCAGGATCCAATACAATTTAAAGACTTTTTGCTTTCTACACAACACGAAAACAAATTCAATTCATGACCAAAGACGATAAAATAGTCAAAATAAAGTCTATCAGTGAAGATGGTGACATAATTTGTAATATTATCACAAGACTATCTGTTGTTTTTGAAATACCTGTGAAGTCATCGTTTTTTAATATATTCAAAACGAAATTAAATAACAGTCAGTGCAATGATATAGTTTTACGTGCTGGTGATATTAAATTTAAATATGTTTGTATTGAACATGGTGAGGAATCATATTTCATACCACTTTTACACACTTTGTGAGAAATAAAATTTCATTGATTTAATTAATAATTTGTTTTTCACTTCTCATGCTCTGAAAGTGCTTCTTTGTGCAAGGTATAGGCTGCACAAAATCGAATTTTGTGCACAAGGGCATTAACGTATCTACTCATAAATGTATTATATTAAGGCAAAGAAAATGAGCCATACAGCCAAATGCAATAAGAAGTTCATAGATAGAATTTGTTATCATATAATATTTACTTTAATTTATTTGCCTTATGTGTTTTTTAAGATATAATAGATATAAAAAATTTAATTCAAGTACGGTAGGTTAGTTGATTTAAGAAAATTATTATTACAAAATTAATTTAATAGTAGGCTGTATAGGTCTGCAGCCTAATATCAATGTCGTAAGATTTAAAAACAATTTCCTTCAGTATTCAAAACTGTTCTAATTTTACTTTGAATTTTAATTAAAGAAATGTTATGTTATACTACTGTTTTATTTCCTCGCAATCGAAGTGAAAAGCAGAGTTTATAACTCGTCCACAAAACCATTTTTATCCGAGACTTTTAGCAGCCCGAGCCGAAGGCGAGGGCTGATAGTAATGTCGAGGATAAAAATGGTTTGTTTTGTGCACTTGTTGTAAAATCTACTATTTATTTTGTCTCTTAATTGAGGTTGGTACAATAAGATTCTAAAGTTCTTTTCATAGCATATTTAGCCACAAGGTTTTGTTTGTTCTTAAAACTACAATATCACTTTCAAACACAAGATTTTGTTTGTTCTTAAAACTACAATATCACAATGAAACACAAGATTTTGTTTGTTCTTAAAACTAAATGAGACTATCAGTGACAAGAATTGGTTTGTTCTTAAAACTGCAATATGACAATCAAACACAAGATTTTGTTATTTTGTTTGTTCTTAAAACTAAAACTACAAGTTTATTTATGTGATATTTTTCAGGAGGCCATCTTAATAATCCCTTCTTTTCCCAGCAACTTGGCACGATGGATAGCTGAGGTTATCTTTCGACTGTCTCTACAATCTTGAATGTCATGTTGATCCTGAAAAAAGCAATATAGTAAAAACCTTGAATGCAGTTTTCTTTCCTTTTAAAAATTAACTAAAGTTGCTCCTTGCCTTAGACTACAATTTTCTATAAATTACCTAGATAGTACTCTGCATCCAAGCAGGAATAAAATAATCACTTATTACAGTAGGTACTTATCATATAAAAACAATCTTTTCGAACATACTCTATTATACTCGTATACGCTTTGTTTTAAAAATAGACTTTTATTTTTAGTATTTCTACTTTTTTTAGAGCCTAATAGTTATATTATGTATTCAAAAAATTCATTAAAAACTAGAAAAATGATAAAAATGCCATTAACAAGGATTCGGATTGTTTTATCGAAAATATTTGTTACACTTTCGATAAAACAATCCGATTCCTTGCTCACCGCCTTACGGGCCTTGGTTTGGGTCATAATGAGGTTTTCTATATTTTCAACTGAGCCCTAATTAACTGTATTAATGAATATGAATAAGACTTTAACACAGCTTCTACAGTACTTAAATACTAATGTACAGACAATGTTACTCTTTAGGCTGAGATACGTTCTTAAGTAACGACTCTGTTATGCAAAAAGCTGCATTAAGGGGTACTAGAAGAGCAAGGGCTGTATAAACTAAGGACGCCATTTTATCATAACCTATAAATTGCATTTCAATTTTACGAGATATTTTTTTGTTTGTTTTTGAAATTTCAGTACAAATTTACAAAGTATTTTAACTGTATAGTACACACAATTACGTTTACTATCAATAGAACAGTCCGGGTTACTCTTAAAACTGTTTTCAGATTTGATCACATATTTGTTGTTACAGAAAAAACGTTTGTATATTCCTTATTTCGAAGGGGCGTGAGTTTTGAGCTTAAAACTAGTATACATATTCACATAAAAATATCAGTCGCAAGCATAATAACAACGATAAACAGGAAAAAGTACTTACCACTTAGTTATTAAATATTATTTTCACTTATACTTCACATAATATGGTCTCTGCCTTGGCACATAGTAAATTAAGAAATAAAATGGAGAATGAATTCAACCACGAACACAATTATACTATATTTATTCTTCTATTAAGATTTTCACAAGCCTGAGTCTGTATAAAAGAATAAAAAGGAAAATTAGAGAATGGAAGCTGTATAAAAGTATATAAATAGTATCTTAGCCAGCCAAATAGTACAGCTATTATGCAGCTGTTATACAGATAAATCTACACTTAAAGCTGTATAATTTTGGGGCCCATTTCAGAGTTACAAGGGCTGTATAGCTTGCTATACAGTCTTTATACAGCAACGTTTAACAGCCTGTAGTAAACAAATAGTCCATAATATAGCTTTTATACAGTTTAAAATGTTACTTGGGTACGCACCGTAACACTAGCCCGGCCGCCAGGGTGCGCTGGGGTCAGCTCAATGCTGATACCTAAAGCTTTCGTATAAATATATTTCCTTTTTCTATTTTATGAAGATGTTACATCATTGTCTCGCTACAGTGTCATAGTACCGACACGACGTTGACTTCTAATTTCCGGGCAATCGAACAAGTGTCAACGTACGACCGAGGACGCCTATTATCAGACACGATCGTCCAGCTTCGGTGCTCAGTCGTTTTCCTTGGGTCAACGTCAGTACAAGTAACTCCGTTATCTAATCTCGAAGCTAACGCTAGATTGTTTGGAGGCTAACGTCAGAAGGCGCTGTGCGCTCGGTGATGCAGATGTCCGCTGCAGGCAGAGTGCAGCAGCGGGGCGCGGCGGTCGATTATAAACGAGTGCTAGGGGACGATGTCGCAACGCCTCGTCCGCGACCCTCGCGTCGCGCGACATCGGAACTGTGTCGGTAAAGCGCGCGACGAGGTTCTGTTCCAATTATCTATTTAGTGAAACATTTCACAAGCGCGGTCAGCGCGCCGCCTTGCCGCGGGTCACGCATTAGACACGCCACCCGCGACCCGCGACCCGCGACCAACATACCAGATACCTACAAAATTAAAACGTTTCACATCTAATATGTCATAATTTTGTAAAGAAGACTAAGATAAGATCGTCGCTTAGCGTCAGCGACCCAGCGTCGTGGACGATGTGCACATACTCACCTAACACTACCGACCTTCTGCTATTGAGCAGTTGCGCCACCGACGCCGGGAGCAGCCGCCGCGGCTCTCCGTGCCACGCTGTGTGGTATGCTGTGCGTCTGCCGGTTCGCACAAATTTCTAGCTATCCTCATAATTAAACCGTCTGCGAATGTGACGTAACGCTTATGTGGAGCAAGTGTGATGGAATTGTACAAGTCATCCACTTGTGATCGAGGGCAGTGTGCCGGACGCGAAGTCCGCATGTCCGCGTGTCCGTGTGCGGGTGGCACACGGACCCGCGGACATGCAGACACTCACTACCACGAGTCCATGACCGACTACATTGCAATCACACAGATACTGCATCACGCTCGTGACGGAGACATCACAGACGAAGCTGTGCTCTAAGAAGGTCTAGGAATACACACGCGGATCTACTACAAACAGAGCTTCACGCCCCGCGCATGTAGGTAGAACAGGTGCAGTTCTTTACTACGAACAGTATAGGCCAGCACAACTGGCCAACAACCGCAACTCGCCTGCTAAGTGCAGGAATTTGCGTAGTTGTTCGATCGGGGAAAGGACAGCTGGGAGGCCCTTTTGCCCTGCACTGGAGCAGAGCCTTCGTCCTGGGTGGCCGCAGTAGGACTCGCAGGTAGCGGTAGGTAGCTCCTACTCGCATAAGGGAATGCTGAAAGTGAGCGCAGTGCATGTACAGCCCGGCGCGGCGTGTGCTATGTGCGCCGGCGCCGCTCGTATCGTAACGTATGCATTGGAGTCATGACCGCCGCGCGCATGCAACACCCCTACAATTACTGCTGCTGTACTTAACATCATAAGTACTAGTTTATCATTTGTGACTTCAAGTGACAGCTATGTGAACAGAACCCAGCAATGCATAAATTTGTAAGCTGTCACGCCCTTTATGCCTGGAGGCTTTTATTTAGGTAGTAAGTTTTTGTAGCGGTATCTACAACGCCACATGCGAACAACGCGTCATACTGATGTCACGCAAATCCTGCATCTCGCAAGCAGAGTTTACCGCGCAATTAGCATAGATACAATTTCCTCACATCAATCGTTGGGCAATAGCCCGCCAGACACAACACCCGTCTGGTCGGAGGATCCTCCCTTTTCTATGGAGGTTGAGTGAACTTTACACCCTGTTCCTCATGCATCTAAACTGGTGACCCCGACGTGATGAACGTCAGCGCAGCCTTCGTGCAGACACTTCAGCGTGACGTCATCATCATCACTCCCGCAAGCTTCAGCGGCGAGTCACCCAGCCAGCCACCATCCACGGCTTCAACGGGTATCCTGACCACCAGCATGCAGGGTCCGCGCATACCTGGTCATCACCCTCAGCCTCATCAGCAACCTTGGCACAAGCACACTGCACCTTCGGCCGGTCAACAAGCAGAGCACCCTCTCCTGGTCGACGCAGCAGCCAGCCTCAACCCGGCGCTGTACGACATCCGACGCACTGGAGTATAACGCAGCGCCACCCCGACTCACTGGGGACATCTCCGCAGCCCACCAGACACAACACCCGTCTGGTCGGAGGATCCTCCCTTTTCTATGGAGGATGAGTGAACTTTACACCCTGTTCCTCATACCTCTAAATTTTTATTTACATTTTAATTAATATTTTTTTTAGCTTGAGTACGTATAGTTTGTATTATATTTGTTGCTATATGGGCGTGGCTAGCTGACATGATTGTGGCAAATAATTTACTTTAATGTTCTGTGTCTTGTAATGTACAGACGCCAGCTGCACATCAAGCTACTACAATCTGTCAAATTTCTTTAATAGATTTTCAACTTTATCGCTGAAGCATTAAGGTTCAAGGTTGATTGGAAAATTTTGACAGTTTCGGGTAGCTTGCCCTGCTGGCGTCTGTACTTAACATACGTAGTATTGTATACAATCAAGTATCAAGTATTTTCTAACTAAACAGACAGCTGTACTGCTGGGGAGTTTGTTGCGCCACTTCTTCTTCCCAGCGATAGCACTAAGGAGTGATGAAGGGTGGGTGTTTTGGGGGACTGTCTTTTGTAATTTTGACGTTCGAAAAGTGCTGATTCTCAGTAATTCAGTAATTTGAATAAATGACTTTTGAATTTGATTTTTGACTGACACGCATGTATACAACGTCATATCTTATTTTTAACCCCCGACGCAAAGACGACGGCGTGTTATAAGTTTGACGTGTCTGTGTGTGTGGGGGTGTGTGTGTGTGTGTATGTATGTCTGGTATCGTAGCTCCCGAACGGATGGACCGAATTTGATTTAGTTTTTTTTTTGAAAGGTGTATTTGTCGGGATATAAAATACTGGTATTCAGCTGCATCCGGTTAGACTGGAAGCCGACCCCATCATAGTTGGGAAAAGGCTAGGCAGATGATGATGATGATGAATCAGTTGCAAACGAATGTTAGAGTGTGTGTCTATAGTATAGAAATTACTCGTTAGAAGAAGGTCGTAAGTTAAACAGAAGTGTCAATCTATTGCTTCGTGAAACTGTCACCCCACTTTTGACCCTTGCTGTAACTTGCGCATAATAGAAGTGCAACGCTTGCGCATGATAGCGTGGAAGCCATCTATTTCTTGCTTCAGTCGAGCATTTTGAAAATCTGCGCGTCAACATATTGCAGCGGATAGCCTGCAACGCCCTGCGCTCAAGCTCAATATCCAGACAGTCTTTTAGGTCCAGACCTAAAAGACTGTCTAAACTGTTATAATACCAGTATTATAACAGTTTTATGATATCTTAAGTAATTTTCCTTCAACTACAAACAAAATGTAAAGTTACAGCGCGCGGCACGCTGCGGCGTGCACCCACGAGCATCAACGTGCTAGCATCAGTATATAAAAATAATAATAAAGGAAATAATAATAATCCTAGAAACCAACGTGGGGATGCATCGAGATGTAGTCGCGGTGGACAAGGGCCTCGCCCCACTCTCCTTGGCTAAAGAGAACTGGTGCAAGCCGGTAGTGCTTGACACCAATAATCGCATGGAAGTATGGCAGAGTAAGGAGCTTCACGGACGCTTTTACCGGGCCCTACATGGACCCGATGTAGATCTACCAGCGTCCGTAGCCTGGCTGCGTTTCGGTGACCTCTTTGGAGAAACCGAAGGTTTTGTCTGTGCAATTATGGACGAAGTTATGATGACGAACAATTACCGGAGATTTATTGTGAAAGACGGCACGGTTGACATCTGTCGGGCATGCCACCGGCCGGGAGAATCAATCAGGCATATTATCTCCGGGTGTTCTCGTCTAGCTAACGGAGAGTACTTGCATAGACACAACCTTGTAGCCAGGATAATCCATCAGCAACTTGCTCTGAAATACAGCCTTGTCGAATCTGAGGTGCCGTACTACAGGTATGTGCCCGACCCAGTTCTCGAAAATGGAAATATCACATTGTACTGGGATCGATCCATCATCACTGACAGGACCAATAAGCCAATAAGCCTGATATAGTGGTGGTGGGTCGATCAGGGCGGCGCGCAATGATTGTTGATATAACCGTCCCGCATGATGAGAACCTCGTGAAAGCCGAGAAAGATAAACAAATCAAGTATCTAACTTGGCTCGCGAGGTTGTCGACATGTGGGATGAGGACTCAGCGATCATTGTGCCGATAGTGGTGACAGCCAATGGCTTAATAGCCAAGAGTCTCGATCAACACCTGAGGAGGCTCTCGTTGGACACGTGCGACAAGGATGGTTTCATCAAGGTGGAGAAGAAGAAGAAGAAGAAGCCTCCTTGTCAGAACCAGTGCGGCACCGCGCCGGCAGGACCCAACATACTGCTGCGTCCAGCAATCCCGACGACGCAGCTGTACGTGTCTACACTGCACCACTCCACAAAGGTTGAGGAGATCGTGGAGTACATGCGTGTGAAGACCAACTGGACTTTGAGGGTCGAGAAGTTGGAGTCGCGTCACAACACGAACTTCAAGTCGTTCGTGGTGCGTGTGCCGACACATCATCTCGAGAAGTTCCTCAAGGAAGAGTTCTGGCCGAAGGGTGTTGTGTACCGCCGGTTTCGTTGCCGGCTACATGACACCAGTCAGCGAAACACGACGCAGACACTTCGTGTGCGTTAGTTAGTTCTTAGTGTAATATTATAATGTTGTATATGTATTTATAGTATATTTTTATGTTATATTAATATTAATATTGTATTGTATGTGTTTGTATGGGCCTTGTTGCCTGAAATAAATAAATGGAATGGATGGTTGGGCAGCTGGATCAAGGGCTTGATTCAAAAAGCGGTACTTCTGGACACGGCTCGCATTGTCAGGAGGTTCCTCTCTCTGGAGCCCTAACCGCCGGAAGCTTGGACCCTGTTCCCGATACCAGTGGGCTACTAATTTTTTATATTTTAAATTTAAATGCTTTTAAATTTATGACTTATAATTTTTATATTCTAATATTTAAAAATATAATTTATATGTTTACAATGTAATAAAGGATAATAATAAAGCTTTATTTGATTCCACAATAATTAGATTAGATTAGTTAAGTTAGTTTAATTTTCATATTTAATAATTATATTACTACTCATGCAATTTCATCTCCTTCTAATTTGGACCCCCTCAGGGTAAAAGCCTCCCCCATAGAATTCCATTTTCATCTTTCGCAGTGTTCATCCAGTCTCTTCCTGCATACAACGGATACAATCTCGTCCTGCCACCGGGCGCTCGGGCGACCTCTACTTTTCACACCTTGCGGTCCTTTCCATTTTGTGATGTTAATTGTCCATCTATTGTCGCCGTATCTTCCAACATGGCCAGCCCATCTCCATTTGAGGCCTTGAGAGAAGTGTAGAGCATCCTTTGCTTTGGTTATTTTTCGATTTCTTATGTGTCTTACTCTATCTCTCAGTTTTATATTTAAACAGCTCCTTTCCATTGCCCTCTGAGTTGTTTGTATTTTGTGTCTTGCCTTGTGATCATAAATCCACATTCGGCATTCATAGGTTTGACAGGGTAAAATTGTTGTGTCTAAAATTATTCTTTTCAATTTAATCGGTAATTGCGATCCCACAAAAACATGTTGCCAAGACGAGACCATGTAGCTCGCATTGTCAAAAAGTAATCAGGTCTCATATAGAGCCAAGCTTCTAACTCTACACGCCCTAACTCTACAAGGCCTAACTTCGCAAACTCTACACCTTAGTCAAAAAAAAAAATGTGGCTTTGAACGTTTTAAATTACGAGAATTGGCCTTCTGGTAAAGACCATCGACAGTCACACATACACAGCTACACTCACACACTCCCGACACTTATGTAGTTACTCTCTTTTCCTTTACCTTCTTCCCCCGTTTTATATCTTAAAAATTAATAGTATTACTCTAGTTATTTTTTTTACAAAAGTGCACCAGGCTATTCGCACGCTTAAATTGAGTGTCATCCTGTATCTGTGTACCTTTTTTATGTCTAATAAAATGATAAATGTATGTCAATAAATGTATTATATCTCCTTTATTTCAATGTACAATCATATAAATTATATTTTTAAATATTAGAATATAAAAAGTATAAAAACATTTAAAAATATAAAAAATAGTAGCCCACCGGTATCGGGAACAGGGTCCAAGCTACCGGTGGTCAGGGCTCCAGAGAGAGGAACCTCCTGACAATGCGAGCCGTGTCCAGAAGTACCGCTTTCTGAATCAAGCCCTTGATCCAGCTGCTCAACGAGAGCCTCTTCAGGTGTTGGTCGAGGCTCTTGGCTATTAAGCCATTGGCTGTCACGACTATCGGCACAATGATCGCTGAGTCCACATCCCACATGTCGACAACCTCGCGAGCCAAGTCAAGATACTTGATTTGTTTATCTTTCTCGGCTTTCACGAGGTTCTCATCATGCGGGACGGTTATGTCAACAATCATTGCGCGTCGCTCTGATCGATCCACCACCACTATATCAGGCTTATTGGCAACAATAGTCCTGTCAGTGATGATGGATCGATCCCAGTACAATGTGATATTACCATTTTCGAGAACTGGGTCGGGCACATACCTGTAGTACGGCACCTCAGATTCCACATGGTTGTATTTCAGAGCAAGTTGCTGATGGATTATCCTAGCTACAAGGTTGTGTCTATGCAAGTACTCTCCGTTAGCTAGACGGGAACACCCAGAGATGGCATGCCCGACAGATGTCAACCGTGCCGTCTTTCACAATAAATCTCCGGTAATTGTTCGTCATCATAACTTCGTCCATAATTGCAATGTATTATTATTATTATTAATTATGCTTTGACATATCTCGGGACCATGGAGTCCCGGTCCTTTGGAAAGCGTACGAGGGGCTGAAGCCAACTCGCAGAGGCCCCTTAGGAAACTTTATTGAAATGGGGCACTAACCGATGATAACCCTGTATGCACAATGCAAGTGCACCCAAGGATAACCCAATTGGCGTAGGACTATTGTTTTACTGTGGAAAAATACATACATACATACATTTGGACTATGGGTTTGGGTGGCTAAAGTGCGGTGTGGTAACCACCACTTCTTCCATAGTTACATAGTTAGTTGGTAACCACCAACTAACTATGTAACTATGGAAGAACTATGGCCCCTGCCTGATCAATGTTCTATATATACACGGATAAAATGGCAGGGGGTGACTTGCACACTCAATAATGGGCCCCCAGAAACTGTTGCTAGCACATAGTGACGTAGTGACAAGGGGACAGCATGTCCTGAGGTGCTTATGAGGAGTAGAGAGGTATTCCACGACTTTCAGAACAATCCCAGAGCCCGGAAGATGGTCAAGATCTCTACGAGCACTTACTGGAATACTTCCTTCCCTCGAGCACGTTTGCTCTTTCCGGCCAGTAAATGAAAAATGAGGTGGGAGCTCTGTTCCTCATCATTATTCACTCCAGCTGGCCATTAAAGGCAACCCAGAGGTGAAGAACAAGATTTCTCTCGGAAGATAGGGTCCGTGGGGTCGCTACTGCTCGCCACATGCTGCCCTGCGGATTTCTGTATCTCTCTTGGTCTGGCTTCTCACCTGCCTGTTTCGGCAAATTAAACTCTTCCGGCGCAGGCCTAGAGTTCGGAGCGCACAAGCCCCACCACGACGTCTACGTAGAGATGCGGTGGTGGGGTTATTATTATTATTATTAATGCAGCGCTGCACCTACCAACTGGAAAGTTAGTGCAGCGCAGTAAACAGTAACTAGACATCTACCTACGTCTAAATGAGCCGCCAGTTAACTATTGTAGCAAGTTGAGAGCCCGCTTATCTCGAGATAACCGGGATCCTGTGG
Organism: Apamea sordens; assembly: GCA_945859715.1. Classification (NCBI taxonomy): domain Eukaryota; kingdom Metazoa; phylum Arthropoda; class Insecta; order Lepidoptera; family Noctuidae; genus Apamea; species Apamea sordens. The sequence goes on along the minus strand of OX244008.1, from coordinate 18,070,994 downwards.
GCGTGGGGTGCCAGTGTGGTGCCAGTGCGGCGCGGTCTAGGCGCCCGAGCATCGGCCGCGCGGTTGCGACACGCCGCTGTGACGTGCGATGCCGGTAACCGCGAGGACAGCGCTTTAACCTGTTTGTTATAAATTAGGTTAAACAGTGATAGTTGCCTGTAGCGGCCGCCAGAGGTCACATATGATTAAACCGCCGTAAATCGAGCGCTAAACAGGCAAATATGCACTCATTAAATACTTTGATTAATTAATGATTTTCACATTGAACTGTAAAACGCCAGATCCGCGACGCTGCGCTGTTCGTGAGTTCGAAGGTGTTTACGTTCACATTTATTAACAACTCGATTTCAACTTTTACGTAAGACTTTATGTTTTTTTGGAATCAGCAATGGGTGCTACAATTAATCATGCCCTATAATATTTCACAAAATTACTCAAGCTATTACACAAGCTATGGTACGGCCACCATGATATATGATATACACCAACAATGAAGGTGTAGGGACTCAGTAGCGACACGTAGGCAAGTACAAGAACCATTTCACTTCCACTGCCACTCGCTGGGCCAGCTTCTGCCGAACCTGAGCTCATAAGTTACTAATTAAAAAAGTAAAAACTACTTCATCGTGAAAATCGATTCAGATCAATACTAGATCATTATTGCATTGCACAATGTTTACTAGTCCTGTGACGTGCCACGAGCCACATGCGATGGCGCCGGCGGCCGGCGAGGATCCGCGCGCGGCAGCAGTGGACGTCCCCGGCACGATGCTATTGATGATGCTCTCAAGTTCTCGCACGACGGACGGTTCTGCGCCCGATCACGTACGACATTTGAAGATTCACACTAGCGCATCACCGTTGCGGTTGTTTGCGAGCGGTGACGATTGCTCAACACAGGCAGCGCCAGGCGGAGCGCATTCTTGTCTGCCCCCTTTATTATTAACAAAAAAAAACCGAAAGATATCTATTATCTGATATTAATTAGCCGTAAACTGAGAAAACTAAGCCAAGGCAGGGCTCGAAGCCAGCGAGAGGAGGGGGGGGTGGGCAGTGAAACTGAGACAAACAATGACGATGTCAGTCACGAAATTAAATAGGTATATTATTATCTCCTACGAGCAAAACCTAAGCATAGCGTAACGACAAGTGGATGATTATATCGCGGAGTGCTAGTGACCCCCTACCCCCGCCCCCCCGCCCCCCGCCTCCCAGCTCGCTATTGTTACAGTTGTTAGTCAATAATAACGACTTTTCTCTTTATCTGTAACGACTCGCACTTGATGACAACACAGTCATAATATGTAACATTCTGGCTCGTCTACACACAGAACTGGATGCAATTCATCCGTTTATTTTTATGAGTAGGTAGGTACAGGGGGACAACTACACGTACCTAAGGGTAGCAGGAGTGCAGGCCATACGCCGCCACACGATCACTCGGAGTAGCTCGTAGTAACAGGCTCTGGTCGACGCGGACACTGAAACAAATAAGGGGCGCGCAATCAAAGTCGCGGACAGGTTACTGTTAATTGACTTTACAACAATGATAATTGATGTGACATATCACACGCGCCACAAATGTCGCGGCGGGACCTTCGGCGCGACCCGCGACCGGCGACCAGGCCGCCGCGCCGCGTCTCCGCGCGCCTGTTGCGTGCGACTCGCGACCTGCGACCTGCGACCCGCCGCCGCCTCTTCTTTGCTTGACGTGTTCATTATATTCGCTAATTATTGCGTAGCCGCAGTAAATGATTTACGATGACTTATCTTAGACAGGGTCGAATATACAAAGTTACAAAGGGTCATAAAATTACAATATTTTATTTAGCAAGTGAGCGGTTGCACGCCGTGCGGCACAGAACAGCGCACGCACAGAAGGTCCACTCGCGACCTACACACAACATAGCAGAACGCAACACGACTGGAGTTCGTCCTGAGCAGCGGTCGTGCAACTGCTTGATGTATACCGAATGGAGGCGAAGCAGTGTCGTGTACTAAGTACAATTGTGTAGCAATCGGTTAGCCACCCACCACAGATGCGATAAGTCGCTCGACCACCGCACATCGATCTGTTGGGTCGTTTTTACTACATAGATTATTAGCTTACTAGCTGTTGCCCGCAACTTTGTCTGCGTTCCAGGATGAAAAGTAGCCTATGTCCTTCCTCAGGTCATGGTCTACCCAATGTGACAAAGAACAATGGCTGCCACCCATACATTAATTTAGCTGAGATTAAATTCTTGCATCTTTAAATGAAAAATATCTTGTTTAACTCGGCGTCAACTTCTGAATTAGTTTGTGCAACAATTTTTGTTTGAGAAGTCCGAGAATAATAGAAATTCAGTCATAAACTTTTGTAGGCTATGTTTACGGTAATTGCAATTCGAGGAAGTAAAAGGGCAATACTGCGTTAGTATTTTTCTTACCCAGTTATTTCAGAAATGTCTTGTAAGAGGAAGAAATCAGGGCCAATATTCATGTTCTTTCTCCAGAATCAGCTTACTGACAGGTTATTGTTACTAGTATTAATTTATTTATTTATTTTACTTCGATGGTTCTAGTTTTTCATCTGTGACTGCAAGTGACAGCTATGGGACCAGAACCCAGCATGGCATAAATATGTAAGCTGTCACGCCCTTTATGCCTGGAGGCTTTTATTTAGGTAGTAAGTTTTTATTTACATTTTAATTAATTATTTTTCAGCTTGAATACGTATAGTTTTTATTATATTTGTTGGTATATTGGCGTGGCTAGCTGACATATTGCAAGTAATTTAATTTTATGTTATGTGACTTGTAATGTTAATTACTTAACGCCTAGTATTGTATACAACCAAGTATCAAGTATTTTCTAACTGAACAGACAGCTGTGCTGCTGGGGAGTTTGTTGCGCCACTTCTTCTTCCCAGCGATAGCACTAGGAAGTGGTGAAGGGCGGGCGTTTTTGGGGGACTGTCTTTTGTAATTTTGACGTTCGAAAAGTGCTGGTTCTCAGCCTAATTTGAATAAATGACTTTTGATTTTGAAGGTAATCCCAGTGGTTATAAATATTCTTTGGCGTTACCTTAGGTATACAATTGGTATGTACTTACAAAAGGTCTGAGACTGCCAGTCACCGTCAGCATTGTTTTAGGTATTGAAGCAATAGGATTATAATAGTATTCTGGGATTTTATAAATACTTGCTAACTTTCAGATAAATAAGTACCATTTATAATATCCTAGTGTGTGTTGAGTAACTTGGTAAGAACCAATAAAAACAAGTTTTTTTTTACATTAATATTTATTCTTCATCATCATCTCTTATAATTATTTCATCCAGAAATTCTGCAGGTGCTGTAATATTTTGCTGATATCTGGCCCATCCTAAGTATCCCCATCCAAACTAGCATCATTACGTGAGAGCAACATCCTATTGTGCGCCGACCAACTAAGCAATTACAGCAGTACTCACTGATTCCTGTCCGGCCAGGAATATCATTTTCTATTATGATATACACATAATGGTGCTTCCTGGTTTCGTGACGTGACTTAATTTTACCTCTTATTAGTATTTTGTCACGCCAGTCCCTCTAAGATTATATTCAGAGGAATTCACTGGAAACTTCAATTCTGTACCCACCGTGGATGTACCCACCGTACATGCTCGCCATAATACGAGTGAGCTTGTCTTATTTAGTACATTCCCAGGGCGAAAAGAATTAAATCTCTATATTCTAGTGTTGGGAAGTATAAAACATTATTGCGATCAGCAGTACCTAATACTATTAAATTGTGAGGTTGTGATTAAGGAAAACGGAAAACAACCAAGAGCAACACAAGGCACAATGCGCAAGCGTTTGTGACATAAGTCACAGACGCTTTCATCGTTTTCGACGCTTTCGTCTCATTTATATGTATTACTCTATGACATGAGTATCACTAAAAATCAATCAACAGTTGTCAAACCAAGTTATATTTTTTTAGACTTAGGATCTTCTTTCCTGGGGTCTTTTGCTAGTCATTAATTGAAATTCATTTATTTTTACACTACAATATTTTTACCGCCATGCAAGGAACACTTTCACTTAGAAATAAACATTATTGTTAATTCATTTACTCATGAACTAAAACTGATTATAATAACGAAAAACGCACGACGACGACGCACGATTAACGCTCAAATTAAAGTCAGCTAAGATTTCGCCATTGTTCTTTCATCCCAATCCGTTCACCGTTTTAGCGTGAAAGCATAAAAAACAAACAAACTTACTTTCGCATTTATAATATTAGTTAGGATTAGGATAAGACTAAACAGAGGTCTATCATGACGTAAGAATATACCTCTAATAATACCTACACGGTACACTAGACGCACAAAAAAGGCTCCACTCTAAACAGACCTACTTGCTAGGATTACATCATAACAGCTGTATGTGTGATGGGGTGCGTGTGTGTGTGTGTGAGGCGTACATGTTAGTCAACGGAATTACAATCACAACGGAAGCTCCTCACACCGACTGATACAAAACTAATCAATCAATCTACTATTGGTGGGCCATTGTATCCTACGTATGTTTATTGTATGTACAATACAGTCAAACTTCAAAGTGTCGTGAGGTCAGTTTTTAGTGTAAGGAAGTACTCGAATGTTAAAGATCTCCAGAGTGGAGATGTTCGTACAACCAGCATCATGAACGATCGCTTGATGTTGATGTACTTTATTCTGAGGATTCACCACCTCGACATATGTACATACCTAAATACATTCTACAGGCTCAGTCTCTCTAAGACAATATTTGACCTAGTTTTCCAGTAGCCAGGGTTATTCATCGAGTTTATGTCACAATGAATACAGTTATTTTATACAAGTGTATAAAATATGTAACTTAATGTATGTACATACTCACAGTTATCTTCATTCATTCCTCCAGGTCAGAACAAGCATTCTGTTACCGTTAGGCGCTGATCTGATTATTTCTCACGACACGTTCTATCCACAATCAGTACACAGACACAGCTCCAACTTTAACATGAGACTACGACGATTTAGTGACATCCAAGGGTTGGTAATTTCGCCCACATTGATGGATATCAATTTTCCTATAAACACTATACTTCTAATACAAAATAACTATAGATTTTATTGTATTTTATTAATAATATATTGTATTATGACAGCTTTGACAACGACGTTTAATACGTCGCCATAGCAACCTTCCTTTCAAATCCTTACCGGCCTGTATCTTTTTAGCGGATTATAATATGCAAACTTATGCAAAATAATCACTGGCCACGTTCATATCTCAAATTCATATTTTCTACATGATGTTATTCTACGTGTTGACTTAATAGATCCACGCAATGCAAAGATCAGTTCGGGTTTCGCCTCTAAAGCGAATACTACAAGGAGCCCGATACTCCAGGGCCACCTATCCCGGGAATACCAAGCGTACCTCTCCGCTCCGGTACCTGGCGGACCCTGCCTACGCCTCCGTCCTCCATCCTCCGTGAAGTCCTCCTATGTCTATCTATCTATATCCCGCGCCTCATCCGAGGGCCGCCTCATCTGGCGGGCTGACAGCGTCCCCGCCGTGCCTCTCTCCTGCTGCCGTGCTGCGTCCTGTCCTGCTGCGTGGGCCCTACTACAGGTGTCCTGCACCAGCACCTGCCCTCACCTGCACCTGCACCTGTACCTGTACCTGCACCTGTACTTGTACCTGCACCTGTACCTGTACCTGCACGTGGACCTGCATCTACCTGCACCTGCACCTGCACCTGTACCTGCACCTGCACCTGCAACTGGACCTGCATCTATTCCTGCACCTGTCGCTAGCACCTGCTTCACGTCTACCTCCCTCCAGCTGTATCTCCATCTCAGCCTCCTCAACCCACCTATCACGCATCATCATCCATACACCCCACCTCCACATACTACACACCACTCTTCAGTCCATCTCCATCTTTTACTTGTAAATATTATTATATCTTTAATTGTTTTCTACCTTCCTTTCTTTAAGTTAATCCTACCCTTAACTTTAAAGCTTAGCTTTTCTTGTCGCTACATGACAAATAACTATCTTCGAAAAAATCGGGTTGCACTCCGGGAGTGCCGGCAGAAGTGAAAACTTGAATATTAACGTTGTGCATTTTTGATATTTTGGAATGCGGTCTACTCTCCCTCCGTCTTACGAATTTTCGATCAGGTCACGTATCCTGACGTAAGCTCCATCTTACGAATTTTCGATCATGTCACGTATCCTGAACCCATCACAAAAAGTACACAACGCCGCTAAAGAAGTTTTCATTTTAACAATGAATATAGTTATTTTATACAAATTAGTGTCTGTACTTACAGACACTCGTCCGAGTGCGACTCTGATCACTTCCGAATATGTATTACTAAACTGAGTTTGAAATCGTGCTACACCCCCAGATCACGGATGGGATTGGATTAATTGAATATAGGAAATACTTGAACATTAAGGCAAAAAAAAGGTTGTCAGTGTCAAACTTAAACTATTTATTTCAAATAAACCAATTTTTGAATTGGTGTGATTGAGTGCTTTCGAGGATATGTGATGACCGTGCATTTAGCAGGATTGAGATCAAGCTTACTCCTTCGACAATTCTCTTCCGGACGCTGAAGATCATTCTGGAGTACTGTCACGTTAATAGGCGATAAAAAGTGGCATTTTCATAAACTCGGTAATATGGGTGAATGCAAGCAAGAGTCGTTGTCGATGATGTATATCATTATTAGAAATAAACCAAGTAATGGACCCTGAGGGACTCAACAAAGTATAGGGACCCAAATACAAATTATAATGATTGAATGTTGCGATTTGGGACCTCTAAGTAAGGGCTCTCTAAGTAATAAGAAAACCGTCTGTGTAATTCCCTGTGTAATCCTATGCCATTTAACTCTGATGGTCGATATTATGATCAATTTGATCAAAAGCCTTTCCAGTCATATCATTATAGACGAAATCGACCTGCTTCCCGTTATCTGTGGTGACGGTGATAAATTCATTATTAAGGATCTGCAAGTTAGAGGCGGTAGGCACACGCCTACCGCCTCTAGCTTGCGGATCCTTAAGAACGTGTTGAAATCAGCTCCTGACATAACGCCAACTTCAATACTCAATACTTTTATTACATTTCACATGTAGGTATTCTTAGGTAGGAAACTTCACTCATAACTATTCGTAAGTGTTCGATATTCCTAATTGCAGGTAGAAGTTCAGGTGGTAGAAATATATATAAATAAATAATATTAATAAATAAGTTCTCATAGTGCGCGCTTTGCGATACTTTAAAGCTCTATTTGTAGGGGACGCAGACGGGGAAAACCGCGTTCTGCCGCGGAAAACTTACAGCGGTGTCCAGTGAGAGGCGGCGGGCGGCGGGCGGCGGTGGGGGACGCGGGCAGGCGCGGCGCCGGCGCCGACCGCTGCGCCACTCGGTCGCGCGCGCCCGCTCCGATCACTCGTGTCCCCGGACCTCCCGCGCCAGCAGCTCCGCTCCCGTACGTGTCGCCGCCTCGCCGTCGCTCGGTAACGTACCCGCACACACACACTTACACTCCGCACAGCACGCGCGCTTGCATAAGCGCTATGTTTCCGCCTCACCACCCGTTATGAAACCGAAAGTGAGCCAGTGGCCGCCACTCCGGCACCCGGCCGCTGCCGCCGCCGCGCGCCGGGCCGCGTCGGGAGCGCCGGGACCTCGGCAGGTCTGAGGCTAATTCGTCGCTAAACTAAATGTAGTGCAATTGAAGTCCGTTGCCTCACCGGCGCGGCGCAACCTCGCCGCCCGACATTGGGCGCGTTTCGACACAATATCGATCTATCGTACGATTGAAAGTTATTTCGATAACATTGAGCCAAACCGCTATTGCCCTCCACTTTGTCGCTTATTTAATTTGTTACAATTATGAACAGGAGCGTTGTGATTGTATCGTGTTGTTACCGCGCTCGGGATGGCCTGATAGTGAGATGTAAACAAACATGGCGCTGGTCGTGTGTGACGTCACTCACGTGGTGGTCGCACCGCACAGACAGACATACAGTCACGACGCGATAGGTTTCCTCGTACACAAGTGGGTCGCTTGACCATTATGTAACGGACGATTGAGCGTTCCAATGATTTCATGTTATCTTATCTAACATTCTATATTTTACTTTGAAAATAATGTGTTTAGACTTGGAAGGAAAGTGATATGACCGCCGCGGTCAAGGTCGTGACACGACCAGATGACCCCACCTCACCCCGCCCCGCTTCACCCCTCGCGAACAAACAGAGACCTTCGATTGTGTGAAACAAGAGGGCGAAAAAACTTGTTTTGCTAATCCTATTAAGACTGTTTGTTGACCGTAACATCCAATTATACCTACATAAGTCATTGCTTGGTGGACGGTGTCGTTCATCGTATGCTTGTGGTCGCTCTAGAACATATTCGATTCACGTGATTCTCATCGATGTTTACATTTGGCAACGTCGCCAACGCCATCAGCTTCCTGCCCCGATGGCTCTCCCAGGCCCCTCGCCGCCGCGCAGCATGCAGCGCAGCTGATGATACAGAACATGCTTAGTTTGATACGATATTGATAACCAACCTGATTTCCAATCTTTCTCAAATATTACATTTGTTGTACAGTTGTAGAGTTGAAAGTTTCATCTACACAGTCATGTTATTAATTTGAGGAGCTTCTCGTTCCGGGGCGGCTCTCCTTATATTCGGTCCCAACAGTGTGACAGTTACTGTGCGATGGCTTGAAGATCGGAATTGTACGCCACGTGCGGGTGTGCTTGTGTCGTCAGCAGGGAGCAGTCCAGCGACAGACTACATGCGTTTAATTCTGAACTTAGTGTCGTGTCGTGCCACCGTCCCATTCACAGCTTTATGAAATTCCTGATTCAATATGATCTGTGTTCAACAGATACTCTCTAATTGTCTTCCTATCTAATTGTCCGTCATCCGCAACTTAAACGGGCAACTCGTCGGTGTAGCAAGCTCCACTGCACTCCAATGCTAACTCTGTTTTTATTTTGCTTTTTCTTGGCTTACTGATACTTGATGATTTTGACTTTAAAATCAAGATGGTGATGGTAATGGTAACGAATTACATGGACAGTACACAACGTCGTGAGCGTGTAACCTCCATGGTCTGTGAGATAGATCACCCATTTTTAGTCAGTGTATTACAATATTGTACGCCCCTGCACCCCCCCCCCCCCCCCTGCGCCCCTGCCGCCACGTCGCAACACAGATGTATCTCACACGCTCCGCACGTATTCGCCCTCTGAACTGTTGCCTAACTTGCACAATAAGCACACGCCGCCAACAGCTAGAGTCCTACGTAGTCTAATTATGACAGTTATTAAATAGTGAGTGCCACATTACAATGTGCAGTAATCTATGAATGCTTACGATTAACCTCATTTCAGTTCAGTAATTATTATAAACGACAAAGGGCTACAAATTTCTTCCTGGTGTTTAGTTGTTTTGGAGCCATCGTCATAGGCCTACAACCATTACCAACAGACTGGACTCACGTGTGAGCCACTGACTGCCACTGACACCGACACGGCTGCGGTGCTGAAGACATAAACGCACACCGCGCGAGATAACACCAAACCTCTTAGTGTGTCCGAAATGTTTATTTATACAATTATTTGTAGACATAAAAAAAACCATAAAATAATTAGCCGTGAACATTTTGAAATAAGTGTGCCCATTTAATAGAACCCACGAGTCAAGAGTTTATTGGAATAGTATACACCGTTAAATTTTGATCGTTTTAATCCTTAAAGGGCTCCTTCCTTAAATAGGGGGTCATTTTACTCATCATTATGAACAACTTTTACTACGGGAAAAACCCGGAAATCGTGAAAAAAAATGATGATGATAATGATACAATGGCCAAACTAAGGATTAAAACGATCAAAAAACGGTGTCTAATTAATGAGTAATGACGCAGCCGCGAGATGTACGATTATGTATAGCGATGAGATGTTTCATAACGCAGGCAACACTAAACATTGACACGGCATTTGTGACAGTGACAGTGCGGACGAAACTTGTGTGAATGTCACCGATAGAACTAGGCAACGACTCCTCGCAATGGATGCTGATTACGAAACACAAGGAAGGGCCACAAAACTATAAGATGTCGATGAACAGTACGTCTGACGGCGTGTCTAGGTCACCCGGGTCAGCACAAATGTTCTCATTTCGGGGGCAGTTGTCATTGCCAATGTTTATTAGCCGCACAATAAACGAAGTGAAACGAGAACAAGGATATCGAGCGCCGCCCGAGCCGCGCCGCGACTCTCGCAGGCTCGGCGCAGAGGTCGCAACAGGGCGCAAGCATGCTACTCGTAGCAATCGCTTTTTTCTCTCCACTCAGGAGTTTTTAAACCTTCTTGTATCTGTCAGCCCCTGCTCGAGTTCGTTATGACTCAAGTCGCAATAGTTCGGAAGTGGCCGAGTTTTACACATTTAGCTGATCGCTGAACCTTTCAGTAGCGTCGTAGGCACTTGATCACTTGTTGACCTGTAACTTGTTTCTGTAAAAGTGCAGAACCGTGCTGTTGCTTCAAGCTCGTGTGGTCATCGTTTCTGGACAGAACGGCCTTACAAGAGATTGCTTTTAGTACATTACCGTACAACATGGTCAAAGTGCACTTTTGAAAGACGGAAACATCTATTTTTCTTTTGAATGATTTGACAGTAGTCAAACGCAAGCCACATTAAATAAAACCTTTGGAAGTAAGTTGCGCAGATGTTGCGAGGAAGCAGTTAAAAGGCTCTCTTTACTTCGGTGTGTCTCTTTTCTTATACCCGCCTACGTTGATACTGAACGCTTCTCGTCGCATGCTCGTCAGTCGTCCGCATCACTGGGCGTACTTATGTTTAATTGAAAATAGGATTGGAAGTAGTCGCGGGATGTTGATATTGGTCGACGGTTACCTACTTGCCGTTGCCGTTGTTTTCCAAAAAGTCGGCGCCGCACCCGCCGCGCCGCGCCGCAGCGCCACAACCTTTGGACGTGCAAGTATAGCGCATAGGGCTGTATGTCATTGTGATGTGTTGTCATCAATCAGTATGCAACACACATACCTACATATTATCTGAGTTTCGTATGAACCGGCGCACCTACTGGTACCGAAACCACAGAGTAGCGATTGTAGCAACGTTTAATACCGCGAACAGGACAGTATTACAATCACAACAGAACATTCTCAAGCAACTCCAATTATTGCGACTCATTTAACAGTTTCATAGCGAAACCTTTGTATTGTGTCGGTACTGCACGTATATTATAATATATGTATTCTGTATACTCACATGCAACTATTTCGACGTAACTACGTGTCGGTGTCATGTGCGGCTATTGTATTTCTGTATTGTATCACATGTATAATGTGACACCCGTCAGAGCGACAGCCTAAGGGCGGTCGCAGTGAGGTAAGCCTCAAGATACGACAAAAGAGAACCCAGCGGTGAAGCAATGGTTATGGTCGACAATGGAACATACGAGTAGCTACCGCAGACGTCGCCAGCCTGTGAGGGAGAACGAGCGACGATAGGACACTATCTCATACGAGTAGCTACCGCAGACGTCGCCAGCCTGTGGGGGAGGACGAGCGACGATAGGACACTATCTCATACGATTAGCTACCGCAGACGTCACCAGCCTGTGAGGGAGGACGAGCGACGATAGGACACTATCTCATACGAGTAGCTACCGCAGACGTCGCCAGCCTGTGAGGGAGGACGAGCGACGATAGGACACTATCTCATACGAGTAGCTACCGCAGACGGCGCCAGCCTGTGGGGGAGGACGAGCGACGATAGGACACTATCTCATCTCCGGAACTAAACGCAAGTGGATCTACAGATGGCCGTCGATCTTATGAAGACAGCTGAAATTAAAGAACGAGCGTAGCGGCGACTCGCCACAAGATTGTGAAGAAATGGTTTATTGATCGATTGAAAACACAGGAGTTCTGTGAGTCGCTCCTGTTGTGTTAGCTCTGAATCTATGACACTAACTCTATCCTTGACATCTCCACCTTTCATTGAGGGATGCCCTTACATAATATTGGCAGGCAAAGGCAACACATACGCGCCTTACGTTTGAGAATCTGACACAAACTGAAGAGTCGTGACCCGCCGACCTCGCCATTGCGCACATGTCACGTGCTTGTGTAATGGAGCACCGTTATGATTGCCGCGCACACGACCACCTGCCGTAATGACCTTGCAGTGAGATGCGATGCGCACGCGGGAACCAACCCAGACGCACTCACAGAAGCACTACTTTGTATTTGTACAAAGACAGAAGAAACAACAGAAGAAAGCTTGTAACAACATACAGGAAGTGAGAGACTTCGATGAAGCGCCTGCAAGCACCTGGCTCTGTTCGGGTGGATGTTGTGTGTCGCAGCGGATATGTTAGTCTCATTGCACGTCGAGCCTTCTGTGCGCTGCTACGGCGTGTGTGCGCGTGCGCGACGACCCCGCGCCGCCCTTGAACTTGCGCATCTCGCGGTATTGTCGCGTACCATGTGACACCCCCTCTCCCCGCTGCACCGCACTCTGCGCCGACACACATACATACCGCGATGAACACATTAAGACTTGGAACAATGTCGCGGACTACTTACTGTTTTCAATTTAACATTAGTCACGTTGGCCAAGACAAAGGTGCTAGATTCAAAGAACCTGAATAGATAGCCATTATTAGTTATTACCTTAATAAACCGCATCGACGATAATGTCGCAAGTTTGTTGGCCAACGAGAACAAATCGATCGATCAATCAATCTTGTGAATGTCGTACAGATGCATGTTCAATGTGTCACGCTGCGGCTGTGTGTGGTGTGACGCAACGCGCAGCACACTTGTTGCGCAACACACCGTGGGAACACCGAAATACAAGCGAGCTCAACATGTCTTAGTAATCCGGGTTGTAGGTTTGTAAGACATTTAGCGCGTGTAATAGTTGATGACCCGAGCGAGCTCCGTACACTCACAGCACGGCACGCCCTCTAGCGCGTTATACTAGGTACTGTTGCGGTTGCGACACTTCACAAGTAGCCAGGACATGCATACATATTCCGATATCTGTATGGTCGTACAAGCGACGAGCAGCCATACAAGTAGAGGAAAGCCATGGACATCGCTGCTTCATGCACTAGGAAAGATTATAACGATGGGTGCCATACTACGTTGGATCGACGACCTGGTCAAGACAACTGGACTTGCCTGTTGAAGCGATACTTTGCGAAGAGGTCATAACCTTATTGTGATTACATCAGTTCATCTTGGACCCGGAGTATATCAATGCAATGAATGCAACACGGAACCTGTGTGAAGTGACAATCGACCAGCGCAGAGCACTCGCCTCGTCTGAACACATGATCGATGACGGCTCATCATGCTGGCCCGGCGGCCAGCAGGCACAGCTCGCGTTGCACCATCCCGGCGACAGCCACATCAGCTGTTACATAAAGTAACTCGATATGTAATCAATAGTGCGCTCTCAATGGAGTGACGCGTGCTGGGACCGCGCGCGGGGGGCAGCCAGCGGGGGGTGGCGGGCGGCTCGCATGTTAGTGGTGACGTCATCGCTTTCCTGCGCGCCCTGCATCGCTAGTGTCGAGAGCCGGCGTGGCAGGTCAGCGCGCCTGCAGCCCGGAGGGCTCGTTGCAGACCACACTCCTCACAGCTACCCCTGCCGCCGCATGCAGGCGGCACGTGTCGCTTGCACTGTGACGTGTTCACTGTTTACTTTCACGCTCTGCTAACTACTTAACATTCGCACAGGGTAAACACTGTGAACGTCTGACGTGCTAACTGCACACACAGCGCGACGCCACTCGCACGTACCTGCGCAGCTACTTGTCCTATACTCTTTGGATCTGACAAACCTGCACTTTGAACTTTATAATACGGAACAAACGCGAATACTAAATGCTGAGTGAGTGTTAAGTCATAAAATGTAATTATGCGAAACTCGTAATGATATTCTAGAAACTGTGATGACTTCCTCGTCGTAATAGAATGGCGGCACATTTCTCGGCTAATCTGTCCGTGCGGAGGTGCAGTGTGCAGTCTGTGCAGTGTGCAGTCTGTGCAGTGTGCAGTCTGTGCAGTGTGCAGTCTGTGCAGTGTGCAGTGTGCAGTCTGTGCAGTGTGCAGTCTGTGCAGTGTGCAGTCTGTGCAGTGTGTGCAGTGTGCAGTCTGTGCAGTGTGCAGTCTGTGCAGTGTGTGCAGTGTGCAGTCTGTGCAGTGTGCAGTCTGTGCAGTGTGTGCAGTGTGCAGTCTGTGCAGTGTGCAGTCTGTGCAGTGTGCAGTCTGTGCAGTGTGTGCAGTGTGCAGTCTGTGCAGTGTGCAGTCTGTGCAGTGTGTGCAGTGTGCAGTCTGTGCAGTGTGCAGTCTGTGCAGTGTGCAGTCTGTGCAGTGTGTGCAGTGTGCAGTCTGTGCAGTGTGCAGTCTGTGCAGTGTGCAGTCTGTGCAGTGTGCCGCACATTAGCATTTCCTGCCGCGATCCGGAACGACGGCGCCATTCATTGCAACTCTCCTATTGCTAATATTATCACGAACGAATAATTAATAAACAACATTTGTAACACTACACTGCCCAATTTACAATAACTGAGAGACAGTAGCGCTAATTTGGTTCAAGGCTATCAATTAATTTTTTGCACTGGTTTTCCATTTGTTACGCAAACTTTAAACTTAAAATATACGAAGAATTATTTTTTCTTTCTTAAATTAAATGAAACTTATAATCTATGAACTTTTAACTGCTCAGTTATTGATAACATGATTAGCTCACACAACCTCACACCTAACGAGCAATAGAAGCAATCTTTTAGTTCTAGAAGTACAAAAAGGAATGCTGATGTTGAGCCAGTACATGCTAGGAGCGCTCGAGCAGCCTCCCGCGGCCGCGCGGCGCGAGCGACGCGCGCTCAACTACAAGCAAACTTCAAAGTACACTCTCTGTAATAATTTAAATGAAAAATTATACTCCGAGCAGCACTCACTTGTGAATACAAGGACACATTAAACGTCGCAGATATCATAGACTGATCGGACATAGGTAGTAGCCGTGGCGCTGTAACCTGTCGATACATCTGGTGGTGAACCCCGCGGAGGCTGCGTTGAGATGACACAAACGTCACCGGCCCAAACTGAACAACGTCATTGGTACCAAATTCCCATTCTCTCTCTCTCGCATTTATGTACTTACCTATAAACATTTTTCATTGTTTGTTTTGCAAAGTTGTCTTGATAGTAACGAATACAGGTAGTATCGCCGCTGCAAGCACCGCTCTTGCGCTCACGTAAACTTCGATACCATAGCGAAGAGAGTAAGTCAACCGTAGAGTCAATGTACACGAGAGGAAGACTTGACGTCAGCGATGAAGACAATCGTTACCATATACACAACCATAGTGAGTTCTCGAGCTTCACCACGGGCGCCACATTCGACACGCCGCGCCGACAGTGCTTGGTGGCCATCATTGAGTCCCCCCCCCCCCGCGCGGGTGTCTCGACCGGATCTAAGCACAGCTCGCGAAATTAAGTGCAATTATATTATCTGAGAGAGCTGTGAGTACCTACTGTGGGTACAAGCCGCGGCCGCCGATGCAGCCCGACCAGTCACCTAATAAAAACGGACGGTTTGTTATGTCACCGGCCGCCGCCGCTCCGTCGTTGTTTTGTTCCCTATTATTCAACCAGTTAAACACTCATACAAACTGCTTTTAAATCTTTCACTAAATCGAAATTCAATTGCGGAAGCCCAAACCGTCTGTCATTACTTTTACAAACAAATTATGTCAATAAACGAAGTCTTACATAATGTTAATTAATACTTGATAACGTGGTTATTGGAAAACCAACGGCACTACAAGTAAAACTGTAATAATTATGCATTTCAAACCCAAACTCATAATAATGAACCGGTTGTAATCAGAGCACGAAGTTTACAGGCTGTATGCACGCGTGCCACAGCCTAGCGAGTCAGCGGACACAGTAGACACAGTGCGACAGCTGGAACTGATTTGTTGTGCCGCCATGTGCCCGGTGCCCAGTGACCAGTCACATTCATAAGTGAAGCTTATCATCGTGACACTGATAAATAATTAATGAGGATCTTTACCTCAGAGGCCGCGATGTCAAAGCGCGTTACGCAATTTGGAAGTCACGTTTTTTTGCTATTTACATTGAAATGTGGATATCATTTCCTTCATGATCAATTGATCAATTAATTGGCTACTGGTTAATTTCCCGCCATGTTGGCTCTGGTCAACTGCGCCAGCATGGGCCATCGTCAACGTTTGTGAAACATTCTAAGTCAGTGCACACCTTTAGGTCGGTTTGGATGTATGAAAGTGAATCTTAGAGCAGTAGTGCTCCGTGTGTTGAGCAACTGTATGTGTGTAGTCTGCGGCTGCTCGTGCGCCACTTTCGCCGGCGGAAGGAGGTCGCGCGCGCCGCGGCGAAAGGAAACGCACACAGACGCGCCGCGCCCGTGTCCGCGCGCAGCAGACACCGTGTGCTCGGCGACACACACAGCCGATCAGTTACGTATATTAAATAGCCGCATTAAGTTTGCGAACACATCTCATAACACGCGCAGTCGCCTCCACCAAGTATGTGTGTGTGTATGTCATCGCGTTCGCTGACGGTCAACGTGCCACATTACCATTCGGACCTTTCGCGAACTGTTAGGTAACTCTGTGGTGAGTGTGTCCTACAGTTCGTAAGGAAACCGGATCACTTTGAGAATTTGACGAACAACATAGTGGTCGTTTAATTAAAATCATATGTCAGCATACCCACAAAATAATATATTTTGTGGGTATGCTCGTCGGTCGTTGTTCGAAGCAGGCGGCGGCTGTGAGGCAAGCGATGTTTGGATAACAACACGCATTCCACTGCACTTAGCTAACTGTTAATTATTTCGTCTGGCAGGATTCTAAGTGTTACAGATGAGTTAGCACGCTATATATTACCTACGTCGAGGCTCCATCGCATCCAATCATCCAAAAAAATAACTACCGCTGTAACTAAACCGTGCTATCCGGACAGGTTCCAAAATCAAAATCAAGTAATTTATTCAAATAAGGCTGTATTAACACATGTGTTCCGGCAAACTAAAGTAGTTGCCTGGTGCCCCGTGCCACTAGATCTGCAGAGAACGTTCAAGCCGAACATATCGTAACGTTAACCGTTTGTTTTTACAACCGCGACCATTGCGACCTTAGCGAGCAAGCCTGCGACCCGCATTCAACAAATAATTACCTATTGCCATGCGCCTCAGGCGGCGGTAACACTTCAACATATAAAGTAAGACAGAGTAACATGCGAGGTGTTAGTGAGCAGAACAAACTGCTTCAAGAGCGGTCGCTACACCGCCGACTGCAGACACGCAATGTGGCGCGCCGGAACGAATGTCGCACGCGCATGGAAACCTATCTCTACGCACTACGCAATACAATATGGCTACCGAAAGCGCAACGGCTACCACAGTCCACAGCACTCTGGCTAAAAGCATATGTACGCGATAACAATAAAACTTCTGTTGTGTTTAGTTTCCGCAAGCGTGATGTTAGTAGTGTTCTGTTCCTGATGGAAAGGCTGTCGCGGGCATTCTGCTTCATTGTTAGGCTGCATTGATAGGGTTGCGAGTTGCTCACCACGCGGTCGACAGAGATCCCTCACAGTATGACGCACTGAGAGCTGTACACAAAGTTACTCTGCGACTCGGTGTGCTGTGTTGACAGTGAGTCTTCTGCACGTTGCTACTCTGTGACACTGCACAGCTAGCGGCGCGTGCGCAGGTCAAGGTCGCGGTCACCAGTGAACAATTACTTGCGCTTTCACACTGTTGAGTTAACCTGTACCAACCTGACAGATTACCATCTTATTGATGACGTTAATGTGCTTGTTTATTAAACTAGCAGTTTATATACGTAATGACGAGTGCAATGTTTTCGATTTTATGAATAGCGATGATGCTCCTTCCAGAACTCCTCCGTCATAACTTTTCAATACACATTGTCTGGAAAGCATTCACTGAAAGTCACAAAAAATACAATAAATAAATGTATTATTTATAATGTAACTCATGAACATCCGTCTTCCAACCATCAGACTATAACATCGATTGATGACAATAATGAGCACTGTATTGCAGTCTCAATACTTGAGTAAACACTCATTTAAGTTAAATGTCAAGATAACATTAATCATGACTCAAGTGTGAGACACTGAAGCGGTCGAGCTTTAATATAATTTATACTTTAATAATATTTCCTTGACTTCAATTGTTTAAGTTCACTTTCAATGCGATCAACTTGTTGACTTGTTGCTCTGCACCACACAGTGTATTTATTAACAGTTCACTCTCTCTCAAGTGAATATCCTTCAACTGAGTTCAGTTAAAGGCAAAATAATAAAATACGTTTATAGTGATGCGCGTCGTAGCTAGGTAGGCGTTTGTTCACAAAGGCTTGTTAGCGGCCGCTACCCGCGCGCTACGCCTCTCGTAGCTCGTAGCGGGCCCACATGCACACATTGACACACCTCCACAGCCTCCTACGGCTTATGGCTCGACATGATCTAATACACTCGCAACTGACCATCAAACTAATATACCAAACGCTCACGCGAAACGGTACAAGCGAAGATAACTCGTAGCAAAGTGCTACGGCGCTACGACAGCTGCGTGCGTTGATGTCTTTTACACGGGGAATTAGCTCGGTGATTTATTACTTCGTAGCAATTCAGTTTTTGTTCAATTTGTTTTGTAGTGAGTGAGTAGGCAAAAAGCGTGTATTGGTGTATTTCATACGGTTGCATACTCAGTACAGTTATAATTATGACCTTAATAACAATCAACGTGTCGAGCTGCTTCATGGAATTCTTTATTAGATAATGTACGTCGGGTGTTGATATTCCCTCGAGAATGTTTCTGTAGATCGACTAAACAGTTTGTCTTATGATTAACACTGCCAAATATGACCAATATTTGGCAGTGTTAATCATAAGACAAACTTAATTGAAACTTGCAGTGAACAGACACGCAGGTGTTCATAACAAAGGTTCGCTGGTTCCGACTCCAGGCTCGTGTCGGTGTGCGGTGAGTGCTGCAACTATCATTGATATCGTTGCTAGTTTCGTAGTTACATGCTCTCTATTAGTAAAACACGCTGTTTTACCTGGTAGCTTTATTAAAGAATAAAGAGTTTTATTGTCAGACCAGAATTCGTACTCGGACACATATTGTTTGTACGTACATATGTATGGCTTGTGTGTGAGAACGCGGCGGGTGACAGAGGTGTGCAATGAGAGCACTTCTTGTTGCTGCGCTCGGCGCATGCGCATTGTGCATGTCTTGTTGAATGTTCACGTTTTTCCTTACTTCGCCGCTGCGTGGGAACTCGCGCGGGCAACCTTTGGGCAGCCGACAGTTCAGGGAACCAGCACGAGTGGCCGACAGTATCCGACATAATGCACTTTTTGAAGAGTTTTCATTTCGACACGTGTACAACTCATATCTATTAATAGCCATTTCTCTCGATGAAACATTTCAACACGTCAATCACGCGAGGTTTCACTTTCGATCTAAAGTTGAAAATCAATTGCAATATACCAGATGACAGGTACATGCAACACACGGACACAACAGCCACGTGATGCAATGGAGAGAACGATAAGCGCTGCGAGTGCCGCCTGAACTGTGAGGCTGAAGACGTAACAGATGAACTTTACGCGATGTTGCACAACACAGCCGCGCACGGTGCGGGTGCAGTAACGTGTCACAGCAACGTGCCAAGTCCCTAGCATGTTGCGCGTGTTGCCAATGCGAACGAGTGTAACTTTTACCGGCGACCTCGGCGCGCCACTCACCGCACATATCACCTTTTGGGAAATATGCCAATATAACATGCGCGCGCTAAAACTGTAACAGTCTCAAGTGTAAGAGTCTCAAGGTCCACCGCGAGTGGACGTGACGGGTGCTCCGGAGAGACGCGTACTGTCGGACATAGTGCAGGGCTGGTGTTGGCGATATGAACAAACATATCGATCAAATTCCTGGCGCATCCGGCGCTTGCGCAATAGTCGGCGGCGCACTCGCGCGAACGCTCGTTGCCACACCGCGTTTATTAATAAACTTTATGAACCGTTAACACCTCCACAACATATTCACGACGTTCACTACAAATACCTCATTAAGCATTTAATGATTTCGTCAAGAATAGAAAACCATTATTCATCATCATGCCCTTACAATGGAACGGTTTACATCTCGCTATGACGAACGGTTTTGAGGAAAATTTTGACGAGAGTAGCTTGTAGAGTTGAGCACGGTCGTGCTGTGATCAGAGATGATACATTCGAAGCTCTGAATGTGCGTTGTTTCCGCCACCCTCGACACTCTCGTCCAAAGATTAGGTTATTCGTGTAGGAGAGGCAACCGTGGCTGGTTGTCCCGAGGTCGCCGCGTCGTGCAGGTCGGCGACGCGTCGGTTGCGTCACGACGCTCGCCGATGAACCGCGGCTCCGTTTAGAAAGTACTGAAACTGTATGTACTTATATTTGTATGTAATTACATCTACTTAGCGTTGCATCACAATCCGACCAGAAACATCGGCGTCGCCAGTAAAAGGTTATCATTACGAGTAGCACGCTTTCATAGAAGCTTCCCTTAGTGTCCCCCTTCTGTCCCCCTCGTCCCGACAGAGGGGGGCCGTCACCTCTGACCCAACCACGTGCCATCAACATACAATTTACATACACAAACTGAATTATGTTATATACTCCTCAAGGGCATCGTAGATCTTTCAATCCGTCCCCTTCTTTCTAACATAAAATCAGTTGTTTAACTTATAAGCTTACATCACAATCTCTTTTTACTGACTCCAAGCGACCGAATTTTTAAAGGAATCTAGAGCGTTTCGACGTCGGCGTCGCTAGCTGTGAGATAAGTCATACATCGGTCTCCCGCTCATTGCTGACGTCATCTAGCCCGTGTTCGTCCGTAGAGTGGTGCAGTGGGCGACGTCGAAGGGCGCCGAGGACGTTAACAATCTCCAGATTTGGGTTTTTTCCTTTATGAGTCACCCACCACCACCACCACCACGCAGTGAAAGGGTGTTGTGCAAACAGTGCAAAGTACCCGCAGCTGTGTGCCGCCCCCCCCCTCCGCACCGCACCACCACACCCCCTCGCCCCACAACACTTGCACTGCTTGCGTTTATGGCCACAATATAAAGTTAACAGTCAGTAGGTACTGCGATACCAGCCCGGCCTGCGATGTAACATGAGACTTGGTTTTACAACGCCGCTTGCTATTTCAGACATTTATAATATATATAAATCTTTTAAAACGACGCCAAACAACAAACGCAAATGAAGGACAAGTTATCAGAAGATTCAATAATAGACTACAAATTCAGCGCATCTGTATTATTTGCTGTCTATTTCCTTGTTCTAAAAATAGTAAACTCAGTAATCTCACATCAATTAACTGTTAAACAAAACCTTGTACTCTATAGTCCCCGGCATATCAGTACTGCACGGCACAGTCGATCTACATGTAACACATTCGGCGCAGCGGTCGCCGACTTGCTGTGTGCAAGTATCCGCCGCTAATTATAACGTAGTTTAGTAAGTAGGTAATGGCGTTGGGCAAAGGTCCCGGTGTTATCGCCGCCAGGGGAAGTGGCCCTCAGCACGTCCGGCGCCGCGCGCTGGCGCTGCTGGGAGTGTTGAGACTGCACACGCACGAGACCCTTCCGCACCACAACTGGTCGATGCGACACGCGACACTCGCCTCTGCAGTGATTTAATTGCGACACGAACTAAAGCCTAATGCGAATATAATGCGACGGAATCGAGGACTCATAGTAAACGCCCGTCGATAACGGCCGAGTGCGAAACTGGACATATTTGAGACGCCCACGCCGAGCTTGCTAAAGCTGTTGCAACGAGATTTCGTAAGTGTAGCTAGTGCAGCGAGCACTGCGCCTGCGCAGACACGCGTCACAGCGTGCAGCAGTTCATAGATGCTCAACAAGGTGAGTGCAAGAAGTGTCGCCCACGAGATGCGCGTTGCCAACCTGCTGGTCTGTGGGTTACATCAGTAGGAAGCGCCGGGCGACGGCGAAAGCGTCCCCTCAGGGCCGCGCGGGTGACGACACGCTAAGGTGAAACAATATTCATAATTTAAGGCCATATTTAAATATATTTCCCGCGTGTTACACATTCACGAGCATAAGGAAGTGTTGTGAGTAATTGTTTAAAACATAATTTTCCGCCAAAACACAATTCGTAGAAACGTTTAACTGTGACCGTGTGCTACCTGCGCGGCCTCAGCACTCAGCACTCAGCACTCACCACTCACCACTCACACCTCGCATGTACTGACTTTCATTCATTTCAAGACTTCCGCGCCGTCGTAGGCACCGACAGCTTACAATGACAACAATTTATGATTTATATTTGTTTATTTATAATTTCACTATTATATAGCAACATTTCGAGTCCATATTATTGCTAATCCCTTCGGACGCGGCACAGTGGATGTTATCCATCTCGCACGCAGCTTGCATCAGCACGCCATAATCTCATAAACATGAGCCCCGCTACATATGGCAACGCGCACTTCCTGCAGCCAGGCATCCTTCTGCAGCCACGCAGCCGCACATGACGAGCAGTCGCTACATGGTTAGACAACTTGGACACGTTCGTATACCGATCTCGAGAATCTTTTCACTTCGCTTTCATCTACTTGATTCCGTTTCATTTACTCAGCTCAGAGACGGCTGCTGTAGGAGCGGTGAGCCGCGTGCCACTGGGAACGAATTCAAGACACGAACATTATTAATAATTGCTAACTATTTGCAATGATTATATTAATTATATGTCTGCTAGAAGGTCTCCTTGCTAGCATGCTAATATTTAAATTCAACCAACGAGTTTAATATGATTCGACCATAGTTTTTTAAGGGTAGTAATAAAAGCTTCGAAAAAAAATTAAAATATGAGCATACTCAAAATATGAAATTTACTGCTTTAAATACTAACTTTTCGACAACTTATAAGCGAACACAAATAAAGAAACGACCGAATAAAATGCTAAAAATTCCGAAAAATGAATATAATATTTTCTGACGTTATATTTTTCCACCAGCTTAAATTGCGTTTTACCGAAATCTACAGGTCATCATTTCTATCGTAACTTACCTATTTTATATTATAAATTTAGAATCAATCTTACACATTTTATAACTGTGGCGCTGTGGCTGTGTGGATTGGTTTTACATTCAAAAATATGTTTCTGGCACTCACCGGCCGCTGCCGCGGCACCGCTCGCTTCGCTCGCTCGGCTCGTGCGTTATGTGGTCACAGTTCTAACCTAACCTAGCTCTTTCGATTTAAACGTAACACGCATATATCTTATATGCGTGTTACGTTGCAAATTTCACTAAACTATAACTTTTCGGAAACTTAGTATTTTTGTCGGAAGATTAGTTTTTTTTTTTTTTGGAAATTTAGTTTATTATTTGAAAGTATAGAATATTTTTCGTAGAATTGTAATTTGAATAAGCTTCATGTTTGTTTGTTAAATACAACATATTTTGTCGGTTAATTTTGTATTAACTTTTCGGTAATTCATTTTAACACAGCTTAGTTAGTATTACAGTCAGCCACAGATCGCTGGAAGTTAATTTGTTTTTCGGAAGCTTTATTATTTTCCGTTTTTTAATATTTCTATGGATTCGACCTAATTCCGCAGCGCGCACTGATGCTAAATAACATACGACATAGCACGCATTCGCGGCTTAATTGTCCCCTTGAGGTTTGTACTCACACTCACTCCCGTGTGTGTGCGGTCAAATTATCAGCACTAGTAATCAGCACTTTCTGAGCGTCATAACTTCATAAGTTACAAAAGCCAACCCCCATAACGCCTCGTCTTCACCACTTCCCCATGGAAAAGGAAATGGGACGAAGAAGTGGCGCAACAAACTCCCCAGTAATTATCAAATTAGGGAGTCGTCAGTTAGGATAATCGGCGCGCGACATCGGGCCGCATCGTGCAGTGCCGCGTCCGCGCCGCGATGAGTCTGCACGGCGCGGCGTTGCATCACGCGGCACGTGTGCTGTAACGAGTCAAGTAAATTACTATACCTCAACAACAATATTACGAAAAAAACAAACCAAGCTATCAGATTGTCGCAACTCCACTGACACACGCGGATGCCGTAATAACTTGAACAGCTATGGAAACGTTTCGACCACAGCGCCGAGCGGCTCACACTCTTAACCTAATTTGTTACGCGTTATAAAAAGCACATCGTCTAGTAGTTAAACACGGGCAGTTGGCAAATCAATTCAGTGGAGCGTTATGATTAGTTATTATTTTACAATTAGGGACGTCAGTGTGCGCGAACCTTCGCCGCGGTGTGCGAGGTCGCGGCCTCCACCGTCGCCGATGCTCCCGTCGCTGAGCGAGCTACTGTACCGCACTGACCATGCTTAGTATCTGACAGGGCAAGCAATCGATCTCCTGCGAAAATTACTTTTCGCGACAAATATACGTCGCGCCAGTTCCACGTGCTGAAAGGGCACGCGCCAACACCTCGCGTGGGCGAGGTGTTGGCGCGTGCGCAGTGCTGTCCCGGTAACCGCCGGCGCAGCCTGTCATTACCCGCACATTACGTGTATTACAGCGAAGCACGCGACGGCGACACACACACGACACACGTGCTCACACACGGCTACACGAGGAACATTACTACGTTACTATGTATCTTAGTATAAATTCTTTATGATTGTCTCAGTTCTCACAGTGCTATCTATTCCGACGCGTCACACACAGCGACTATCTCTTACGTAACGTGTCATACTTTCGAACTGGTCGTGGAACAATGTAATTTGGGTGCAGATGCCCACAGTGGGCCGACAAGGAAGTACGATAATTATCGTTTTGTCGTGAAGACGTGCACATTACATAGCACGCTGGTGTTGCGCCACGTCGGTCGAGCGCCCAATTCGTCGGCGCGCGCGCAGAACAATCGTCACTTTCGCAAACATTACGTGCGGGACGCGGAACAAGCAGCGATAGTGCACAATGCCAGCATTCTCCACAATCAGAGTAATTGTAATCATTACACGATATTAGTGTTGTCGTCGCATCGCTCACGTGCGGCGACCCGCCCTCACAGCTGACCGGAGCGCGCACTTCCGCGGGTTCCGCCACACATTCTTAGAATGATATGAAACTGTGAATGTGTCGAGGAATGTGGAGCTCATCAGTGTCACTACAATTCCTCCGAGCGACGAGCTCAGCTTGAAGGGAGCCTGTCTGTGCCGCCACAGGCTCGCGTCAGTGCGGTGCGTCGGTCCCCTTGTTACATAACGAGCAAACGATGAAGACATCACGTACAGTATAATAACTGGCTCCACTAGTTATAGCGCTGTTAAGTGATCTTACGAGAGGAAATAATGCTCAAACTACATATATTGCGTATTTATTATGTAGGAATACGCATATCTCAGATAATTTATTATTGCATTACGTAAAATTACTTGACACTTCAGCAGAGGTCCAAGCTCGAGGTCGAGCCATGGACTGCAGTATCCTGGGGGTTCGAATTTCTGACCGAATAAGGAACACTATACTGCGCGCCAATATCAAGATCACGGACGCTACCCAGAAAGCCGCTGAAGTGGGACTAAGCCGGATATGTCTGCCGCATGTCAGATGACAATTGGGCTAAGAGAAGCACTGACGGGGTCCCAGTAAACGCACGACGCCGTCGCGGCAGGCCGAGACAGAGATGGCGGGACGATCTTGACGCCTACCGACGGGACTGGCCGGCGCTGGCAACAGACCGCATTGTGTACAAAACTATACACAGTCGGAAGGGCTTGTCAATAAGTTCACTGCGAGTACAATATACATGAATGTTATGTACTTACATACAAATGTGACGAAACTTTCTCATTATGAAGCTCGTTCACTGGCGCTCGTCTGGACTCACGGCCGCGTCGCCTCACGCACTTTGGTCTTACTTCATTCACATGTATGTATCTCAAACATTAGTGTATCTCCCGTTTCTATAACAAGGATCAAAGGCAGAATGATTTGCGCGGCACTAAACAACTATAAAAACTATACTCTCACCAACTTGACAATAATCTTTAGTTGCTAACTTTGAATCTATAATCCAAACTAATATTATAAATGCGAAAGTAACTCTGTCTGTCTGTCTTTCTGTCTGTCTGTCTTTGCTTCACGCCTAAACTACTGAACCGATTTGTGTGAAATTTGGTACAGACATAGTTTGGAACTTGAGAATGGACATAGGATAGTTTTTATTACAAAAAATAAAATAAAAAATATAATTTATTCCGGACATACAGCGCCATCTATTGGTCAAGAGTCTGCATCAATTCAGTACTGAAAATTCATCGGAAAAATGTAAATAAATAGTAAAAAGGTATGAAAATCCAAACTAATCTGCCGGAAGTCACTATTCCACGCGAACGAAGTCGCGGGCAAAAGCTAGTACCTTATATTTTAGATCCCGTTATTCTAAATGGAATGGGTAGAGATGATCAGTCCTCACATGCACAATGTATCTGCGCTTTGTAGCAGAGAATCTATCGCTGGTGTCGGAAACTATTCCACTCCCAAGAACTTATTTGACCAGGACTGAGATTCATATTCAAATAAATAACATCGCCCAGCCGAGCCGTTGTAATTATAGACCGATGTAGTATCTATATATTATTATGTAACGAATAGGCAGTTTAAATATAGTAGTAAGTCATTAATTTAGCAACAGCTCAGAAGCAATCGATAGATATTTACTACCTTTAATTGAGGATCTCGGATCTAAATCGATTCAACATAATGAGCGCCGGTACGAGCCGCAGTTGCGATACTGATGACTGGTGGTTGCGCGCGATCGGCGCAAGGATACTGATACTGTGGCGCGTTGCGACATTCATTGTGGAGACAACACTTGAAGTTGAGCTGAAACACATAATGTGCCAATGATTGCGGGTAATGCTGCGCATTACGCCTAATGGGTGAGTTAGGCGCACGCAGCAGTCGCCGGTCGCCGGTCGCCGGGCGGCTCTACGACACTCGCGGAGTAGGACGGCTTGCCCAACGCTAGACGATCCCGTCGATATATATAACCACCGGCTCGTCGCCGCCACACACCGCACGCCACCCTCGCGTCAGAACGACCCGACACAGGACCTAGGTATGTGACACCTCACTACATCATCTCAATTATATAACATTACGGGACCTCTAATGTGCGCCGCCGAAAATAGCTCGTAGCAAATGACGTAGCACCCGGCTACGTGCTACGGGGCTACGCCGTCCGCGAGCTACGAGTGCGCGCACGCAACTACACACATTATGTAAATGAGCTTAATTCGATGTTGTGCAAAACTGTCAGCTTTAGTATCTGTTTATTTGTCAATAGAATTAATTATGTGCTGTTTCTTAACAAATTCTTTTAAAATGAAATATTGGATAGTAAAATAAATTAAATTGAGTCATTTCGTAATGTAAATACGTAATCAGCCTATAGCGTTCCCACTGCTGGGACACAGGCCTCCTCTCGGTGAGAGGGAGTGGGCCGTAATCCACCACGCGGGCCCAGTGCGTTTTCGAATTTTTGGTTCTAGGCCATTTCGGTTTCCTCACGATGTTTTCCTTCACCGTTTTGAGAGCAGGTGATGTAATAATTTACACAAAGTAAAACCTTGTCATTAATCGAATATAATGAAAGCTCACTGAGAGCCTGCTACCCGTACTTATATAAGTATGCTGACAGTGACGTGCGCTCGACACTTCAGCTAGCTCCCGACACCGCCGACAGGCGGCGCCACTCGATGTGCTCCCGGCTGCACGTGTTTACTATTTAATTGGCGCTTATTGTTCTTTGTCTTGTGATATAACTACTATTAATTAACAGTTAAGTTGCTCTTATTTGCTATACAATAAAAAAACATCATTTAATAGTTGCATGCTGAAATAAAAAATGTTGAGTTACATCGGCGTTAGTAGTGTGAGTAGCCGCGGACGACTACAGACAATCGATCAATTACCGCTCGATATAATTGCTCCTCGTGGGTGGTGATGCCCACCACGAGCAGGCGAGTCGTCTGCCTGTTGGTAAACAAACAATGCGCACGTGTCGCCGGCGCCGCTGCGCGTGCGCTCACACACACAATGCTCCGATATCAGTCTCACGACCACCATGACAAGCCAATCCTAATGGTGCGGGAAAACACCTACAATAATTATATTTTAAATATAATTAAGCATCTAATTGCGGTTTTATTTGACCGTGATCTGACATTAATTTCTAAAACTCGACTTTAAACATAAATCAACAGTTACCAATAGACCTTGAGCTCATGGAGACGATACATTCTAATCAGCTATTGAGATGAGCCACGAACATCTTTAAATTAAACTTTGAACATACACTTGCCATCGCATGAATAAAACCAAAGGCTGTTAGGTAACCATAGATCGTTCGACTTACATTAAAATCTGATCGCCGCGCTATAAACATTAATATCTGAAAAGGAATCTGTTGCAACATCACACTTCTTCATCGAGATCTTGTGGCGACGGGAAGTAGTATGTGTTGTGACGTTGTCGATCGCTGGTCTGTCGTGTCGTGCTGTGTTGTGTCGGTACCGCGTCCGCTGCATCACGGACGTTAAGTTACCGTCACTTGTTTCGGCACCTCTGCCCCCTGCCCGCTGCCCGCTGCCCGGCGGCCTGCGCAAGCGTTTGCCTCACTACCAGATAATTTCATTTAACTCGTTGAATGTACTCACCGTTTGAAATGTATCGCTTTACGACACTCACTGCAACATTAAACCATCACTAACAGCGGCGCGGCGCCGAGATCGGAAGCTGCAAGTACTGGGGCTTACCTACTGTTGATGGGGATGGGGCCAATGGGGATGTTGCGGTTAGTAATTGCCAATTGTCATTTCGCGTAGAGAGGACTCTCTTGGCCGATGTGTTTGCTGCGTACCTCGAGAACGCGAGCTGATGTGTAACAGCCCCCGCTCTGCTGCCCCGCGCCCCCCGCCCCCCGCCCCCGCGCGTGACACACTTGATCCACTTTTGGTAATTCCGCCGTTATCCGCAAGGCTGCTGATAACTACGACACAAACTGGAATGGAAACTGATTTGCATAATGTGAAGTGTTGATATTGAGCAAGTTTGACCGCGCTTACGAAATATAATATCATACATTTAAAATTCAAATGTTACCTTACATAGACGTGACCTAATAAACCAAACTGCCTCACAGTTGATGGTCTCAACTGTGCGGCTAGTGCACACACTCTCAACTGTGCGGCTAGTGCAACTCAACTGTGCGGCTAGTGCACACACTCAACTTTGCGGCTAGTGCACACACTCAACTGTGCGGCTAGTGCACACACTCTCAACTGTGCGGCTAGTGCACACACTCTCAACTGTGCGGCTAGTGCACACACTCAACTGTGCGGCTAGTGCACACACTCTACACTGTGCGGCTAGTGCATACACTCAACTATGCGGCTAGTGCACACACTCACACGCGTGCTCGTGCGCGTTTGTTGCAGCTTTATCGTGCAGGTTGAGTGTTGCTGTTAGTTTGTGTGTGTGTATCTAAATGAATCGAGAACAGAGCTGTCTTACTGGTCGGCCGTTGTTCTGGACGCAATGTACATATCAACTGTTGTGGAGGCGCAAAGTGTTTTAAAATCCCTTTAAAGAAGTGAAAGGTCACAAACTGCGTGTGACTGAACGTCTCTGCATATCCTTTCTGCAATACTTGAAGGTCAACTGCAAGATTTCCTTGAACAGGTGTTATTGACTCGCTCGCGATACGTCGGCGTACAGTCGTCGCGCCTTATAAGTAATGCGATCAATGCTAGGTGGACGGTATTTGGCTTCGTATTGTGCAAGTAGTGGGTACTACTTGCACAATACGAAGCCAAATATCCGTTTTCCTCGAGTGAGTGGTACCCGCCGTGCGAATGTATCGGGGCACCACTTGCGACACCCCCGAACGAGTCGCTCCACGCGGCAGCTCCAGGCGGGCGGCGCTTATAGTAGGTAGAACAAGTCTGCTACCTGCCTCATGCCTGGAAACCTAGCTATAGCAATGTTCGTGAAGTTCATACAACTCCCAGAGCCCTCATCAAGGTCGCTTGTAATTACAATTATGATAAATGATAGCCTACAAGGCGATGCCACCGACGACCACTAATTTTAGATAAATGGACAGATACGTGTAATTATAATGATACGTTCACAAACTGCTCATTGCACGTAGTTGTTTCATCATTACCTACAAAGTATTTTTACAAAATAATTGCATACTTAAGATTAGCTAGTTTGAAGCTCGTTACAATGTTTCTAACATTACGATATTTACCGTCATTACTCGAAGCACCGGCTATTAAAGGCAACGGCAGACACACGCAAAAAAAAAAAAAAGCGGCGCGCGGCGCAGGGTTCGGTGCGCTGCCGGGCCTAACTAACAGTGGCGACCTCGCCTGTCCACGCTCGCCCGTTCATGATCCATTGGCTCCAGACATGCGCTTATCATTCGTAAAAGAAACAATTTCGCCTTAACCTCGACTAAATTAAAGTGAGTCGGTCGTTGTCGGTGGCCGCCTCAGCAAAATGTTGCAACAGTTAATTACTGTCGGCTGTAATATAATGCTTCGTGAGCTTAATATCGCTAAGGACGCGCCCTTGCCGCGTCCGCACACTGCACGCGTACTTCCTGTGTCGAAATTATTATGATATAACAAAAATAAATATTAAACATTCCAAGCATTCGTGAACCTAATCATAAACATAGTCATTAAGAACCTGCCGAATTTAATTAAATTTTTAAGAATTTCAGTATCTCGTGACTTCGTGAGGCAATAATTAAGTCGTACACAGTCGCACACGCACACGCGCGCACGCCATACCTGCCGTGTACGCACAGCATTATGATTAGGTACGCGCTGCGGTAATGAGTGCGCCGGAGTGCCAACAATCCTCAATGGTCACTTAACGACTGAGCCTGTCGTGTTACACGGTTATTAAAGCTGGGGGAATTCTCGCACCTTACCCGTTTCCTAACCCCAGTACATTTTATGTCAACGATAGGTACCTATAATCTCGAAGTCGCGGGCAGGAGCTAGTAAGCTCTATTCATATAAGTATATCCTACAATAAGCTTGAAGCGAGTATATAGACTAGGTTCTTAAAGTATTTGAATTAAAACCAAAGTGGTAACATTACTTTAGTTTTAATTACTTAAAGTTAAATAGCAAACTTTGAATACTATGTGGTGAGTACGAGTGACCTATCGTACATAATATTGTAGTAGAAGACAGGTGGCCGTGAGACAACCGCCGCCGCCGCCGCGGTCGATTGCTATTCTCACAGAATCGATTGCCTAACAATACTCTCACAGCGTGTTTCTATTCATAAAGCAGGTGATAATTAGAATTTGTTTTAGTAACGATTATTCACATAATATGAATGTTTGTATAACTTTGTACTGAATGTGCTACTAACTTTGTACAAGTGAACGATTAATTGTCGGATCGCGGGCAGAGTAGAGGTCGCGGTGCGCCGGCGCAACCCAACGCGGCCTGCATACACAAGTAGCACACACATAAGTGAGACACACACACACACCATCGTGCGGGTCCACCGAGCTGCGAGTGTCGCTTGTTCTATCTCATGATATAAATGCTATAATGATCTTGGGGTCCCATGGTGCCAGCTCGTTCTCGTTCTACAAACACGGAAGCCAGCAAACGATGTTCACAAAGAAGCGATTTATATTATTATGAACAACTCATTGTCAACGTTTCATAGCTTCTCAGTGAGTAGGACGAACGGCGACGCCAGCGCCACCCCGGTGGAACTGTGAATTAACCGGCTGTATGTCCCGCAGGTCCCAACAGACAGTTTGCAACGGTGAGAACGAAAAGGAAGTGTGGTGCTAGTTCAGAAAAACGTAAACAAAAAGCATGAGGACGTCCGTGTACATAGTAGCGCTGTGCGCGCTGGTAGCCGCGCACGCGGCGCCGGCACCCGAACCAGCACCCGAGCCCGCGCCGGCGCCCGCCGCGCTTCCCGACCCCAGCGCCGACGACAGACCCGAGATCATCGAGATCATCGCCCCCGCCGCCAGCGCACAGGTAACTAACATTCCCAAACATAAGGATCATTGCAAGGCAAACAGACGTCGTCATAGCGCGCCGCGCGCCTGCGAACAAGAAACGATCGCCTCTATAGCCCGGAGTACCTTTGCCCCCACAATTAAATCTTAACTCAGTGTAACGCGAGAGACGGGGTGAGGAGCGAGGGGACGGGTCAGCGCCTCGCGTGACCCTAATCACGTCGATCCATCAATAATATAATTACGTAATTGCATCGCTTTGTTTACAACAATACCCCTAACCTTAATAATAATGAACGATTCGTCTATCTCTGCCCACGTCGAGGCTGCGACTTTTTGACACCGATTAGGAGGCCACGGCGACGCATCAAAAGCACGCGATTCTTGTGCAACTGAAAACGTCCTCATGTCTTCCTATCACAAACATAATTACAAACAAAATTTCTTCTAATGTAACAATGATTCGTGTTGCAGGAAACACTGGCGACGCTGAACCTGGGAGCGCCCGGCTCCGAGCTCAGCGAGAGGAACAAGAGAACCATCGGCATCCTGCGCCAACTGTTCCCTTCTCTCACGCAGGTATGACACGCAGGCTCCGGTCCGCGCCTTCCGAACCGGATGAACTTAGTGGAACTAACAACCAGTAGTTAGACCCCCTTTACTAACACAGGAACTTATCTAGCCCCTCGGAGCCATTCCGAGCCAGTTGAGCAGGTGGCGGCGAGTGCCGGGCACCACCAGGTGGGCCGGTGCAGGTGACGCGGTTCGCGGACTGTCCTGTGTTGTGTGTGGTCGCTGTAGGCGACGCTAAGGGCGGTGTATGTTCTAGATAATCGAACAGAAGGTACAGCAACTAACGAGCATGGTGCTGTCCACGCTCGGGCCCGTGGTGCTGCGCCTGTTCCTGGGCGGCCGGAACAACGGCGGCAACACCGGCAGCGGCACCGTCGAGCTCGACGACGACGACGATGATGACGATGACGACGAGCCCAGCAGTACCACCGCCGCGCCGCGCCCGCTGAGCGCGCCCGTCGCCGGCTTGCGGCGCAGGCGCGCGCTGTACATCCTGCCGGTATGACGTCACGGACTATGCGCACTCTCAGCCTGCCCGGAGACGGCAGTGCGGGCGCGCGCAGACCGCGCGCCTTCATCGTCATCGTCATCGCATCGTCATCGTCACTCACGCATGGTCACGTCACGTCACACTAACCATCACCTCCACTTCACCACCGCCGCCTCTCACGTACGCCTCTCTTGCAGAACGCCATCGCGGAGGAGAACCAGCTGCTGTCCGGAGCTGAGTCGCAGCAGGCGGAGGTGCGCGTCGCATTCGGCGAGAGCCAGCCCGGCGACCAGCAGGCGGTCGCCAGTGACGACCAGCAGACGGCCGCGCAGACGAACGCCGCCAGCATCGACGAGATCACGCTGGACGACGCTGACAACAGCGAAGAAAACAGAAATAAGAGGTGAGTCAGCAGGCAGCACAGAAGCGAGCATTATGAAATTCGTTAGTACTAGGTACGTAACCGACATGTACCGTATCCCAAGGTTGAAAGATTTCAGAATCTTTCGATTCTGAATCTAAAATTCTGAAATCTGACAATGCCTGACAATGGTAATATGAATAAATTACCGTGAAAATCGATTAATATTGTTTAGCGCCTTACTTAACGCAGACGTGGTGGTATTGTGCCGCAGATTGCGTTACTTCGAACAATACTCGGCAGTGAGAGCTGCTATTGTAGGTTTTTGCGATCATATTCGCACGTTTCGATTTAGTTTCGCGGCGAGGCGTGCGATCATGTAACTGTTACGAGCGGCTCACATGAGCGCGTCGCGGCGATGCTAACGAGCCGAATGTTCCAGATTCCTGAGCTTCGGCGGCGGCGCCGGCGGCGGCTCCGGCGGCGGCTCGGGCAACTTCCTCTTCGACATCGTCAGGGTAAGACTCACGCGTCTCTCGTCACACCACATTATCATTTTACTTCATAGCTTTACTATCATTACATTCACTGTTTACACATTTAAACAGCGTTAGCATAACAACAACTCGAGTAGGTATGTCATATATTCGCCGTGGACAACCGCACTGCAGTGCACGAAAAGTGCGCGCGAGGATTGTGCGATAGTTGCGCGACAGTTGCACGGCAGTTGCGCGTCAGTTGCGAGTGAGAAGGTTTGTTTTGCAGAGCGCTCCGGAGGCGATGGCCCGCGCGGCTGGCACGGCGTTCCGTCTGTTCGCGGGCACGGACTCGCTAAACGTGGGCCTGACCGCCTCGCACACCGCCACCCTGGACCCTAACGACCCTCAAGTATACACACACACAACATTCTGCACCTCTACATAGACAACACACGCCAGACCGTAGAAACGTCGCACTACGAAAGACCAAACCGGGGGTCTGCTTACACCCTAGTGATGAAGCGCCTCAACGAGCAGTTGTTCCGCTTGGTCCAGGGGTCTCACTAAGCGTTGGACTGGGCTATCGTAGCGCGACCGACCACAGCTCGTAGAACATAGCCAGACGACCATACGTCGACATAGAACACAGTAGTGACCGTAGTTACCGTTGACTCACGCAGCCCCAAACTACCCACATCCGTGTTATCCATCCCTCATGCTCCCTTCCCAGTCGCCAGTAAGTTAGTATGCACATTACAGATACCGTAGGTATTACTAACACGTAGGTAGCGCAAAAGACGAGTGTCGTCGTACGTCATGTGGGCGTCACCGCGTGTCGTCGGCCTCCCATCGCGTCGTTGTTGTAGTTAGTCCTGTAGATTAACATCGTTGTCAGCTCGAAGCGGAATATTGGGGAAGGTTGGTGTATTGTCACTTGCTTTCAGAGGTTTTTTTGCAGAACATGCAGGAGATTCGGCTAATTGGCGACAAGCCACATGCTGATAAGTCCCTTTGCAGTTATCTTACCTCTGACATAAATCTTATGGTACCGTCAACAAAAGTCACTGTGAATACTGTGATGCAACATCAGACGTAAAATAGCTGTGAGAGGACAGTAGATATGTCGCAGCCAACTGGTGGTCTTTTTACTAAACAGCGCCGTTAGACTAGAGGCCTCAATGATAGCCATTCCATCAAACAGCTTGGATCGATAACGTTTACCTACTTGCCTAGCTCAGACATTTAAATTGCCAGCGGCAGTTGTTTATTGCAGTTTTAGTAAATTGAAAATTGCAAAATGCATGTTTGCGTTACAAGTTCGGCAGTAAAAGCTGAGCAGTAAACTAAATAAAAATGAGTCATAAAAATATTTAAATGGGTAATTAAATAAATATTTAGCAGTAAAATTGCCTAACGGGCAGTTACGTGTGGGCTGTTAACAAATCGGAATTAGCCGGCGAGAAATCTAACTTGGAAGTTCTCGATCTCGATCGGTTCGGGCGCGGTTGGTCACAGTTCTAACCTCACCTACGCACTGTCGATCTATTTACCTACCGAAGTACCCGTTACCGAACAACATTTTTACTCGCCATTCATTTATTACACTAATTAAGCATTTTTTGTACTGACATTGATTGATTTTAAAAGTCTTTATTTTTAACTTAATAGGACAAAATGCATACAATAAGATCTTATTCTAATTATTGTGTACAACCATATACATAACAAGTTCTTAGGCTAACTTACCTTTACAAACATTTTACACCGAGTTTACTATTCTTTAAACATTGTATAATAAGTCCATAAAAACACACTAACTATGTACTGACATTGTATAATGAAATAACCCACCAATTTTCTTTTTATTACTGTTCAGGTTTTATTGTCACACTAATTTAACAACCGCTGAAAACTAAAATGACTGCCCGTTATTTATTTCACTGATCATAATGGTCTCCCTAATGTTTGAACGCTTTACTACCCATCTAAAAGTTCAATTTTTTTTGTACCATTGTCAACTTATTGTATAAATAGCGTAAGCACCAGCCAGCCAGTTCACTAAATGTTGTATTAGACGCATCGGCCACATATTATCATTCAGGCCGCTAGTTGAACGGCGTCATTTAGTTAAAAGGCCAGGCTAGTTGGTGGCGAAAGATACGCTGTAGTTACTACGTAGACAGAGGATAGTAGGAGTTACTACCTCAGCTCCGTTCTGCAGCGCCACAGATAACACACCTATCTGTGCCATAGGCCATACCGATACTTTGCTCCCTACACAATGGGCTTGAAATGTGAATAAGGGCCGGCGCCCACTGGCGGCACGGCACGGCGAGGGATTTTTATGCGACGAATAGAAATATAACTTAAATGTATGACAATCAAATTGATGATGCCAAAGGACGTCGCGGCATGCCTAAGGATACCGCGGCATCATTGCTGCCGATGAAATTTCAATTTTATTGTCATACCTACTATTAAGTTATATATTCTATTAGTCGCATAAAAATCCCTTGCCGTGCCATGCCCCCAGTGGGCGTCGACCCTAATTTTGTCGTAAGAAAAGAAAATATTTGAGCGAATGTAACTACTACGGTTAACTAAAAGATCAAATTCCGAGTAAGTAATTTAAATGATTGCGTGTGCTCCCGTCGAGTCAATTGTGGACAATGAAGGATGGCGATTATCTGGATGAATGTAATCTGTGGCAGCCGCGAGAATGATCGCCGTACTAACGTGTCGTGTTGTGTTGCAGCTGGTAGCCGGCTCCTCGTCAGGCTCATCCAGCGGCGACGCGGGCGCGGCTGACGGCGACGACGCCGGCGCCGCCAAGGGCGACAACCTCACTGAAGGTGTGCCCGGCCCCATCACGAGGCTGTTCATCATCGCCAACCGCGGTATCGCCAACCTCATCCAGGACCTCATCCTGCGTATCGCGCAGACCTCCGAGAGAATAGTCAACTTCAAGGCGCGACTGATCACCTCCATCATTTAATGCGCCAGCATGTAGAACAATATCCTAGTGTAGGTAGTAGTGTAGAGGCCAGCGGCGCGGGCCCAGAGCGGCTGAGGACCCGCGCCGCGTGTGCGCGCGAGACGCCGCATGTGACGTCACGGCACGTCGCGCCGGGCGGGGCGCGCACGGGGCGGCGGCGTGGCGCGGCCCGCGGACCGCCCGGCGCCGCCGCCGTTCCTGCTCAAGCTTTTTTTTATACCGCGATATTCTCGATTCGTTTTTACGTTTGTAAATATGTATTATAGCGGAATTTGTATAAAATAAATAAATAGTTAAATTATTATCATCTTTTACTTTTACTCTCTAAAATGAACCCTCGTCAATGGAATTCGGATGTCAATGAGATGCCAACAAAGGAAAGAAGCTGAAACGCCAACCATGAACGGCGTGTGCACAGTGTCTGATATAGAACAGAATCTATAGTTTCCTACATTCTATGCAGGATGTAGGCAACTCAACAGAATTTGAGAGGATAAGTTCCTGCGTTATGATTTACCCAAGTCCTTCAAGCGGTTCTTACACGTATGCCAGCGTTCCTACGGTTGCTGACAGATGTATTTTCGCACTAAACTTAGGTACATACCTACACCTAAAATCAAGGTCGTAAGTAAACAAGCACGTTAACGTCACAACACATTCACCACATAGAATTCCACACTGCCTGCGATACTACTCGCAAACTGCTTAAGTTACAAAGTTGTGTACGAATCACGAACAGCATGGCATGCCACATCACCATGTAGCAAATTAAAAAGCATTTCTAAATAGAGAAACATCTCTTAATAAGGTGTAACAATATAATAAAAACAAGTTGGCTCTTATTTTTTAGTCACCAGCCACATCAAAGAGTAATTATGAGTAGCTGTTAAAGAATGAGTCGAGCATTTTAGCTATGCATCCAACGAAGACGCGCCGGCGCGCAGGGGTGTTGGCGGAGCGGGGCAGCCGCGGTACGTCGCGGGCACGCCGCGTGTCGACTGTGGGCAGCAAGCACGGCTGCCGCGCTCGCAGCGTCATCGGATGCGTCACGCGCCTGTCCAATATGTGCTGAGCCGCCCCTTTACACTGGACATCATGACTGAACTCGCTGCAATTTTAACTTAATGATAAATTATACTTTCTGATGTTAGATTATACATAAGATTAGTGTCTACCTAGGAACAGAAATGAAAACAATACCGCCAAAGGCCACCTGATATCCTTCCTGATATCCTTTGTACAAGGTAAATACTCATACAATACATACGTAGTAATACAAAATAAATAGCCAAAAAAAAATAAAAGTATAAAAATATTTATTTTTGATAGATCAAAACATGATCAAAAGAAGCATTTTCTTATTATGACATGTCAAATCACTGCTGCAAAGCCATCATAACTCCAAAACGGTTCAAAATGATGCTCAAAAACAACCGTAAAAAAACCAGATAAAATTTTTATTAATCGATTTCGACCGTAAAATCGACTAATTTTATCACAGTCACAACGGTTGACTGACATTCATGACATTGCCAGTACTACTTTGACACTTGGTTGTGAAGATCACGATGACAGATGAGAGATGACAGTTGACAGGCGACAGCGACAGAAAGTTCTATTGGTCTGATTGGTCATCCGTCCAATCCATCCCAGAAAGTATTTATTTACTGACTGACGAAATAAATGGAATAACAGAAAGTACAAAATAAATGAGAGAATATGGCGCTGTACGAAGGAATAGCGTTAATACAAGAGAAGCAGGCCGTCGTGTTGGACCTCGGCACTGACTACACCAAGTTAGTTATTTTACATACCACCAATCAAAACAAAAACCACCTTTCACCACCACCACCACCACCACCACCACCTTTCAATTATTCACCTTTAAAAACATAATCTATGTCATGTGTAAGTAGTGAACAAATACTTGGTCAGTGGGTCATCTTCTCTGCTTTTGAAGGTGTCCTAGGTATAAATAAAGCAGTTCAGACTATGCTGCTACAAGTCTTGTGGCTTAGTATACCATCAAAATCCTTTTGTGTAAATGATAAATGATTTTATTTTTGTAAGTAGGTTTGTACAAACGCTTTTACACGTCAATCATATTTTAAAACTAGATGAGGTCAGCATTTCCTATCTGACTAGTTTGAGAAGAAAGGCCGAAACAAACTCAGAGGTCACAGTCTCTTTTAAAGTCCAGACATAATCTTGGTCAGATCATATGTAGGTCGATGTCTGAGATGGTCTTTGGAGGAAAGAACCACACAGATTGAGAGGACCTATCGCCTTTTGAGGAGTGCGCACATTTGTCAGAAATCATGCAGCTCAAAACTTAAGGAGCTCAACAATTCGACGAACAATACCAAAGTCAGCAAATGTCATAGTATACGTCATATAACCACTTAGCCGAAAGATTTAGAAGTGCTACAGATTTAGAATGTAATAGAAAGCTATGTAACTGCTTGTGTGAGAGATGCTTTTATTCCATCAATGAATATTTTGAGTATAAAATGTAAAACTTATTTATTATAATTACTAGCTTCTGCCCGCGGCTTCGCCCGCGTGGATGTCGGAAATTATTCCACGGGAACGTGCCAACAGGATAAAATGTATGCAGTGCTTCCCCAGGATGCCATCTATCTCGCGGGTCCTTTGTGGCTAATTACAATAGAAAACCAATTGTGTCTCATTAGTGGTGATTAAGAGGGTACCTATATGATATCCTTACCTAAGTACCTACCTAATAAAAAAAAACTCAATAACAGAAAATAAAATACCTACCTACCTAAATAAACCTATTTCTGATGATAACTGTTGATGTGATAAGGTTGAGTTTGGTTAGCACTGTGTTAACTGATATTTTAAATGAAATGCGTCTGTCCTTTACGAGGGTTTATTGGCAACTAAACAAACATAGGTTCATGCGTCTCTTAAATACATTGAATTGGCGTTAACATAAGCCGCCCACCAAAGGACTATATGATAGTCCTTTAAAAACAATAATTTGAAGTGAAATTACATGCAAAATAAAGCTAAGTTACGTTAAACAATCATCTCATCTGGTACCGTATCGATTGGTAAAGCACACAATTTTGTCACACATCGCTTGGTTATATTGTCACCGCTCTTTACGCTGTACACTCTGGTTAAACCGTCAGGGCCGGGGTGCTTGTCGGTAATGCGTCCCATGGACCATTTTCCCGGCGGGAGGTTGTCTTGCTTGATCAGCACTATATCTCCCTTCTTAAACTCTTCTTCACGTTTTAACCATTTTGGTCTCTGCTGCAGTCTCGTTAGGTACTCTTTCTGCCATCTCGACCAGAAGTCACTCAACAATTTCTGAGTATATTGCCAGCGTGTCAAATTGCTTAATTTAGCGTCCTTAATGTTTGGGTTTGGGACCGTGACTGGTGCTTCCGTTATTAAAAAATGACCAGGTGTCAGTGCTTCCATGGTGTCGTCGTCCATTGGACATAACGGACGCGAGTTTAAGCATGCTTCTATTTCGTAGAGAACCGTCGTCATCTCTTCGAATGTTAAGTTTGTAGTTAGAACTCTCTTCAAGTGATATTTTATGGATTTCACTCCAGCCTCCCATAGTCCTCCGAAGTTAGGTGAATATGCTGGGATAAAATGCCACTGAGTCCCGTCGTTAGCAAGTAATTCAGCGATTTTTCCATCAAATTGCAAACTAGCTTCCTTCCAGGCTTCATATAGTTGTTTGTTAGCGCCAACAAAATTTCGCCCTTGGTCGCTCCACAGATTTATGCATTTTCCCCTGCGGGCGCAAAACCTTTTGAAGGCGCCTATGAATGCTGATGTACTTAGGTCACCAACCAATTCCAAATGTAGTGCCTTGGTGGACATGCAAATGAATATGGCTATATAGGCCTTGCCAGTTCTGGCTCCTCTGCCCTTACTCATCAATATTTGGAATGGTCCCGCAAAGTCGACACCTGAATTGAGGAATGCTCGTGCTGGTTTCACCCGTACGCTTGGTAAGTCACCCATTACTTGTGTTCTTACCTTTGCATTTAGTTTAGCGCATACCAAACAACGATGGATGTATTGTTTGACCAGCGTTTTTGCTCGCACTATCCAATACTCGGATCTGAGGTAAGTAAGCATCAACTGTATACCTCCATGCAACGTCTTCGAGTGGGCTTCTGCTATTATAAGATAGGTAAGTTTACTGTTACGACCCAGAATGATTGGATGCTTGCATTCGTCACTCAACTCTGCGTTCCTGAGCCGGCCGCCCACCTTGAGGACGCCATTCTCGTCAAGGTAAGGATTTAATGCTTTCAATTTGCTTGATTTTTTTACTCTTTTCTTTCTCTTTAAGCTTTCTATCTCTTCTATAAATTCGTCCTCTTGTTCTCTTTTTATACAGATTTGCAGGGAGTTTTGGAGTTCTTCAGTTGTGATAGTACTATTTATGTTTTCCTTTAATTGCTTTTGTTTCAGGAATCTTCGGCAGTAGGTGATTGCTCTCAATAGTTCAATCAGTGTATCAAAGTCGCCGAGTTGTGTGGATAATTTATTACTTTCTTTAATTGTTCCATCCATTTTTAGTTCTAAATGTGCATTGGATGATCTTTCGCTTGGTTCAATAGTCTCCATGAAATCACGGTTGTTAGAAGACCATTTTTTCAGTTCGAAACCACCTAGTCGCAGTAGCTTTTTGAGATCTTGACTGATTCTTATAGCTTGTTCCAGATCGTCGTGTCCAGACATAACATCGTCGACGTAAAAATCTTCACGCAATATCTTAGCAGCTTCGGGATATTTGTCACCTTCGTCATCAGCCAATTGCATGAGTGTCTTTATGGCGAGATAGGGTGCGGAAGCCGTTCCAAATGTTACAGTCAAAAGTCTATAGTCTTCAATATCTTCCGATGTGTCATCTCTCCATAGAATTCTTTGATAGTCGATGTCTTCTTTGTTTGTCCAGATCATTCTGTACATCTTGTGAATGTCAGAAACATAACAAACAGCATGAATCCTCCATCTAATGAGTATGGTTCTCAAGTCGTCATGTAACATTGGACCCAACAAGAGTTCATCGTTTAGTGAAGTACCGTTGGAGCCCTTGCACGAAGCATCGAATACAACACGAGTCTTCGTTGTTTCCTTGTCACTACGGATCACTGCGTGGTGAGGTAAGTATACTGATTTATTGTTTATTTCATCCTTAGGTATTTTTTCTATGTTTTAATTCTTTATATTCGTTGATCACCTTTGTGTATTCTAGCTTCAGTTCTGTGTTTTGATTAAATCTTTTTTCCAGTTGAAGGAGTCTACTTTTTGCTATTTCTCTTGTATTACCTTCTACTGATTTTGGTTGTTCCGTCTTAAACGGTAGCTTGACTATGTATTTTCCGTCATTATGTCGCTTGTGTGTCTTCTCGTAAATGTTTTCACATAGTTGTTCTGTTTGGGTAAGTTTCCTTTTTGTATCCGTATCCACTTCCCATATTGTGGTCAGTAAATCTTCTATGTTAATTTCTTGCTTCAGGGCCGTCAAGGATTTTTCTCATGCGTTCAATTTAATCGTCATTCCACCCATTAAGATCCATCCCAGGTAGGTATTTTGGGCGCATGGTGTACCTGGTGGACCTTTAATAAGTCCTTGCTTGAGAATTGATGCGTATTCGTTTACACCCAACAACAGATCAATAGGTCCAGGTGCATAATAATTTGTATCTGCTAGTTGGAGGTTTGCTATATGCGGCCAATCGGTCCCCATCGTGGTGTTTGTAGGTATGTTGGAGGTCAAGTGCTTGGACATCACGTAGGCTCTGATAGGTAAATTGAATTGGGTTTCCCATCGTGACAATACTTGTAACTGGACCTCATGCTTGACTCTGACTTTCATGGATTCCATTCCGGAGACAATTAGATTTACTGATGATTTTTCCAGGTTCAGGATCTGAGTTGCCTTCTCGCTTATAAAACATGCTTGAGATCCTGAGTCTATCAGCGCTCTTAGAACAGTAGTGTGTCCATGTTCACTCTTCAAAATTACTACTGCGGTAGCCAATAGAGATATCTTCTGCCCCGCGGTATAGTGAGACGCAATCATTGTGTGAACTTTCTTTTCTTCTACATCTGCTTGGCTGGATGAAGTCGGTTGCTTGGTTTCTACATTTGGAGCCGCTTCGTCAATCTTCTTGGGTTGATGTAAAAGTGTGTGATGTCGTCTCTTACAGGTGCGGCAAGACATTGGCATACGGCACTTGAACACCGCATGTCCCGCCCCAAGGCAGTTGAAACATAGTTTGTTTGCTTTGACATGTTCGCCTCTTTCATTAATCGTCATTTTATTGAATATGCTACAATGACACAGCGTGTGCGTTTCTTTACACAAAGCACACGGTTTTTGTTTATCAGTTTCTGTTGCTATAACATGAAGAACACGTTCTTTAGTAGGTTTAGTGGTGGTCGTCGGAGAAACCATTTCAAGCGTCCGGAATTTGGCTTCTAAAAACTCGCGCAATTCCTTCCAGGTTGGCAGCGCTTGATCGTTCACTGAGTAGGCAGTCTGTTCCCATTCTTTGTGTGACTCCGGGTCCAACTTCTGCACAACCAGAAATATAATTACTGGATCCCAGGAATCGGTAGGCACTTCTACGTTTTTTAGGCTGTTAATAACCTCAGTGGTACAGTCCAAGAGGGCTTTCAGCTGTGCTGCAGTTTGATTGGTACATTTTTTCTGATAAAATAATCGTTTCATCAATGCATTTACTATTATGCGCCTATTATCGTATCGGTGATTCAGTGTTTCCCAAGCTTGAACATAATTAGCACCCGTTACCTGAATGTGCTTCAGTAATGATGCCGCTTCGCCCGTGATACTGGTCTTCAAATAGTGTAATTTTTCAACTTCACTTAGTGTCGTGCATTCATGAATTAATGACACATACAAGTCCTTAAATGTAGGCCATTCTTCGTAGTTACCGGAAAACGGAGGGAGTTGTATGTTAGGTTAGTTAGGTAGCATCACTTTAGCCCGTAATTTTCCATCACACGACGTATTGGTGCATGAAGGTTGGTCAGTGTTCTTCAAATTACATGAAGCTAACATTTCTCTA
The DNA here is from genome assembly GCA_945859715.1 of Apamea sordens. Classification (NCBI taxonomy): domain Eukaryota; kingdom Metazoa; phylum Arthropoda; class Insecta; order Lepidoptera; family Noctuidae; genus Apamea; species Apamea sordens. The sequence goes on along the minus strand of OX244008.1, from coordinate 18,026,755 downwards.
AGATCTCCCAACATACATAGGTATAAGTCTTCATGAAGGGGAAATTCTTCATTCACGTAGTACGGAATAACTCCCCGTTGTTCCCGAGTTGTACTTTTCAACAAATCATGGTGTGCTTTCTTAAAAGCTACCCAGTATTCTTCGATCGTTTGAATACGAGTTTGTAAATATCCCGGTTTAGATAACCGTTCTTTTGGGCACTTTTTAAGGTTTATTTGAGTCTTTTTGAGTATTGACGCCAAATCTTCTAGTACACTTAACGCTTGGTCTGCTTGAGTTGTCATTGTTTATGCGTAATTAACAAAAATCTTCAAAAATGTCTATTTGCTAAGTTTTAATGTTCAAATGACACACCGATACACTTTACACACACACTAATTGACCAATTCTAAGAAATCTGTGCAAAACAACACCAGCAGTGCAATTCTGTAACCATCTCACCGTGAAAACTTAGGTGAAGTGAGCGTGGAGTGAGCTGTCATTCCAAATAATGCTAGGGACTGACACTACTGACAACTCACATTAAGCTCACTTCACTTGAGTTTTCACGGTGAGATTTTTACAGAATCGACCGGCTGGTGTTCCCTTATCGCTCATTGGAATGCGGTTATTTTGTTCTCCGGCGGCGCTCCATCAAATCTTAGTACCTAAGGTTCGATCCGGCTCGTATTCGACCATATGTTGATGTGATAAGGTTGAGTTTTGTTAGCACTGTGTTAACTGATATTTTAAATGAAATGCGTCTGTCCTTTACGAGGGTTTATTGGCAACTAAACAAACATAGGTTCATGCGTCTCTTAAATACATTGAATTGGCGTTAACAATAACTAAACTCAATAAATAAGCAAAATCCATAATAACTAATATCTATACGAATGACTAATCCTACCTAACAGTATTATAAAATAACCTACGGTCACTACGTACACTATCAAATATACTACCTATACTTTAAAATTAAAATCTATACCTACGACTTATAAAAATAAACCTAAATAACTCTAAAAACTAAAAGGAATAAAAGGTCGCACTGAAAAGCACGGTTTAGAATTGCAAGTAGCAGTTAAAATAAGAACGAACGCTCGCCACTCGACACGTCCGTTCAAATCAAAGTTCAAAAAATGTCCTTATATACGGTAGCGATCCGTGGGTGCAAGCGAAATTCAACCTTCAGCACTACATTTAGAGCATAACCTTAGTGAACTCCACTGCGGGTGACGTAACCTACGACAAACTTATTATTTGCGGTTGGCGCAGTAATCGGGTCTAGGGATCGAACCGCAAAATTAAGTTTGTTTTTTATTGTATATACTTTTCCGGGATAAAAAGTACCCAGTGTGGTGCCCAGGATAATAATGAATAAATATACCAAGTTTGACATCTACATATTTAAATTACTTAAATAATATTGAAACTTTTTAATTTTTTTTGACATGACATCATTATTATTGATCTCTATTTTTAATATAAATTAATTTTTTAAACAACTAGAATTGTATTTAATTTTATTTTATTAATTGCATTGTAATCCAAATTTAAATTATGAAATTATTAATAGTGTTTTTATGTTATTGATAATTACTAGATGTAAAATCTAAATATTTGCATGGCAAAAATGCCGAATATAGTGAAACCCAAAGATCTTTAGAACTTATGTTAGGTACCTATGTATATTCTTGTAAATAAATATATCATTCATTCAAAGCATGTGGCAACTTGTTGCATGTACAGGTTGACAGCAGGAGTATATGTGTTCTGTGGACATTATTTGGGGCAAATGTCATTCACATGGTCATTCCGTTTTTTCAAGCCCTAGCAGTCTCGACATTCATAGCAATCGCTTTACGACTTCGGTTGCAAAGTCCTGTCACTCCATATATTTCACCTGTCAATTCGGGACTTTGCTACCGAATTCGGTCGTAAAGCGATCGCTATGAATGTCGAGACTGCTGGGGCTGGCTTGATATTATGACGGAGATCAGGGTCCCATCAAGTTGGAACCCTTGGATGTCGACGCTAAGGAACTCATTTATTTATTGAGTTTGTTAATCGTTCTGATAGACTTCTAACACAGCTTCTAATATTAAGTACTGTTCACCAACATTCACAGCTTGTATCAGCTACTTTTGGGTATAAGCATCCTTTCTTATGTTAGGTAGGTATTTATCTTTGCCTAACGAAAATCGATTAAACAATAAGAGTTATTATTGAATTCAGATTGAATTAAAGATACTATAAAAATATTTGAAATGAAATAAAAACAACAGCAGCTGAAGCCAACAGCAGACAACTGTCAACTTGACAGTTTTTTTTGTAATAGGTAAGGTAATGGACCAAGGTAGTATAATTGTGCCCAAAATGACGAGCTTTTTATTACGATAAAAGTTATTTTATTCTCGTCCCCGGGTACCCATAAGAAAAATTTATAAATGCAATATTATTCAGTGTGATCTAGTGTATTTTATGCCACTAAGTGTACCTCGGTACTTCGTTTGGGCAGATTTTGGTGATATCCTTTACATTATTGTTACAAATTATTAAGATATCACATTATTGACGGCACGGTTGGCGCAGTGGTTAAGCGATTGACTGCTGCGCTGCGTGTCGCGGGTTCGATTCCCGCACGGAACAAATATTTGTATGGCCTAAAAGTAGTTGTTCCGGGTCTGGCTGTTTGTGTATGTGAATTTAAATGTTTGTAAACGCACCCACGACACAGGAGAAATTCCTAGTGGGTAACGTTTAAAAAAAAAAAAAACAAATCGTAAAGGCGCTGTCAGAGAGTATACGAACATGAGTGTCCGTAACTCCCCTGGCTGCTATGGCATGGGCCGCTTGTATTATACCCACACACTCCGCTTGGTAGACCGTGTTGAGCATTCCTAGCGGGCTGGATATGTTTATGATAAGGTCGTGTGAGAAAACTCCGACTCCAGTTCCGCAGGACGTAGGGTCATAATTTCAAGGTTATTTTTTTCTTTTTATAGGGTTTCACGTTTATACCTTTTTCTTCTATTTGTGGCTATTTTTTCAATAGTTTTTTTTATGTCGGGGGTTTTTTAAAGTAATTTAATTTTTGTGTGAATATCTTATGCGGTTCACAGATAGTACATCTACTTACCAAGTTTCAACAGTATAGTTCGACATGTCGAATCCATAAGGGTTCCGTTTTTTGCATTTGGCTACGGAACCCTAAAAAATAAAAATAAAACTGAACGAATTTGAGTAGGTACACATCAGTGGGCCGCTGAACGACTGAGGGTATTGGAGCAGTGATTTGTCTGATGGGAAGTCTTTATTACAAGCTTTTATTTAGTTTCACCTGTCCCGATGTTTGTCTGTTATTAAATCTTGAAAGTTAAATTTGATCCACTTCCCGGTTACCGACCCGGGGTCCTTCCCGGTTCCGTTGAGCTGAAATTTCGCATGCATGTGTAAATCGGATGACAATGCAAAATTATTATGACATGGAGCTGATCTGATGATGGAACCGGAAGGTGGCCATAGGAACTCGGTAGTTGAATGACACAACTCTATCCAAACTAGATGGAGTTGTGTCGTTCAACTACCGAGTTCGAGCTCGTATGATTCGTCTTGACGAGTATTTTGGTGCTAGATGGTAACCAGGGTCTGATGATGGAGCTGGAAGATGGTCATAGGAACTCAGTAATTAAACGACATATGTAAGTAACCCGATCAAGTTTGGGCTCGTTTGATTCGTCTTGACGAGTACTTTGGTGCTAGATGGTAACCAGGGTCTGATGATAGACCTGGAAGGTGACTATGGGAACTCGGTAATTAAACGACACAACCCTATTGAGTTTGGGCTCGTTTGATTCGTCTTGACGAGTATTTTGGTGCTAGATGGTAACCAGGGTCTGATGATGGAGCTGGAAGATGGTCATAGGAACTCAGTAATTAAACGACATATGTAAGTAACCCGATCAAGTTTGGGCTCGTTTGATTCGTCTTGACGAGTACTTTGGTGCTAGATGGTAACCAGGGTCTGATGATAGACCTGGAAGGTGACTATGGGAACTCGGTAATTAAACGACACAACCCTATTGAGTTTGGGCTCGTTTGATTCGTCTTGACGAGTATTTTGGTGCTAGATGGTAACCAGGGTCTGATGATGGAGCTGGAAGATGGTCATAGGAACTCAGTAATTAAACGACATATGTAAGTAACCCGATCAAGTTTGGGCTCGTTTGATTCGTCTTGACGAGTACTTTGGTGCTAGATGGTAACCAGGGTCTGATGATAGACCTGGAAGGTGACTATGGGAACTCGGTAATTAAACGAAACAACCCTATTGAGTTTGGGCTCGTTTGATTCGTCTTGACGAGTATTTTGGTGCTAGATGGTAACCAGGGTCTGATGATGGAGCTGGAAGATGGTCATAGGAACTCAGTAATTAAACGACATATGTAAGTAACCCGATCAAGTTTGGGCTCGTTTGATTCGTCTTGACGAGTACTTTGGTGCTAGATGGTAACCAGGGTCTGATGATAGACCTGGAAGGTGACTATGGGAACTCGGTAATTAAACGACACAACCCTATTGAGTTTGGGCTCGTTTGATTCGTCTTGACGAGTATTTTGGTGCTAGATGGTAACCAGGGTCTGATGATGGAGCTGGAAGATGGTCATAGGAACTCAGTAATTAAACGACATATGTAAGTAACCCGATCAAGTTTGGGCTCGTTTGATTCGTCTTGACGAGTATTTTGGTGCTAGATGGTAACCAGGGTCTGATGATGGAGCTGGAAGATGGTCATAGGAACTCAGTAATTAAACGACATATGTAAGTAACCCGATCAAGTTTGGGCTCGTTTGATTCGTCTTGACGAGTACTTTGGTGCTAGATGGTAACCAGGGTCTGATGATAGACCTGGAAGGTGACTATGGGAACTCGGTAATTAAACGACACAACCCTCCCTATTGAGTTTGGGCTCGTTTGATTCGTCTTGACGAGTACTTTGGTGCTAGATGGTAACCAGGGTCTGATGATAGAGCTGGAAGGTGACTATGGGAACTCGGTAATTAAACGACACAACCCCATTGAGTTTGGGCTCGTTTTGACGAGTACTTTGGTGCTAGATGGTAACCAGGGTCTTATGATGGAGCTGGAAGGTCCCAGCTGGCTGGTCTAGATAGGAATTCAGTAATTAAGCGACACAACCGCGTCGAGTTTGATTATTCGTCTTGAAGTGGGTGGACCATTTTTGATGGGTGGTAGTTTGGTGGACGTGAATATGCGACCCCATCTTTGGGAAAATAATAATAATATCCCTGGACATTTCACACAGCGCCATCAAGTCCCAAGCTAAGCAACCTAATGCTTGTGTTATGGTAACAAGATGGCTGATAAACTACTTATATACATTTTTTTTTTGTAAATACATACATATTATAGATAGAAAAACACCCAGACTCGGAACAAATACATGTAGGTCATACAAATATTTGTTCCGTGCGGGAATCGAACCCGCGACACGCAGCGCAGCAGTCAAATAAGTTCGTTCGCTCGTAGTCAATCTCGCAATATACTAAAAAGTTAAATTTTAATTAAACCTGATAAGAAAAATACCATTATACTATAGATAGGTACCTACTACATAAAAGCGTGTTACATTGTGATTGCAAAAGAAAAATAATGAAGGTGTAATATGCTAAATGTTCTTTAGTGTTCCATCAAAATGTAACACGCTTTTATTTTACATGTAGCAAACAAATAAATAAAATAAAAATACGTTCATCTTTTAAGAAAAATGGCTTCCAGTTAAATAAAGCCCTGATGCAACGTTTTTGAGCAATGAAAGCACGCTCCTTTGTATTGCTGCCCCGGAATATTACACCGTATCTGAGGATAGAGCTAAGGTGACCGTGGTAAGCTGTGAAGGGCATATGAAAACTGTCCCAGCTGTTTGCATACATGGTCAATATATGTGTGTATAATATTCCGATTTAGCATTTTTATCCAAAATTGCAAACGGATCCAACGACATCCCTGAGTCCCCATCATCCCTATGTTCTTCATTTTTGCGTAAACCTCGTTTGTTGCACATACCAATAATAGGAACAACTTACAGACAAAACTCCTACATGATTAGGGCGAGCCGTATATATAATGAAACCTGCCAGGAAGTTAACATAGTTTAATACTAGTGTGCCTAAATTAAAGAAGGCTATTTGCAATCACTTCTTAACATACACAAAATAACATAGCCCTTGCATTATATAAGAATATACAGTATGCGAAAGTAACACTGTCTGCTACCTAGTACGTACACAGTCATTTGTCATCACCATGTTATAGTAACTATTGTGTCTGATTAGCTGTAAGTTTTCCAAAAATAATAAAATAAAATATGTAATTTCCAATTAGGTTTGCTGTCAATACGTAACCCTAGAAATGTTGCTTCAGTTTCTTCGATGTCGCTATCTAGGTAATGGATTTTTAAAGTACCCGTACGTCGAGTTCGTATTTTAAAATTCATTATTTTAGTTTTGTCAATGTTAATAATAAAATTATTAATTTTTAGCCAGTCTATATTTAATAATATTGGTTGGTTAATGTCAGATACTAGATCAGGTGTATTATCGTTAACGAATAAAACGGTGCTATCATCAGCAAATAGTATTTTGTCGTGATTATGTCTTTACCTACTGTTCTCAAATTTGAAAAATGGAATAACTTTACTGTGCATTCTTACGTTACTCGTTCATTAAATCCGGTAATACCCCTTGATCTAGACACAAATTAAATATTAATGCTAAATAGGGCGCAATTGTCTCAATAATGGATTGACAAACTTTAGTAGACATGCCCGCAGATCTTCGGCAATTTTAATCTTACATAAGTTCCAGTTTGTAACCTGCTTCAAGGAGTAATGTAATGTGTCAGGTTCGGGTTCACGGGCGAGGCGGCGCCGCGCTGCATCGTGCGCTCGCAGTTCTGGTGCGCGGCTACGCGGCGCTACCGGCGCGTGCACGACTACGCCTCGCCTGACGAGCTCTACGACAACCTCGTGCACATGCTGCATCTGCTCTACTTCCGGTAAGCAGCTCCAACTATAGATATTAGTAGAACAGAATGTCGGTATGGCCAGAGTCGGCCGTCTATACTTATCTGTTTTAAGTCCGAAGTGTGGACTCGTGATAATTGTGATGAGTAACGCGTGCATATGTTTGCAGACACGTGCTGGTGAACCCGAAGGAACGCAAAGTGGTGGTAGTGGAGTCGCTGCTCACGCCCACTCTGTTCCGCGAGACGCTCGCCAAGGTGCTGTTCACGCACTATGAGGTAAACGTTTTGCGACAATCGTACTGTGCACACATACAAAACTTGTTCTGGATAGGTTCCAGTAGGATAAGGAGAGCGAAGTCGTGATATTCCATCTTTGATAAATTACTGTATAAATACAGTAATTTATCACACAGTACTTCGGACATGCCAATAAAATCTTCGTCCAAGAGTTCATTACCTAAGTGCGGCCAGAGTACGAGGTACTGGGGACTTGGGACGCGAAACGTTGCGCCACGGAGGCGCAGCAAACAGAGTACGAGGTACTGGGGACTTGGGACGCGAAACGTTGCGCCACGGAGGCGCAGCAAACAGAGTACGAGGTACTGGGGACTTGGGACGCGAAACGTTGCGCCACGGAGGCGCAGCAAACAGAGTACGAGGTACTGGGGACTTGGGACGCGAAACGTTGCGCCACGGAGGCGCAGCAAACAGAGTACGAGGTACTGGGGACTTGGGACGCGAAACGTTGCGCCACGGAGGCGCAGCAAACAGAGTACGAGGTACTGGGGACTTGGGACGCGAAACGTTGCGCCACGGAGGCGCAGCAAACAGAGTACGAGGTACTGGGGACTTGGGACGCGAAACGTTGCGCCACGGAGGCGCAGCAAACAGAGTACGAGGTACTGGGGACTTGGGACGCGAAACGTTGCGCCACGGAGGCGCAGCAAACAGAGTACGAGGTACTGGGGACTTGGGACGCGAAACGTTGCGCCACGGAGGCGCAGCAAACAGAGTACGAGGTACTGGGGACTTGGGACGCGAAACGTTGCGCCACGGAGGCGCAGCAAACAGAGTACGAGGTACTGGGGACTTGGGACGCGAAACGTTGCGCCACGGAGGCGCAGCAAACAGAGTACGAGGTACTGGGGACTTGGGACGCGAAACGTTGCGCCACGGAGGCGCAGCAAACAGAGTACGAGGTACTGGGGACTTGGGACGCGAAACGTTGCGCCACGGAGGCGCAGCAAACAGAGTACGAGGTACTGGGGACTTGGGACGCGAAACGTTGCGCCACGGAGGCGCAGCAAACAGAGTACGAGGTACTGGGGACTTGGGACGCGAAACGTTGCGCCACGGAGGCGCAGCAAACAGAGTACGAGGTACTGGGGACTTGGGACGCGAAACGTTGCGCCACGGAGGCGCAGCAAACAGAGTACGAGGTACTGGGGACTTGGGACGCGAAACGTTGCGCCACGGAGGCGCAGCAAACAGCCTTGCTTTGTGCCGAGGCAGTCATTTATAAATTCCATAATACAAAAATTATAGTTGCTAGTGGCATTTATATTCAAATTGGAAGACCAATAGCATTTACGGACATAATATTAGTTTATTTAATAAGTTCATTAATTAAGCGAGTAAGGTGTTGACGCTCCCTCGACCTCGGCACGTTCACTACTATTCCTAGTTCAGGTAGTTCCTAGTGCAACTAGAAATATAATAATAGTATTATACTTCTAGTTTAAGGCCCTATATTTTAAATTCAAATGTAATCTTTTAAAACAATATACAGGCTGTTAGTGTAAACACCGTTATCCTTGAAACCAGTGGTTTGGTTTCACTAATAGAACGTAAATTCAATGAAAAAAAAATATCTTTTTTTTTTTTTAAGTAAAGTCTCAATTTTTCTTCAAAATTATTTCACCCTATACAAGTGCACGCAAGGGCAAAGTAGACGGAGCGCGGGAAACAGCGCGTCGTCAGTACTTCCCTTATCTATGCAGGGCGTGCCGCAAGTGCCCGCAAGCCGGCAAGCGCATGAATTTACGGACGGTGTCGGACAGAAACTTTCTTACATTTTTGAAATAAAATAACGTTTATTTATTTTTAAATTCAGATAAACATTTTTATAATTAAGTCAACTACCTATGGTTTTAGTGACAACGGTGTTTACACTAACAGCCTGTATATACAAGAATCATTGCTTACGCGGATGACACAGCTCTTATAACGCATGGTACGGACTGGCTTGACACTCGTGAGAAGGCGGAGATCGCTATGGGTTTGGTCATGAATTGGTTAACCTCAAACCTACTCACACTCAACATCGCAAAGTTCATTCCCTTCACACCAGGAATTCTGACACAACCACCAACATCATTCCAGATCAAAATCCATGTTTGTTCTCATACTGTGGCCACCATATCCTGTAACTGTGCCCAGATAGAACGCTCCGACCACATTAAATATCTTGGAGTCACAGTGGACAATTGTCTAACGTGTTAAAAACAGGTTGGTCCGTGTAAGAAGACTTATATTCGTGTTCAAAAAGCTCGGGGCGGTGGCCGACTTCCCATGCCTTATACTAATCTACCTGGCACTCGTCCAGTCAGTCTTTGGTTACTGCATTACAGTTTGGGGAGGTACCCACAAGACTACCATTCTGCGTTTGGAGAGAGCACAAAAAACAGTGCTACAAGTATTGGCCAAGAAACCTGCCAGATTCCCAACTTCGGAACTTTATTCGCTCTGCAACGTCCTCACTGTTAGACAGTTATTTATACTTCAAACTGTTATTAAATATAATAAATGCACGACCTCACGAAGTTCGACCAACAATATCTCTCTAAGAAGCGACGTTCCTACATAATTTGCAAGACACCTTTCTCCAGATTGACATTAGTATGACGCCACTTTAACTACTTTAGCCCTAAACTCTACAATAGCATAAATAGAAACATTCAAATTAATCCTTTAACAAGAACTTTAGTTAGAAAGAAACTATCAGAATTGCTTAAATCCTTCTCCTATGAAGCAACAGAAAAACTTGTGGTAACATAACACTTACATTCCTGTAACATCAATCTTATTACAAACAACCCCCTCCCCCCCCCCCCTCACTCACGCTCAATCCTCGCATATAACACACACACAACACACACCCACACACTCACACACATAGTTATTACCTTTTAGTGTAATAATTTTCTTTCTTTTAAATTACTAGTCTGGAACTAGCTATCTTCGTTTTCTTTTGTAAATTTGTGTCCTGAAACTTGTTCCAAATAAACGTTTATTATTTATTTAATATGAAAGGTGTCAGGCGTGATCTGGGCGGACAGCGGGCGCCTGTGCGCGCTGACGCTGGGCACGCCCGTCGCGCTCGTCGTGTCCATCGGCGCCAAGGAGGCCGAGGTGTGCGCAGGTACTGCCCCTCCCTGCCTGTAGTAACACGTCACCCTTGGCCTTGGCCCAATTTACTTGGCGCAACATGTCTTTTACATCCATACTTCTCTATTAGCCGTCATCTTGATAGTCATCATGTTTCACTCAATCCATCAACCGTTTCTTAGGGTTTCCCGGACTTTCGTCACGACAATTTCCTGTCTCCGGCTTCACATGCCCATACCATGACAACCGATTTCCATACAACTTTTCAGTCACCAGTGACGCTATTGATTTTTATAGTATATGTGGAAAAATAAAAATGCTCTGTTTCAAAAGTATCTCATGAATGTGTAAACAAACCCTGTTCAGGTTAAATTCTTATGCGTTGTATATTCAGGTATTCAGCTGCATCAGGTTTCACTGGAAGGCAACCGCAACTTATTTGGGAAAAGGCTGGGCAGTTTGATTGGGTACATTAAAAAAAAATGTTTTTATGTTCTTTTTATGCGTCATAGCATAGTCAGCCTATAATGTTCCCTCTGCTGGGACACAGGCCTCCTCTCGGTAAGAGGGAGTGGGCCGTAATCCACCACGCGGGCCCAATGCGGGTTGGCGGATGTCACATGTCTTCGAATTGTTGGTTCTAGGACACGCCGGATTCCTCACGATGTTTTCCTTCAGCGTTTTGAGAGTAGTGGTGATGAAATTATTTTCGCAAAGTGTTCTACTCGTAAGTCGCGGCTCTGAGCATCATGTTGCCGCAAATAAATGTAAGTCGCGGCCGTCGCCACTGGGCCACCGCTGCTCTGAGCGTCATGTTGCCGCAAATAAGTAAGTCGCGGCCGTCACCACTGGGCCCCCGCTGCTTTGAGCGTCATGTTGCCGCAAATGAATGTAAGTCGCGGCCGTCACCACTGGGCCACCGCGGCTCTGAGCGTCATGTTGCCGCAAATGAATGTAAGTCGCGGCCGTCACCACTGGGCCACCGCGGCTCTGAGCGTCATGTTGCCGCAAATGAATGTAAGTCGCGGCCGTCACCACTGGGCCACCGCTGCTCCGAGCGTCACGTTGCCGCGAATAAATGTAAGTCGCGGCCGAGGCCACTGGGCCACCGCTGCTCTGAGCGTCATGTTGCCGCAAATGAATGTAAGTAGCGGCCGTCACCACTGGGCCACCGCGGCTCTGAGCGTCATGTTGCCGCAAATGAATGTAAGTCGCGGCCGTCACCACTGGGCCACCGCTGCTCCGAGCGTCACGTTGCCGCGAATAAATGTAAGTCGCGGCCGTGGCCTCTGGGCCACCGCTGCTCTGAGCGTCATGTTGCCGCAAATGAATGTAAGTCGCGGCCGTCACCACTGGGCCACCGCTGCTCTGAGCGTCACGTTGCCGCAAATAAATGTAAGTCGCGGCCGTGGCCTCTGGGCCACCGCTGCTCTGAGCGTCATGTTGCCGCAAATAAATGTAAGTCGCGGCCGTCGCAACTGTGCCACCGCTGCTCTGAGCGTCATGTTGCCGCGAAAAGAAATGTGCCGCATATTCATCAGATACTCTTGGAACACACTAAACCAACCTTATTTATAGTTAGAGACTGACCCACATAACAGCCTGTGTAGAAGATACTCGATGATATTAGTATTGTTTTATAGTCAGGGTCAAGACCAACAGTAAGTTGTCTCGTTGTTATCTTCTTGGTACCATGAATGATGTTCACACAAAATCGTCTTTAAACCTTTTACTGTATCGTTTTGCTGCGGGGGGGCCTGGTGACCTGTAACACAGGCTTCTCCAGAAACCTACTTCAGGCACCAGTCTCTTCCAATAATGGAATATTACATTATTGAAAAACATTGTTAATTATTAAGGAAACCAATATTGTGAAGAGAGAAAAAAATAAATAAAATAATAAAAAACGTTTATTTTCTCCACCACACAATGAAACGTTAGTACAATACATAATTGTGTATACAAAAATACATTAATGTTGTGGAGACTGGAGCCTGTACTAGGTATACCTGTGTTACAGGTCTCCAGGCCTCCAACAATAAATCAATAATATTCAATAATATCTACTGTGAACTGGTTGACCGTAGTTTGTGCCTCCCGCAGTGGTGCACTCGTGCGTGGTGCTGCACGCGCTGCAGTCGCAGCCGCTGGGCGCGCACGCCGTGCACGCCGAGCTGGCGCGTCTGCTGGACGAGCACAACGGCGCGCCGCTCGACCTGCCCGACCACGTGCTCGAGGACATCAAAGGTGATACGACTTACACATTCTTAATTGTACGCGAAATAAATTGTATTAGTAGGAAGGCACAAGGTACATTCATTATGAACATGCATCTAACAAATGAAAAAAAGAAAACAACAACACAAAATTATTGAATGATATACTCGTACGGTGACGTCTCGTCTCGACTTATTTCAGTGAAGACGTGTTTCGTGAGTCCCCGCTCCCGCGCGCTTCAATGGGCCTCGGACTCGCCGCCGCCCGCGGCCCGCTCCGTGCGCTACGGGCGCGTCACGGTGCCGGGCGCGGCGCGCGAGCTGTGTGCCGAGCCGCTGTTCGCGCGCGACGCCGAGCTGGGCTCGCTGCCCGACGCCGTGCTGGCGTGCGTGGCCGCGTGCGCGCGCGACGTGCGGCGCCAGCTGGCGCGCAACGTGCTGCTGGTGGGCGGCGGCGCCGCGCTGCCGGGGCTGCGCGCGCGCCTCGCCGCCGAGCTGCGCTACCTCGTCACGCAGCCGCCCTACAGGTACAGATGTGTACTCTATGTGGCACGTGCGCGCGCGACGTGCGGCGCCAGCTGGCGCGCAACGTGCTGCTGGTGGGCGGCGGCGCCGCGCTGCCGGGGCTGCGCGCGCGCCTCGCCGCCGAGCTGCGCTACCTCGTCACGCAGCCGCCCTACAGGTACAGATGTGTACTCTATGTGGCACGTGCGCGCGCGACGTGCGGCGCCAGCTGGCGCGCAACGTGCTGCTGGTGGGCGGCGGCGCCGCGCTGCCGGGGCTGCGCGCGCGCCTCGCCGCCGAGCTGCGCTACCTCGTCACGCAGCCGCCCTACAGGTACAGATGTGTACTCTATGTGGCACGTGCGCGCGCGACGTGCGGCGCCAGCTGGCGCGCAACGTGCTGCTGGTGGGCGGCGGCGCCGCGCTGCCGGGGCTGCGCGCGCGCCTCGCCGCCGAGCTGCGCTACCTCGTCACGCAGCCGCCCTACAGGTACAGATGTGTACTCTATGTGGCACGTGCGCGCGCGACGTGCGGCGCCAGCTGGCGCGCAACGTGCTGCTGGTGGGCGGCGGCGCCGCGCTGCCGGGGCTGCGCGCGCGCCTCGCCGCCGAGCTGCGCTACCTCGTCACGCAGCCGCCCTACAGGTACAGATGTGTACTCTATGTGGCACGTGCGCGCGCGACGTGCGGCGCCAGCTGGCGCGCAACGTGCTGCTGGTGGGCGGCGGCGCCGCGCTGCCGGGGCTGCGCGCGCGCCTCGCCGCCGAGCTGCGCTACCTCGTCACGCAGCCGCCCTACAGGTACAGATGTGTACTCTATGTGGCACGTGCGCGCGCGACGTGCGGCGCCAGCTGGCGCGCAACGTGCTGCTGGTGGGCGGCGGCGCCGCGCTGCCGGGGCTGCGCGCGCGCCTCGCCGCCGAGCTGCGCTACCTCGTCACGCAGCCGCCCTACAGGTACAGATGTGTACTCTATGTGGCTGGCGCGCACGCAACTGCCCTGAACATGCTGCACACAACAGCGTAATGCATACAGCATTTTTTTAACCAGTACGCAAAGACAACATAATCTTATCACTTATGTCAAATAAAATTCTCTTTTACGAAAGATGTTTACTTTAAAGCGACTCGACGCGACGTTATGACAGCGTAAGCGCATGAACAGACTGTCGGCGCCGCTCGCGCTGCCATTGATATTACTACGACTAGATTGTGTCCATAATTTAACTTATTACTATTACTGATACTGAAATACCATATAAAGGTACTCCCTGTTTAAAAACAAAATCCTGTAGATCTCTATCGCTCGAAAGCGGTTCTCGTGTGATTTCCAACAATGAAAATACCTTCCTCGCTCAAGCAAGTAAGAATTTCGACGTAATAGGCTGGTACACTTAGCTGTCGAGCAATTTAATCTTAGCTCATGTTCTACATCATAAAATAATTGTTCCAGCTCCAGCCTGCACATCAACGAGTTCAAGTTCCACAGTGCGCCGGCGCACGAGAACGCGTGCGCGTGGGTGGGCGGCGCCGTGCTGGGCGCGGGCGAGGCAGGTGCCGCGCGCGCGCTGCCTCGCGAGCACTACGCGCGCGAGCCGCGCCTGCGCGACTGGGTGTGCCTGCTCGACAACACGCCGCCCACGCACCCGCACCGCGACCTCAGGGACATGTAGGCACAGCCCGTGGACTACCAGTCCGTTCCAGGCTTTACTTCCCTGCACGACGACCGAGCGATACATCGCTTATCTCGAGGATGTACATGTAATCGTGTACAGTCACGAACACCATTATGTCAACACTTGGCAACTTTCAATTGCGATTTTTTCGCTTTTCTTTTTGTTGAAATACGACACATTACATAAACCTATGGGTTCGAAAATGCTATGTTCGTAACAACATAAAATTTAATAAAAAGCCGAGTGTATACATACTTTTGCTCGTGACTGTACAAGAAAAAGACTAAGCACTGTAAAATACTAATGCCTGAACTATTATATTATAATAATTATATAACCTATTTTTACGATAATTTGGGTATTTATTTATTCAGTATCTTTAAAGCAATGTTCCAAATAATTATTAATTTATTTACTCGCCGCGCTACATTTCAATACAGGCGTTTGGCAACAATTTATGCTTCAGTACCAACTCGCCTCTGCTTCATACGGGTGCAATGGCGACATGCCAAAACATCGATTGTAAAACATAGCTTTGGAAAACTGTGTGTGAAAACGGTGTACTGTCTGTTTTTTGACAGTGCTCAAAGGCGCCGTTGGGCGCGTTCGATGTGCACGATGTGTGGATCAGACGATCGGGCAAAATGGATAATGCGCAATGTCACCACTTTATCTATTTATTAATGAGCAGAGTATAGGTTACAGTTGCCACTGCAGTCTGGCGACGCTGCCGTACGTGCGGCTCCATATCGAGCATGTGTCTAAATGAACTTATTCCACCTAAAACGTGGATCGGCACTAAAGCGCGCCTACGAAACTTACGACCCTGCTAGGTTTCCTGGAACGGAGCCTGCGAAAGAATCTCCGATCCACCATCGGCACTCCATGACTGTGAAGCGCCGATCCAAATTTGGATCGTCTGGTGTGGACCCAGCTATTCTACTGTACAAGGATCTCTTGGCATTTGATCAAAATCAGAACTAACGCGTAAGGGCTGGTACACACATGACACTTTGTTTTGACAATACAATTTTGTGACAATTTCACAAATATTTACCAACAACGAACCCCTGTAAATGTCATTCAGGCGCCAAAAGGTTCTAGTAAAGTTCGTCTCAAGAAAAGTCTTTCAGATCCAGCAGTACCTCTAAACATCATTATTACAAACTACCTCGTGGAAAACTACAGGCCCACATCCACACTATGCATTTTCGCTAAAATCTACATCTAAACTCTTAAATAATAAGAACTAGCAGGGCATACAACGCGATGTGAACTCGAAGACTTCAAACTAAACTAAAAAAAAATCAGTGTAAAAACTTCTTTGAAGATACCTAAAACCTGTTCAGTCTTTTCTTAATTCTCTCCGAGTGCTAACTTGTTCTTGCTTTCGCTTGCCTGTCTACTGTTTCTTGTGCTACCCTAATATTGCCATTGAAAACTTTTAATTGACCAAACTAACAATCAGACCAAACTTTACAACTAGGATACAGACCCTAGCTGTAAGTTTTCTTAAGAAAAACTATGAAAAATAGCCACCAATATAACAAAAAAGGCATAAACGTGAAACCATATAAAAATAAAAACCTTGAAATTATGACCCTACGTAGATACGGTCACGGTCATTAATGTAGTACCACCTTAACTGTAATACTGTGAACGCGCGTTAAAGGCCGTACCTACGTCTGTGTGCATAAAGTGAAGTATCAACACAAAACGCTCACCTCATAATTCGCGCACTGGCTGGCGTCGAACGAAACCAAAAACATACCGTCGCTTTTGCACACAGATTACGTAATTACGTATGATCTTGGTTGGTTCATACCATTGCTAAAATTGAACTCATTACATCAAGTACCGATAGCTGGTAGTGGTAGTCTTACGTATTGGATTATTTAACGCATAGGTCTGGGTTCCAATCTCGAGTTGGAACTTTTATTTATGTTATTTGTTTATTTATTGTGAGACGGTTATTTTGTTATTCGTTTTTTATAGATTAATAAACAAGAATCTTATTTTCATTATTATATTGCTATTGTAATACGGGGTTAAAATAATAATGTTTTATAAGTGATTTCAAAATGTTTATTCGTTATAATTTTATAAACGAAAAAAAAAATTTCTAGTCAAAACAGTTTATTTTCTCATAAAGAACAATTTAATGAAGTAAAGCAGGTAAACAGTGAACTACGACCCTTACACTTAAAATATTGCATCTTAGTAATCCAAACTAATATTATAAATGCGAAAGTAACTCTGTCTGTCTGTCTGTCTGTCTTTGCTTCACGCCTAAACTACTGAACCGATTTGTGTGAAATTTGGTACAGACATAGTTTGAAACTTGAGAATGGACATAGGATAGTTTTTATTACAAAAAATAAAATAAAAAATAAAATTTATTCCGGACATACAGCGCCATCTATTGGTCAAGAGTCGGTGTCATCTATTGGTGAAGTCACTATTCCACGCGAACGAAGTCGCGGGCAAAAGCTAGTATAATAATATTCCTTGTGCTTTAACTACTAATGTGAGAGGGTACTCTATCACAACTAGCAAATCTACCCACGTAAATAAAAAAGTGTGAACTCCTTGTCACAATACAATTAAATTACTCAGTACCTATACTGCCAGTGCGTTCGTTTTAACTTTAGTTGCCTATCTGAAACGTCAAAGTTAACAAATCGTATTTATTAGGACTTATTGCGGTTATAGCTTAAGTATTCATTTTCATTATGAAAAGAAGATTGAAACTAAACCTCAAAATAATCCTTATTACGTATAAGACACAATATTATTTTAATATTACTAAAATCGATTTATAACTTAATGCTTTGTTTGTATAACCCCCATTATTATCAATGCTATCAAGTAAACGCTGGCGCATGAATCCAACAATATTGAAACATATATCTATTCCCATATTTCCATGCAATGCAACTTCAACTGCTCATCAGATCTCTCATTCCGTGCTTCCCATCGCTGTATCGCAAAATGTAAACGTTCTTGTTTAATGTTTTTCATTATGGGCGAAACGAAAACCAGCTCAAAAAGCTGGTTTTCGTTTGCACGGCGAACGGTTCGTAAAGATGTGTCGAATAATTCGGCAAAATATCTCGTTGGTATGAAACCACTTGTTTCATTATTCACTGACTAGCTGGGGCCATCTTTTGACCCTCCGACTCACAGTAGGTATTTCTGTAAAACAAAAAAAAAAGTACTGTTAGGCTACTAGCAAAATACGAATATTAGCAATTTGAAATTGTACGGTACGGACGCCAGCAGGTCAACCTACCCGAAACTGTCAGATTTTCCCAATCAACATTGAACCTAATGGTTTAGCAATAAAGTCGAAAATCTATTAAAGAAATCTGACAGATTGTAGTAGCTTGATGTGCTGCAGTCTGTACATGATAATAATAACTTATTGACGCTAAACAGTGTTTATGATTATGTGGCGAACTGTGTGTAACACGTAAATACTTACCTTCATAAAAAATAACGAAAAATAAATTTAATCACAGAGATACATAGTGCATTTTTTTTTTTAACTACAACCGTTCTTTTAACAAACATTTGGTCCGGAAGAGCCTAGTAATCAACAAATTCGATCATCTAATGTTCGCTACCCACAACGCCATCTATCGTAACCTCACGACAACTCGCGGGCTGCTCAATACTCATCGGTGTAGGCGGCGAGCAAAGAGTAAAGTGCGGCGAGCAACAGTGGCGACACCTCGACGCGAAAACGCATTAAATAAAAGGACCTGCGCGCGCAACCGGGTCGCGAATGAAAATGTTCGTTTAAGAATGTCGGGTCTTTAATTATGTTCATTCGATTTGTGTGCTTGGAGTAAACGCATGAAGTTGAGAAAATATCTTGTCCTTTTATTTGTCTCAACAATCCAAGTAGACGTAGACGCCCCAACAACTGTCGCGGTGTCGTACACACGGCTACACATCAAGCTATGCAAAACCAGTATTGGCTGACCGTTAATTGTGAGAAAATATCATACAAAGTGAGGCCAAGACAAACTGGTTTTGTATAGCTTGACGTGTAGGGGTGTGTACACGTTATTACGCTTACCGTACACACCGTGTAGCCCGAGTTCGTATCCCGCGCATGGTTTGTCTTTTTGTATTTAATATCAACAAAAACTCTCAACATGAATGAACTTCCTGGAAAACATTACCTACTTTCCGTCGTACGCGAACTCTGACTCCAATGTTGAGGGGTTGAACGAAACACTAGAGTTAGACTATGAAACAACCAATAGTCTACCCGATGTTTCTGTCAACAGTAGTGATGAAGAAACGTTAAAACTAAAAGAACGGATAAATAAAGAAATCGAGTCTCTTTCCATAAAAAATAATAATCTAAAAAACAAAATGAGGATTTGTTAAAGAAAAATGATAATATGTTTAAAAGAATCACCTGCAGCCCGGTATCCACAAAGAAAACTAAAGATTACACGCCCAAGAAAATAAATCAGAATAAGATAAAAACCGGCCAAGTGCGAGTCGGACTCGCCCATGAAGGGTTCCGTTACGTTACGATTTATGACGTATTAAAAAAAACTACTCACTAGATCTCGTTCAAACCAATTTTCGGTGGAAGTTTATATGGTAATTTACATCATATATTTTTTTTTAGTTTTATCATTCTCTTATTTTAGAAGTTACAGGGGGGGGACACACATTTTACCACTTTGGAAGTGTCTCTCGCGCAAACTATTCAGTTTAGAAAAAAATGATATTAGAAACCTCAATATCATTTTTGAAGACCTATCCATAGATACCCCACAGGTAAGGGTTTGAAGAAAAAAAAAATTTTGAGTTTCAGTTCTAAGTATAGGGACCCCCAAAATTTATTGTTTTTTTTCTATTTTTGTGTGAAAATCTTAATGCGGTTCACAGAATACATCTACTTACCAAGTTTCAACAGTATAGCTCTTATAGTTTCGGAAAAAAGCGGCTGTGACATACGGACGGACAGACAGACAGACATGACGAATCCATAAGGGTTCCGTTGCCATTTGGCTACGGAACCCTAAAAAGTCAAACTGAGGTTTCATTACAAATGCGTAAAACGACTATCATTGAGCGCGACAAAGTTGATGCCAAGCGCAAAATTTAAAACTAAAAACAAATCAACTGTGTTAAATTAACACAGTTGATTTGTTTTTAGTAACACTGTTAATGCGCTCATTTTATATATATTAGTCTATGTTAATGCGTTCAAAAGTCCAAGAAAGTGAAAGCTACGCATAATCAGTACCTAACTGTAACTTTTTTTGTGCACTAGAAAACATAGAAGCTATTTTCAGCAAGCACTTTGAGTATAGGCTCACTCAAATGTCTTGCTAACGGCAAGATACACGCCGCCGCGGCGGCGTGTATCATTTGTTGGACATCTAACTCCCTTCAAAATGGTTGTGATGAATGGAGCTGATCCATACGTCATGTTCACGAACGGGCGCCGTCAGTTGAGGCAGGTCATCACTTAGCTGACGGGGTTTGCGGAAGGATCGTACGTTCCCGCAACCCCTGGCGTAGGTGTGAGATGGAACACCGGGGTGGTTTTTAGTCAAGAAGGTTCTGACAGACCTCGCCAGGAGGAGGATTTTCCAACCCGGAAAAACAAGTCATCACTTAGCTGCCTCGGCTTATTTTTAATTATTTTATTATTGGATCGTTGTTTTCTTACTATTTGCTGTACTCTGTACGCATTTAAAGTGTACCCCCTTTTTTTTCATCGTTCTCACATATAATTATAAATTGATCAGGTTTACTGTCCACAAAGTAGACACAATAGTTAAACAATCAACCTGAATCATATGTGATTCATGGGACAGGGAATGGGTTAATGACGTACAGACTCCAGCAGGTCAAGCTACCCAAACTGTCAAATTTTCCCAATCTAAATCGAATTAAACTAATAGCTTCTCCGTTAGGAAAAGTCTATCTCAATGGGAAAAGTAGATGGCGACTCTTCATTTGCTAAACTTAAGCATGTTCTAACTGTCTCCCCGCTGTGTACATACATTACCTACTACTCTTTCGAATGGGCAACTAGCTTCACAATTCAAAAGTGCCTAAGTAAATGGTTTAATTGAAATGCTTTGAGTTTGAGTCCTCTAGCACTCTACTTTGGTATGTGTTTATTATAATATTTCAGTTTTTTATTTGTTCACAAGTCATGTAACCATGGAATTAGTATATACATACTTTATGTAACGTAAGGTCCTTGCATATTATAACAGAGCCAAGAGCCAACTATTAGTAATCTGTGAATGTTGTCATTTTCATTTTGTCATCTGTCATTGTGTCAAATTGTGTCATCGTCGGTCGAAAAATCTAAAAATAATAGAAATTGCTGCAAGTTTCGGAGATTAACTAGTTTTTACCCAAAGAGTTTTTTACCGACGTAAACGAAATTCTAGCACCATGTCGGATATTAAAATAGTAGCAGCGAGCATTGTGAACTTCTTAAAGCGGCAGCTAGAAAGTGACTCGCTCAGCGTGGACTCTCGCGAGAGCGTCGAGGTCGGCGTGCAGTGCATCGAGACCGCGTTCGAGCTGGGCCCCGAGGACGCGGCGCGCGGCGTGGACCTGCTGCAGCTCGTGCGCGCCCAGACACGCAGCGGCGCGCCGCTCAGCGCGCCGCCGACGCGCTCCGAGGCCGAGAAACTCAAGAACGAGGGCAACGAGTTCATGAAGAGCGACCGCCACCGGGAGGCGCTGGAGAAGTACACGCGCGCCATAGAGCTTGACCCCTCCAACCCCGTGTACTTCTGCAACCGCGCCGCCGCGCACTTCAAGCTGGGCGAGAACGAGACGGCCGTGGCGGACTGCACGGCGGCGCTGGCCCTGCAGCCCGACTACGGCAAGGCGCACTCGCGCCTGGGCCTGGCGCTCACGGCGCTAGAGCGACACCGCGAGGCGCGCCAGGCATACGCACGCGCGGCTCAGCTGGAGCCCGAGAACGAGTCGTACCGCCAGAACCTGCGCCTAGCCGATGAGCAGCTGGCCGCGCACGGCGAGCGCGCGCCGTTGGACCTGGGCGGCCTGCTGCAGAACCCGGCGCTGCTCAACATGGCCACGGAGATGCTGGCCGACCCCAACATGCAGAACCTCATCTCGGGACTCATGAGCGGCGGCGGCGGCGCGGCCCCGGGCGGTGGCGGCGGGCCCAACGGCGCGGGCGGCATGTCCGCGCTGCTGGAGGCGGGGCAGGCGCTGGCGCAGCACATGCAGGCCGCCAACCCTGAGCTGGTGGAGCAGCTGCGGCGCCAGGTGCGCCCGCCTGGTCCCAACCCGCCGCAGTGAGCTGAGCCAGCCACCGGTCGCATGTTGTTCCTCGTGGAAGATTGTTTAATCTTTTAAGATGTAATATAATTTTATTTTATTCACACCTGCTGATTTTCCAACCAATAGTGGGTATGATTATACTGACTTTTACTTTTATTGTTTTAGGACACTTCTTGTGCCTGCTATAGTGACTTGGCTAACGGCTCACTTGTCAACTTGATAGTCTTTTAAAGCACCGGCTGCCTCCTGTTCAGAAATGTATATATAATGATGAAATAAGCCTCTGCCATGATGCATTGGTTTCAAAATACTTGTTTATGTTATTTTTTATATTTGATAGAATTATTTAATAGCAATGGAGGTAGTCGGTAGCATTCTATGCATTTACTTGTCAACAGATATTATTTCCCCACACAGGACTCATACTTAATCACTAGTTAGAATTAAATTGTATAAAGTGAACTCCTGTACGGAGTGATGCATGGAGGCCATGCTCAGGTGCCACATGTGATGTAAAATATTTAAACTATGTGCGGAATGTTAAATGAGAGACAAACCACAAGAGGACTTTATCTCTGTTTAACCCAAATTATTAAAAGCTAAGGTTTCAATTATTGGTATTGTTAATAAATTTATTTAAATAATATTGTGTCATTTTTTGCAGTGTTGAAAGGGTTGTGAAATTACTGCAATCTTAATTATTTATCCAAAGCAGCTTCATTTATTTAATTGTAATCGTGTCACACACTGCGGAGGCAGACACCAGTGTGATGTTAGTACACATGTGGGTAACAGCAGGCTCACAAGCTGCCTCACTTTGACTCCTTCCTTTGTCTGGAAAGGGTGTGAATGTTATAATAATTATACTGATTCATAACGTAACCTCCAAGGTGCTCAGTGAACTAATTCACTAGACTAAATAAGTTACATTTTCTAAATAAGTTACTTCAACTGAATGAGATGAAATTCTAATCTTGTATAAAACACACACTATGCAGACAGGCATGCATATTATATGTTAGGGGAGTACATCGCTGATAAAAATGCCTGGCACTATGTTCTATGTGATGGGTTTGGTTTCTGCACTTAGTCCTTCAAGCAGTTTTATTACCAAGTCAAGACCACCAGCAGCACACCTCGAGCTTGACACTCAACAGATGGGCTGGTTGGAATAACCACCGACGGCCGCCATGGCCCACGCACGTGTACGTGCGTGGGCCATGGCGGCCGTCGGTGGTCTTGACTTGGTAATAAAACTGCTACAATATTACAATATCTGTATTTTTGGATGCTGATTACAAAATATATGCCTAATCTGGGTGGCGCCTGTGCACTCAAGAGCACATACGCAACGGTTTCCTCAGTCTCCATGCAGGCCACAGCACAGGGGACTGTCCGTTATGCCTATTGTGTGAAAGTGTTTGTTTTGTGTCACCAGGCGCAGGCCTTTCCTGTCCAGGCGTAGGTATACGCCTGGTTAGCTTGCCATCTAATGATGGTATGGCTTCCTTAGACTGCCTGCAGCCCGGTGACGAGGTTCACCAGCTCTGCTTGTGTGTGGGTGCGCTTCTGTAGTCACCTGCGTAGTTGGTTGAAGGGGATTGGCACGATAGGTTCCGATCCACAACTGACTGGATTTTTCTCGCTGTTGGTTCGCGGCGCGTTTGCAGCATGCACGGTATGTTTTAGTGCCTGGCTCAATGCTGGTCCTGTCCTGCTCCACAACTTCAAATAATTGATTTACACTTGAAAATACTGTAACTGGTAGGTACCTGTACCTACTGTAGTTACTTGAAGATTGTAAGACTGTGCATCCCGAAAGTTTGTGAGGATGGATGGATGTTTGTTACTCTTTCACTCAAAAACTACTGAACGGATTTGGATGAAATTCGGCACAAAGATACCTAGTTTATAACCAGGGGGTCTACTCCGAAGTAGTATCGGCCGAATGTTAGGCCGTTTCCTGGGGGCCTACTCCGAAGTGCAAAGTGCGAATGTTCGGATCGGACCGACACATGGCCGATCTGAATATTTTTGAAAATTACGAAAAAAGTTCGGATCGGCTCAGTTGGGTCAGGATAGTATATAGTCCACAGTCAATATTCGATAGAGTGTAGGATCGGAGCCGACTGAACCAAATAGCAGCAGGAAACGACCGAACATTCGGCCGACACTACTTCTTCGGAGTAGACCCCCTGCTACGAAGTTACTACAGTGAAACTTGGTTAAGTAGGACCTGGATAAGTGAGAAACCTCCATAACTGGTACTCATGCTGAGGTCCCAACACTTTGGCACTGAATTACCTCTGTTATTGGGACGAAGCAAACCTCTATATCTGGGATTCGTTCTTTCGATTTTATCGTCATAGTTACCTCTATAACTGAGACAGCGAGTGAATTTTATATGCATTGACCTCTGTAACTGAGATAACATCGTTTTGTTTGTTTACTTACTTATTCTTATTCTACCCGCAAATTCCGCACTTAACTAATTTTGAGCTTCAATGACCTTCAGTTTTAGTTTTGCTTTACTATCATACGGATGTTTATTTGAAAAATGCCGAAACGAAGGCTCAAATAGTTATCAGTACCTACGTGAAAAACTGAAGTTAATACTTATCCGTTTATGAAACTGGGAAGACACGCGATGAAGTCTGTGTCGAATTTAATGTGCTACTCTGTGTAGAATAATTCAGAATAAAGATAAAATTCAATAACAATGTCCTGAAGTCTGCTTGAATATTTTTGTTAATTCCATTTATTACCTTTTTTATTATGTTTTTTGATTCCCAATAAAGATTAAAACTCACGTATAATGTTTACATAATACGTTATTTTATTTAATAATCGCACCTCTATAACTGAAATAATCAGTATTCTGACCTCTGTAAATTAGACAGATATTTATTTATACCTGGATATCTGAGACACTGGCTAAGTGGAATACCTCTATAAGTGAGACAAAGCAGGTCCCTTGATGTCTCACTTAACCAGGTTTCACTGTATTTGGTTCGGTCGGTCCCGATCCTACGACTATGGTCCTGATCCCGACCCAACTGAGCCGATCCGAACTTTTTTCGCATTTTTCAATAATATTCGGTTAGGCTTTTATAATATTATATATATATAATAATTTATAGTAAGGATTTTTATTTAATTTAGAATCCTTGAGTTATTCTAATATAATACGTGCAAAGTTTTCTGTAAAAAATAAGCCATGGTCACCTTATTGAAATATTCAAGACGCACTAAAAATTATATTATTATGATAAAAAAAATAATCCCTACTGTGGGTAATTCTACATATTCATAGGTAGGTATTATTTACAAAAAAAAAGATCTCGCTATCACTTACTTTCATCGAAAGAGAATCACGACTTATTTCCACCACAGCTCCTGAAATGTAAACCTAGGATTTTTTATGCATTTTTACCTATTTTGACAAATTCAAATCTAGGTTTTACAAAAAACTTCAGACCTCTGCGATGCTTTTTCAGCGAGATATCGGTGATAACGTATTTTTCACCGTTTCAATGGCGCGGCCATGGGGTTTTAGTCTCATAGCTCCTGAAATATAAACCTAGGATTTTTTGTTGTATTTTTACTAGTTTTGACAAATTCATATCTGGGTTTTACAAAAAACTTCAGACGTCTGCGATGCTTTTTCAGCGAGATATCGGTGATAACGTGTTTCACACCGTTTCGATGGCGCGGCCATGAGGTTTTAAGTCTTGCAGCTCCTAAAATATAAACCCAGGAATTTTTCCTATATTTTTACAATTTTTTTACAAATTCAATCTGTTATTTACCTAAATTTCAGGTCTCTGCAATGCTTAGTTTTAAAGATCTCCGTGGCTGCGCGTTTCGCCGCGTTTCAATGGCGCGGCCACGTTCAAACCCTTATAACTTTTTAACCATAGCTTTGACAAATTTATGGTTTTGGGAATCAACTTTTACAAATTGTTACAAAATATTGGCATGGTTTTTTTTAAAAAAAAAACGTCGTGGCCGCGCCATTGAAACGGACACGAGCACACTGTTCAAGATACAGTTTAGCACTCAAACTTAACTACAATTTGATATGCGCGTCAAGAAATCTTGCGAAATTAGCCAGTATGTGTTCTCTGCAAAGATAGTTATGATCTAAAGTATGTAACCATGTCCGGTGTGAGGAAGCTGGAGGTGACCAATCCAGCACCATAATTGCGTAAGTAACAAACTTTGAATCCGAGGATTTTGAAGGAAATTCCTAATCCATATCAGGTTTGAAAATTCGCCTGCTCAATAATTTTTATAACGACATGCACGCTGCTGCTACTGAACTGCTGGAAAGGCATTGCGATCGATTGCCATTTTAAAAGCTTTTATTTAACTTGCGATGTATGTAAGTATGTTCGGGTGGACTCTTGCAACTCAATTTTGAAGCAGATATCTTCAACCCATTGAGCTGTTTGCATGCATGTGTAAATCGGATGACAATGCAAAATTATTATGACATGGAGCTGATCTGATGATGGAACCGGAAGGTGCCCATAGGAGCTCGGTAGTTAAACGCAACCCCATCGAGATTGAACTCATTTGATCCGTCTTGACGAGAACTTTGGTGCTAGATGGTAACCAGGGTCTGATGATGGAACTAGAAGATGGCCATAGGAACTCGGTAATAAAACGACACAAACCCATCGAGTTTGGGCTCGTATGATTCGTCTTGGCGAGTACTTTGGTGCTAGATGGTAACCAGGGTCTGATGTTGGAGCTGGAAGATGGCCATAGGAACTCGGTAATTAAACGACATTTATAACCCCATCGAGTTTGGGCTCGTTTGATTCGTTTGAGTACTTTGGTGCTATGTACTTTAGTGGGCGAGCGGGTATCTTGATTCAAAGACGTGTCAGGATGATCTGTTTTTATTCGATAATTTGTCCTATTTATATACACATTTACTTTGGTACAAGTAGTGCTTAGCCTAAGATATTTACATAATTATTCGTAACGAGTAAGTAACCACCACATTCGTCAGATGTCGCTCGATGCGCCGCGCATGCGCGGAGCGCGCATAATTCAACGTCGCCCGGCGCGCGCCTCGCTCGCTAGACTATAAGTAGAGGCGGGCGCGCCGCGCGCGTCCTTTGCTAGGGCTGCCGGCGTTGCGTGAAGATCTCTGCGTGTCATCGAGTCGTGTGTCGCCGTGTCGCGCCGCGTGGCTTCTACTGCGTCGTGTGTCCACCTCTGCTGCTACGCTGATCTTCACGCATGTCGTCAGCCTTGAGCCCAAACCGTTCTTTTCAGAGCGAACTTCTTGTTTCTTTACGGAGTCACGTTATCACGTACGTCCTTTTCAGGGCGGTCTTCTTCTCTGTTTCTTTAACTGGTTTGTCAAACAACGCAGGGCAGGTATCGGTTTATGCAGGTGGTACGGTACTGAAGGTAAAGGTATGTGTTGGTTCTGGTACTGGAGGTAAAGGTATGCGTTGGTTCTGGTACTGAAGGTAAAGGTATGGTAAGTGACTGGCTTGTGTCACTACATAACTCCCCTCTAAGCGAAGCGTACGTTGTGTTTTACCGCGCGGCCGGATCGAGTTACGTATGTGTCGCGCGGTGCGCTGGGGGTCGATGACCGCGGGTCGACGGTCGAAGTTGTTGAGCTGTTTGTGCGCGATGCTTGTTGTTGCGCGCATGTTGTTGCAGACGTGGTAAACTCTTCTTCGTTGAGTAGGTGCGCTGGCTTAAGTCTGTCTATTGAGACAACTGTAGTTCGAAGTGGCATCTGTATGGTGAAATGTTTGCCATCACGTTGAATCACTTTGAACGGACCGTCATAAGGAGGGGTCAATGGACTTCGCACGGTATCATTGCGCACGAAAACATGAGTACATGTCGTTAGGTCCTTGTATACAAACGTGCTCCTGTTGTTGACACGTGACTTGCTGCTCGGTGCGAGTGATGCCATTGTTTCGGTCAGCTGGCGTACGAATTCTGCGTCTTCATTTTTCGGCTGTGTAGGCGCGAAGAAATCTGACGGTATTCTCAGTGTCGATCCGTAGGTCATCAGGGCCGGGCTGACTTGTGTGTCTTCACGAAGTGCTGTACGTAGTCCAAGCAGCACGGTCGGTAATTCCTCGCTCCAGTGTATGCCGGCGCCTCTCGCCATGAGCGCGGCCTTCAAGGTTCGATGCCAGCGTTCGACTTGACCATTTGCTTGCGGGTGGTATGCAGTAGTTCGAATCCTGGTGATGCCGAATTTCTTCATCAGTGCAGAGAATAACGATGATTCGAATTGCCTTCCTTGATCCGTCGTTACACGTAACGGACAGCCAAATCGCGATAACCATCCCTCGTAAATCGCCTTAGCAACGGTGTCGGCGGTGACGTCACGAATAGGTATTGCCTCCGGCCATTTAGTGCAGCGGTCGATCATTGTTACTAAATATCTGTAGTCGTTAGATGGCGGCAGTGGTCCCACGATGTCAACGTGCACGTGTTCGAAACGCGATGATTTTTGGAACTCGCCGAGTGGACTGATAACGTGTCGTTGAACTTTCCCGCGCTGGCAACCGATGCATGATTTCGCCCACAAACCAACTTCTCTGTTCATACTTGGCCAAAAAAACTTTGTAGACATTATTCTTCTTGTTGTTCGCACACCAGGGTGACTTAGTTCGTGTTGCGCTTTGAATGCTACTATACGATAAGTCGCTGGTAGGTATGGACGAACGTTGCCGGTTGATGTTTCGCATATGATGGGTCGTTGACCTCCGGGCAATGTGATAGGCGCAAACTTTAGACTTGGGTTTGACATGCAGCTCTTCAGTTCTTCATCATTTTCTTGGTCTTGAGCGAGTTGGTTATAGTCGATCGTGGAATGTGACAAGTTGATTTCTTCGATGCGTGATAAGGCGTCCGCTGCTTCGTTCTTATCACCGTGAATGTATTGGATCTTCGCACAGAACTGACTAATGTAGTGTAGCTGGCGTTCTCTTCGTGGTGTATCGCTACTACTCGGTGTTCTTGTTAGCGCGTAAGTTAGAGGTTTGTGATCGGTGAATATTATTAGGTCACTGCCCTCTATCAGCCGACGTAGATGTTGCACTGCGGTGTACATCGCTAATAATTCGCGATCATACACGCTGTAGCGTCGCTGAGTCTCACTCATAGTTTTTGAATAGAATGCCAGTGGTCTCCAAACGTTGTCCACTTTTTGTTGAAGAACGGCGCCGATGCTAGTATTCGATGCGTCGGTAAATAAACATAGCGGCGCGTTAGGTATCGGGTGAGTCAGTGTCGTTGCCTCGAGTATGCTTTGTCGGCATTTCTCAAAGGCTTGTTCTGCTACTTGAGACCATTGTATCGGAGTTTTGTCGTTCTTCTTACTGTTGTGTAGGTATTTATTTAATTCGTGTTGGTACTCGGCTTGATGAGGTAAACAACTACGGTAGAAGTTTATCATTCCTAAGAATCTTCTTAGTTCTTGCACTGTTTGTGGTTTCGGATAGTTGACTATGGCTTGTATTCGTTCTTGAGTAGGTTTGATTCCCTCTGATGACACTTGGTATCCGAGGAACTCGATGTTTTCCTTGTCAAACTCGCACTTGTCGATGTTAAGACTGACGCCGTAGGTATTTAGGCGTTCGAGTACTAGTTCCAAGTGGCGGCGGTGTTCTTCCTTATTTCTCGAGTGAACGAGCAGATCGTCGACGAAACAGAATACGTTGTCATCTAGTCCTCGTAGAACCTCGTGCATGAAACGTTGAAAGGTTTGACCGGAGTTTCTTAAGCCGAACGTCATGCAGGTGAATTCAAAGAGTCCAAATGGTGTTATTATGGCTGTTTTTTGAGCATCTTGTTTTGCGATAGGTATCCAAAAATATGCCATTTTCAAATCGAGTTTTGAGAATATTTTCTTTCCGTGAAGTTGGTATGTAAAATCTTGAATTCGTGGAATGGGGTATCGGTCGGGAACAGTGACGGCGTTAAGTCTTCTGTAATCGCCGCATACTCGAAGTGATCCGTCTTTCTTCTTTACGATGTGAAGTGGACTCGCCCACGGACTGTTTGACGGTTTGCAAATTCCCATCTCGATCATGCGCTCGAACTCGAGTTTTGCCGCCTTATATTTGTCAGGCGGTAGAGGGCGCGGCCGAGAGTAGATCGGCGGCCCAGTTGTCTCGATGTGATGCGTGACGTCATGCTTGGCTGGAGTTTTGAGTGTCATTGGTCGAAGTACATCTGGATATTTTTTTAGCAGGTCGTGATGAGTGTGGTCGCGGTTGACCATGTAGATTGATTCTTCTTGGCTGTTTACTTTCACGGCGTTTACACTGAGCTCGGTTACACGGTCGATGAGTTTTCTTTGGTGCAAATCCACTAACAGTTTATGATGCACTAAGAAGTCGGCACCCAGTAATGAAGTCTTCACATTGGCGACGACGAAAGTCCACTTAAAACTTCTTCGTAGGCCTAGGTTGAGCTCGAGTGTGCGCTCTCCGTAGGTACGAATCTCTGTTCCGTTTGCCGCGAAAAGTTTGTAGCCTGCATTCTCCGCCGGTCTTGGATATTTCTGGTTTCGAGCGGCTAACACTGATATGTCGGCTCCCGTGTCGATAAGAAATTTCTCTCTATTATTTATGTCGATCACACATAAACGGCGGCTTGGTTGGTTTACATCGACGCCCGCCACTGTCGATGTACTTTCTAGTTTTCCCGCTTTGCTGCTAAAGAACACGGTGCTTCACATTTCCGTGCCCTGTTGCCGTACCGGTAGTGGAAACGGCACATCCAGTCGGGATCGCCGGGCTTGCGGGCGTTATCATTACGCTGTCTTGATTGTGAGCGTGAGCGGCTACGATGCGCGGAGTTTTGGCGGGAACGGTGATACGACGATTGTTGATAGTTGCGGAGCTCGGCGACTTCGAGTGACAATTTCTCAATTTGTTTCGTCAGCATATTTATTTGTAGGGTCGTTATTGCGTTTAACTGCACCTCATTGCCTGCTGGACTTATTGTCGAAGGGTTTGTTGTGGAGACTGCGGCGACTGTAGCGGGTTCAAAATGCTCCATCATTTTATCTGCCATTGCAGCTAGCACCTCGAGCGATGACTCGGTGTTGACGGAGAGCACGGCGCGAACTTGTGCGGGCAGCTGGTTGAGCCACATAACCTTCAGCGCTTCATCAGATAGTAGCTTGCCACTGAGGTCTCGCATTTTACGCAGCAGCTGGCTCGGCTTGTTGTCCCCGAGTTCGAGGCCGCTGAGTAGCTTCTGTAACTGCCGGTGGTCTGACTCTTGGTACGTTGAGATGAGCCTGTCTTTGAGCGTGCTGTACTTGCCGGTGGTCGGTGGGTGTAGGATGATGTCTCCGATTTGTTCTAGGTCGCTGTTGCCGAGTAGCGGGACGACGAGATTGAATTTCTGCTCCTCACCTATCTTGCTGGCAGCAACGGCGGCTTCAAATTGCGCGAACCACAGGCGCGGGTTTTGGCGCCAAAATGGTGGTAGTCGTGCCGGAAGTGATATCGTCGCCACGTCGTCGCTCTTCTCTGTTGTGATGCCCTGAGCATCGCTAAACTCGTCGTTCTTCATGGTGATAGTTCCTCTGAGATTCTACTGGGATCTTGCAGGAGTTCGATGTTGCAGGAACTCGGGCTTCGCTTCAGGAACGTGTTCGGTTTCACGGGGTCACCAATTTAGTGGGCGAGCGGGTATCTTGATTCAAAGACGTGTCAGGATGATCTGTTTTTATTCGATAATTTGTCCTATTTATATACACATTTACTTTGGTACAAGTAGTGCTTAGCCTAAGATATTTACATAATTATTCGTAACGAGTAAGTATAACCACCACATTCGTCAGATGTCGCTCGATGCGCCGCGCATGCGCGGAGCGCGCATAATTCAACGTCGCCCGGCGCGCGCCTCGCTCGCTAGACTATAAGTAGAGGCGGGCGCGCCGCGCGCGTCCTTTGCTAGGGCTGCCGGCGTTGCGTGAAGATCTCTGCGTGTCATCGAGTCGTGTGTCGCCGTGTCGCGCCGCGTGGCTTCTACTGCGTCGTGTGTCCACCTCTGCTGCTACGCTGATCTTCACGCATGTCGTCAGCCTTGAGCCCAAACCGTTCTTTTCAGAGCGAACTTCTTGTTTCTTTACGGAGTCACGTTATCACGTACGTCCTTTTCAGGGCGGTCTTCTTCTCTGTTTCTTTAACTGGTTTGTCAAACAACGCAGGGCAGGTATCGGTTTATGCAGGTGGTACGGTACTGAAGGTAAAGGTATGTGTTGGTTCTGGTACTGGAGGTAAAGGTATGCGTTGGTTCTGGTACTGAAGGTAAAGGTATGGTAAGTGACTGGCTTGTGTCACTACATAACTCCCCTCTAAGCGAAGCGTACGTTGTGTTTTACCGCGCGGCCGGATCGAGTTACGTATGTGTCGCGCGGTGCGCTGGGGGTCGATGACCGCGGGTCGACGGTCGAAGTTGTTGAGCTGTTTGTGCGCGATGCTTGTTGTTGCGCGCATGTTGTTGCAGACGTGGTAAACTCTTCTTCGTTGAGTAGGTGCGCTGGCTTAAGTCTGTCTATTGAGACAACTGTAGTTCGAAGTGGCATCTGTATGGTGAAATGTTTGCCATCACGTTGAATCACTTTGAACGGACCGTCATAAGGAGGGGTCAATGGACTTCGCACGGTATCATTGCGCACGAAAACATGAGTACATGTCGTTAGGTCCTTGTATACAAACGTGCTCCTGTTGTTGACACGTGACTTGCTGCTCGGTGCGAGTGATGCCATTGTTTCGGTCAGCTGGCGTACGAATTCTGCGTCTTCATTTTTCGGCTGTGTAGGCGCGAAGAAATCTGACGGTATTCTCAGTGTCGATCCGTAGGTCATCAGGGCCGGGCTGACTTGTGTGTCTTCACGAAGTGCTGTACGTAGTCCAAGCAGCACGGTCGGTAATTCCTCGCTCCAGTGTATGCCGGCGCCTCTCGCCATGAGCGCGGCCTTCAAGGTTCGATGCCAGCGTTCGACTTGACCATTTGCTTGCGGGTGGTATGCAGTAGTTCGAATCCTGGTGATGCCGAATTTCTTCATCAGTGCAGAGAATAACGATGATTCGAATTGCCTTCCTTGATCCGTCGTTACACGTAACGGACAGCCAAATCGCGATAACCATCCCTCGTAAATCGCCTTAGCAACGGTGTCGGCGGTGACGTCACGAATAGGTATTGCCTCCGGCCATTTAGTGCAGCGGTCGATCATTGTTACTAAATATCTGTAGTCGTTAGATGGCGGCAGTGGTCCCACGATGTCAACGTGCACGTGTTCGAAACGCGATGATTTTTGGAACTCGCCGAGTGGACTGATAACGTGTCGTTGAACTTTCCCGCGCTGGCAACCGATGCATGATTTCGCCCACAAACCAACTTCTCTGTTCATACTTGGCCAAAAAAACTTTGTAGACATTATTCTTCTTGTTGTTCGCACACCAGGGTGACTTAGTTCGTGTTGCGCTTTGAATGCTACTATACGATAAGTCGCTGGTAGGTATGGACGAACGTTGCCGGTTGATGTTTCGCATATGATGGGTCGTTGACCTCCGGGCAATGTGATAGGCGCAAACTTTAGACTTGGGTTTGACATGCAGCTCTTCAGTTCTTCATCATTTTCTTGGTCTTGAGCGAGTTGGTTATAGTCGATCGTGGAATGTGACAAGTTGATTTCTTCGATGCGTGATAAGGCGTCCGCTGCTTCGTTCTTATCACCGTGAATGTATTGGATCTTCGCACAGAACTGACTAATGTAGTGTAGCTGGCGTTCTCTTCGTGGTGTATCGCTACTACTCGGTGTTCTTGTTAGCGCGTAAGTTAGAGGTTTGTGATCGGTGAATATTATTAGGTCACTGCCCTCTATCAGCCGACGTAGATGTTGCACTGCGGTGTACATCGCTAATAATTCGCGATCATACACGCTGTAGCGTCGCTGAGTCTCACTCATAGTTTTTGAATAGAATGCCAGTGGTCTCCAAACGTTGTCCACTTTTTGTTGAAGAACGGCGCCGATGCTAGTATTCGATGCGTCGGTAAATAAACATAGCGGCGCGTTAGGTATCGGGTGAGTCAGTGTCGTTGCCTCGAGTATGCTTTGTCGGCATTTCTCAAAGGCTTGTTCTGCTACTTGAGACCATTGTATCGGAGTTTTGTCGTTCTTCTTACTGTTGTGTAGGTATTTATTTAATTCGTGTTGGTACTCGGCTTGATGAGGTAAACAACTACGGTAGAAGTTTATCATTCCTAAGAATCTTCTTAGTTCTTGCACTGTTTGTGGTTTCGGATAGTTGACTATGGCTTGTATTCGTTCTTGAGTAGGTTTGATTCCCTCTGATGACACTTGGTATCCGAGGAACTCGATGTTTTCCTTGTCAAACTCGCACTTGTCGATGTTAAGACTGACGCCGTAGGTATTTAGGCGTTCGAGTACTAGTTCCAAGTGGCGGCGGTGTTCTTCCTTATTTCTCGAGTGAACGAGCAGATCGTCGACGAAACAGAATACGTTGTCATCTAGTCCTCGTAGAACCTCGTGCATGAAACGTTGAAAGGTTTGACCGGAGTTTCTTAAGCCGAACGTCATGCAGGTGAATTCAAAGAGTCCAAATGGTGTTATTATGGCTGTTTTTTGAGCATCTTGTTTTGCGATAGGTATCCAAAAATATGCCATTTTCAAATCGAGTTTTGAGAATATTTTCTTTCCGTGAAGTTGGTATGTAAAATCTTGAATTCGTGGAATGGGGTATCGGTCGGGAACAGTGACGGCGTTAAGTCTTCTGTAATCGCCGCATACTCGAAGTGATCCGTCTTTCTTCTTTACGATGTGAAGTGGACTCGCCCACGGACTGTTTGACGGTTTGCAAATTCCCATCTCGATCATGCGCTCGAACTCGAGTTTTGCCGCCTTATATTTGTCAGGCGGTAGAGGGCGCGGCCGAGAGTAGATCGGCGGCCCAGTTGTCTCGATGTGATGCGTGACGTCATGCTTGGCTGGAGTTTTGAGTGTCATTGGTCGAAGTACATCTGGATATTTTTTTAGCAGGTCGTGATGAGTGTGGTCGCGGTTGACCATGTAGATTGATTCTTCTTGGCTGTTTACTTTCACGGCGTTTACACTGAGCTCGGTTACACGGTCGATGAGTTTTCTTTGGTGCAAATCCACTAACAGTTTATGATGCACTAAGAAGTCGGCACCCAGTAATGAAGTCTTCACATTGGCGACGACGAAAGTCCACTTAAAACTTCTTCGTAGGCCTAGGTTGAGCTCGAGTGTGCGCTCTCCGTAGGTACGAATCTCTGTTCCGTTTGCCGCGAAAAGTTTGTAGCCTGCATTCTCCGCCGGTCTTGGATATTTCTGGTTTCGAGCGGCTAACACTGATATGTCGGCTCCCGTGTCGATAAGAAATTTCTCTCTATTATTTATGTCGATCACACATAAACGGCGGCTTGGTTGGTTTACATCGACGCCCGCCACTGTCGATGTACTTTCTAGTTTTCCCGCTTTGCTGCTAAAGAACACGGTGCTTCACATTTCCGTGCCCTGTTGCCGTACCGGTAGTGGAAACGGCACATCCAGTCGGGATCGCCGGGCTTGCGGGCGTTATCATTACGCTGTCTTGATTGTGAGCGTGAGCGGCTACGATGCGCGGAGTTTTGGCGGGAACGGTGATACGACGATTGTTGATAGTTGCGGAGCTCGGCGACTTCGAGTGACAATTTCTCAATTTGTTTCGTCAGCATATTTATTTGTAGGGTCGTTATTGCGTTTAACTGCACCTCATTGCCTGCTGGACTTATTGTCGAAGGGTTTGTTGTGGAGACTGCGGCGACTGTAGCGGGTTCAAAATGCTCCATCATTTTATCTGCCATTGCAGCTAGCACCTCGAGCGATGACTCGGTGTTGACGGAGAGCACGGCGCGAACTTGTGCGGGCAGCTGGTTGAGCCACATAACCTTCAGCGCTTCATCAGATAGTAGCTTGCCACTGAGGTCTCGCATTTTACGCAGCAGCTGGCTCGGCTTGTTGTCCCCGAGTTCGAGGCCGCTGAGTAGCTTCTGTAACTGCCGGTGGTCTGACTCTTGGTACGTTGAGATGAGCCTGTCTTTGAGCGTGCTGTACTTGCCGGTGGTCGGTGGGTGTAGGATGATGTCTCCGATTTGTTCTAGGTCGCTGTTGCCGAGTAGCGGGACGACGAGATTGAATTTCTGCTCCTCACCTATCTTGCTGGCAGCAACGGCGGCTTCAAATTGCGCGAACCACAGGCGCGGGTTTTGGCGCCAAAATGGTGGTAGTCGTGCCGGAAGTGATATCGTCGCCACGTCGTCGCTCTTCTCTGTTGTGATGCCCTGAGCATCGCTAAACTCGTCGTTCTTCATGGTGATAGTTCCTCTGAGATTCTACTGGGATCTTGCAGGAGTTCGATGTTGCAGGAACTCGGGCTTCGCTTCAGGAACGTGTTCGGTTTCACGGGGTCACCAATTTAGTGGGCGAGCGGGTATCTTGATTCAAAGACGTGTCAGGATGATCTGTTTTTATTCGATAATTTGTCCTATTTATATACACATTTACTTTGGTACAAGTAGTGCTTAGCCTAAGATATTTACATAATTATTCGTAACGAGTAAGTAACCACCACATTCGTCAGATGTCGCTCGATGCGCCGCGCATGCGCGGAGCGCGCATAATTCAACGTCGCCCGGCGCGCGCCTCGCTCGCTAGACTATAAGTAGAGGCGGGCGCGCCGCGCGCGTCCTTTGCTAGGGCTGCCGGCGTTGCGTGAAGATCTCTGCGTGTCATCGAGTCGTGTGTCGCCGTGTCGCGCCGCGTGGCTTCTACTGCGTCGTGTGTCCACCTCTGCTGCTACGCTGATCTTCACGCATGTCGTCAGCCTTGAGCCCAAACCGTTCTTTTCAGAGCGAACTTCTTGTTTCTTTACGGAGTCACGTTATCACGTACGTCCTTTTCAGGGCGGTCTTCTTCTCTGTTTCTTTAACTGGTTTGTCAAACAACGCAGGGCAGGTATCGGTTTATGCAGGTGGTACGGTACTGAAGGTAAAGGTATGTGTTGGTTCTGGTACTGGAGGTAAAGGTATGCGTTGGTTCTGGTACTGAAGGTAAAGGTATGGTAAGTGACTGGCTTGTGTCACTACATAACTCCCCTCTAAGCGAAGCGTACGTTGTGTTTTACCGCGCGGCCGGATCGAGTTACGTATGTGTCGCGCGGTGCGCTGGGGGTCGATGACCGCGGGTCGACGGTCGAAGTTGTTGAGCTGTTTGTGCGCGATGCTTGTTGTTGCGCGCATGTTGTTGCAGACGTGGTAAACTCTTCTTCGTTGAGTAGGTGCGCTGGCTTAAGTCTGTCTATTGAGACAACTGTAGTTCGAAGTGGCATCTGTATGGTGAAATGTTTGCCATCACGTTGAATCACTTTGAACGGACCGTCATAAGGAGGGGTCAATGGACTTCGCACGGTATCATTGCGCACGAAAACATGAGTACATGTCGTTAGGTCCTTGTATACAAACGTGCTCCTGTTGTTGACACGTGACTTGCTGCTCGGTGCGAGTGATGCCATTGTTTCGGTCAGCTGGCGTACGAATTCTGCGTCTTCATTTTTCGGCTGTGTAGGCGCGAAGAAATCTGACGGTATTCTCAGTGTCGATCCGTAGGTCATCAGGGCCGGGCTGACTTGTGTGTCTTCACGAAGTGCTGTACGTAGTCCAAGCAGCACGGTCGGTAATTCCTCGCTCCAGTGTATGCCGGCGCCTCTCGCCATGAGCGCGGCCTTCAAGGTTCGATGCCAGCGTTCGACTTGACCATTTGCTTGCGGGTGGTATGCAGTAGTTCGAATCCTGGTGATGCCGAATTTCTTCATCAGTGCAGAGAATAACGATGATTCGAATTGCCTTCCTTGATCCGTCGTTACACGTAACGGACAGCCAAATCGCGATAACCATCCCTCGTAAATCGCCTTAGCAACGGTGTCGGCGGTGACGTCACGAATAGGTATTGCCTCCGGCCATTTAGTGCAGCGGTCGATCATTGTTACTAAATATCTGTAGTCGTTAGATGGCGGCAGTGGTCCCACGATGTCAACGTGCACGTGTTCGAAACGCGATGATTTTTGGAACTCGCCGAGTGGACTGATAACGTGTCGTTGAACTTTCCCGCGCTGGCAACCGATGCATGATTTCGCCCACAAACCAACTTCTCTGTTCATACTTGGCCAAAAAAACTTTGTAGACATTATTCTTCTTGTTGTTCGCACACCAGGGTGACTTAGTTCGTGTTGCGCTTTGAATGCTACTATACGATAAGTCGCTGGTAGGTATGGACGAACGTTGCCGGTTGATGTTTCGCATATGATGGGTCGTTGACCTCCGGGCAATGTGATAGGCGCAAACTTTAGACTTGGGTTTGACATGCAGCTCTTCAGTTCTTCATCATTTTCTTGGTCTTGAGCGAGTTGGTTATAGTCGATCGTGGAATGTGACAAGTTGATTTCTTCGATGCGTGATAAGGCGTCCGCTGCTTCGTTCTTATCACCGTGAATGTATTGGATCTTCGCACAGAACTGACTAATGTAGTGTAGCTGGCGTTCTCTTCGTGGTGTATCGCTACTACTCGGTGTTCTTGTTAGCGCGTAAGTTAGAGGTTTGTGATCGGTGAATATTATTAGGTCACTGCCCTCTATCAGCCGACGTAGATGTTGCACTGCGGTGTACATCGCTAATAATTCGCGATCATACACGCTGTAGCGTCGCTGAGTCTCACTCATAGTTTTTGAATAGAATGCCAGTGGTCTCCAAACGTTGTCCACTTTTTGTTGAAGAACGGCGCCGATGCTAGTATTCGATGCGTCGGTAAATAAACATAGCGGCGCGTTAGGTATCGGGTGAGTCAGTGTCGTTGCCTCGAGTATGCTTTGTCGGCATTTCTCAAAGGCTTGTTCTGCTACTTGAGACCATTGTATCGGAGTTTTGTCGTTCTTCTTACTGTTGTGTAGGTATTTATTTAATTCGTGTTGGTACTCGGCTTGATGAGGTAAACAACTACGGTAGAAGTTTATCATTCCTAAGAATCTTCTTAGTTCTTGCACTGTTTGTGGTTTCGGATAGTTGACTATGGCTTGTATTCGTTCTTGAGTAGGTTTGATTCCCTCTGATGACACTTGGTATCCGAGGAACTCGATGTTTTCCTTGTCAAACTCGCACTTGTCGATGTTAAGACTGACGCCGTAGGTATTTAGGCGTTCGAGTACTAGTTCCAAGTGGCGGCGGTGTTCTTCCTTATTTCTCGAGTGAACGAGCAGATCGTCGACGAAACAGAATACGTTGTCATCTAGTCCTCGTAGAACCTCGTGCATGAAACGTTGAAAGGTTTGACCGGAGTTTCTTAAGCCGAACGTCATGCAGGTGAATTCAAAGAGTCCAAATGGTGTTATTATGGCTGTTTTTTGAGCATCTTGTTTTGCGATAGGTATCCAAAAATATGCCATTTTCAAATCGAGTTTTGAGAATATTTTCTTTCCGTGAAGTTGGTATGTAAAATCTTGAATTCGTGGAATGGGGTATCGGTCGGGAACAGTGACGGCGTTAAGTCTTCTGTAATCGCCGCATACTCGAAGTGATCCGTCTTTCTTCTTTACGATGTGAAGTGGACTCGCCCACGGACTGTTTGACGGTTTGCAAATTCCCATCTCGATCATGCGCTCGAACTCGAGTTTTGCCGCCTTATATTTGTCAGGCGGTAGAGGGCGCGGCCGAGAGTAGATCGGCGGCCCAGTTGTCTCGATGTGATGCGTGACGTCATGCTTGGCTGGAGTTTTGAGTGTCATTGGTCGAAGTACATCTGGATATTTTTTTAGCAGGTCGTGATGAGTGTGGTCGCGGTTGACCATGTAGATTGATTCTTCTTGGCTGTTTACTTTCACGGCGTTTACACTGAGCTCGGTTACACGGTCGATGAGTTTTCTTTGGTGCAAATCCACTAACAGTTTATGATGCACTAAGAAGTCGGCACCCAGTAATGAAGTCTTCACATTGGCGACGACGAAAGTCCACTTAAAACTTCTTCGTAGGCCTAGGTTGAGCTCGAGTGTGCGCTCTCCGTAGGTACGAATCTCTGTTCCGTTTGCCGCGAAAAGTTTGTAGCCTGCATTCTCCGCCGGTCTTGGATATTTCTGGTTTCGAGCGGCTAACACTGATATGTCGGCTCCCGTGTCGATAAGAAATTTCTCTCTATTATTTATGTCGATCACACATAAACGGCGGCTTGGTTGGTTTACATCGACGCCCGCCACTGTCGATGTACTTTCTAGTTTTCCCGCTTTGCTGCTAAAGAACACGGTGCTTCACATTTCCGTGCCCTGTTGCCGTACCGGTAGTGGAAACGGCACATCCAGTCGGGATCGCCGGGCTTGCGGGCGTTATCATTACGCTGTCTTGATTGTGAGCGTGAGCGGCTACGATGCGCGGAGTTTTGGCGGGAACGGTGATACGACGATTGTTGATAGTTGCGGAGCTCGGCGACTTCGAGTGACAATTTCTCAATTTGTTTCGTCAGCATATTTATTTGTAGGGTCGTTATTGCGTTTAACTGCACCTCATTGCCTGCTGGACTTATTGTCGAAGGGTTTGTTGTGGAGACTGCGGCGACTGTAGCGGGTTCAAAATGCTCCATCATTTTATCTGCCATTGCAGCTAGCACCTCGAGCGATGACTCGGTGTTGACGGAGAGCACGGCGCGAACTTGTGCGGGCAGCTGGTTGAGCCACATAACCTTCAGCGCTTCATCAGATAGTAGCTTGCCACTGAGGTCTCGCATTTTACGCAGCAGCTGGCTCGGCTTGTTGTCCCCGAGTTCGAGGCCGCTGAGTAGCTTCTGTAACTGCCGGTGGTCTGACTCTTGGTACGTTGAGATGAGCCTGTCTTTGAGCGTGCTGTACTTGCCGGTGGTCGGTGGGTGTAGGATGATGTCTCCGATTTGTTCTAGGTCGCTGTTGCCGAGTAGCGGGACGACGAGATTGAATTTCTGCTCCTCACCTATCTTGCTGGCAGCAACGGCGGCTTCAAATTGCGCGAACCACAGGCGCGGGTTTTGGCGCCAAAATGGTGGTAGTCGTGCCGGAAGTGATATCGTCGCCACGTCGTCGCTCTTCTCTGTTGTGATGCCCTGAGCATCGCTAAACTCGTCGTTCTTCATGGTGATAGTTCCTCTGAGATTCTACTGGGATCTTGCAGGAGTTCGATGTTGCAGGAACTCGGGCTTCGCTTCAGGAACGTGTTCGGTTTCACGGGGTCACCAATTTAGTGGGCGAGCGGGTATCTTGATTCAAAGACGTGTCAGGATGATCTGTTTTTATTCGATAATTTGTCCTATTTATATACACATTTACTTTGGTACAAGTAGTGCTTAGCCTAAGATATTTACATAATTATTCGTAACGAGTAAGTAACCACCACATTCGTCAGATGTCGCTCGATGCGCCGCGCATGCGCGGAGCGCGCATAATTCAACGTCGCCCGGCGCGCGCCTCGCTCGCTAGACTATAAGTAGAGGCGGGCGCGCCGCGCGCGTCCTTTGCTAGGGCTGCCGGCGTTGCGTGAAGATCTCTGCGTGTCATCGAGTCGTGTGTCGCCGTGTCGCGCCGCGTGGCTTCTACTGCGTCGTGTGTCCACCTCTGCTGCTACGCTGATCTTCACGCATGTCGTCAGCCTTGAGCCCAAACCGTTCTTTTCAGAGCGAACTTCTTGTTTCTTTACGGAGTCACGTTATCACGTACGTCCTTTTCAGGGCGGTCTTCTTCTCTGTTTCTTTAACTGGTTTGTCAAACAACGCAGGGCAGGTATCGGTTTATGCAGGTGGTACGGTACTGAAGGTAAAGGTATGTGTTGGTTCTGGTACTGGAGGTAAAGGTATGCGTTGGTTCTGGTACTGAAGGTAAAGGTATGGTAAGTGACTGGCTTGTGTCACTACAGTACCAAAGTACTCGTTTGGTACCAAGGACTAAAGATGAACAAAAAATAGTAGATTATTAACCAAGGGGATAAAGCAGTGTCTTCTGTCGCGGGTGACGATTTAAATCGCGAGCGTAACGAAGGACTCGAGGTTTACTCCCGAGCGTAGCGAGGGTGTTACTTAAATCACGAGCGAAGCGAGAGATTTAAGACGAGTCCTGAGTATAGCGAGGGATTTAGGTTCACCCAAGACTAAGACAGCTTTATCACCGAGGAAAATACTCTACTTTTCGTACCATTTGCGAAAAAATAAACTTAATACCGCGTTTACACATTCGTGTTCGCTATTCGCCTCGTCATTCGACGAATCATTCGTGTACGAATGCCGTCGCGAACTACTGTTCACACATTCGCGTTGACATTCGCACACGAACATGGATGACGTGAAAATAATTGCAGCATGCGCGCTACATCTAATTGAATTCTTCATTTTTAAGTTGCTTACTGGCAATAGGGTATTTGTCTGGGTTAAAAAATAATAATTATATTTAGTCCGTCAGTTAGATTATTGAAAAGTAATGGACACGTATATTTTCTTTTGTCAATCAAACTGGGGGGTCGCGACGTCACTTGCTTGCAAAAGTGTCGCAAGCAAGTGACGTCACGCGGAACTTTAACGGGCGATATCTTCATTATTTTATATATAATTAACAAAAGAAAAAATACGGGTTCAATATACTGACGGACTAATTTGATTTTTTAGGAAAATAGCCTATCCCATATAGTTGATATACGGTTCCATGCATCGTTTGTCTTTTGTCTATTTTTATTATTGCGATGTTTTGGGGTCCAAATGAGCGCTTCCTTTTGATAATTAATATAAAGCTAAACAATCAATAAAGATATTCAATTATAATCATTGTTGTAGGATTCAAAAAATATATATAATTGTACTAGTTTATTGTAACTTTTTGTAAAGGACAGGGACTGCTAGGTATTAGGAAAGCTGAACTTCACCCATCACTCATCAGATTGTGTTTGACATGGAACAAACTTATATGAATAACTTTATGTATGCGTATGCCTCATGTACTACAATCTCCTTTTTATGAAATAA
Organism: Apamea sordens; assembly: GCA_945859715.1. Classification (NCBI taxonomy): domain Eukaryota; kingdom Metazoa; phylum Arthropoda; class Insecta; order Lepidoptera; family Noctuidae; genus Apamea; species Apamea sordens. The sequence goes on along the minus strand of OX244008.1, from coordinate 17,983,530 downwards.
AAAATTATTATTATTATAAAGTTCTAGGCATTCTAAAATTCGCACTTCATTCCATTTTGTCTACACGTCCTGTTGGGTCGGGCGCTAGCTGTCTACTGATTGCAGGCGAATGTGTAAACAGTAAGTTCGTGTTCGCTATTCGTGCCCTTTGATTCGCGTCCGAAAAACCGCTCCCAACGCGATCGCGCGAATCGCGAGGCGAATAGCGAACTGACTGTTTACACATGCGTGATCGTTATTCGCCTCGTGATTCGCGCGAATGTGTAAACGCGGCATAACGTTTATGTATTTGAAGAAAACAAAAACGCGGCAAATTCCTAGACTAATATTTTTTTGTCGGAAAAGCAAAGGCATCAAGCTCATACGGCCTCGTCGGTTTTCGTAATTTTATTTAATAATCATAACTGCATAATAAATGCGTATTCCTTTTTCTTTTTAAAAGATATATACCTAATGCTTTTATATACAAACTCAATGGTGTAAACACAGATGTAGTTCAGTATAAATTTCGGTAAGTATTCCAAATTTAAATCACATTCTCCCCCTAGAGGATGAATGAAATTCAGTACAATTTTCTTTCCCTGTTTTTAACAGATTAAAAATGACTATTGTTATGTTCGCTTTTTGTGGCATAGAATGTCACTTTTTTGAGCAAGTGGTATGAAAACACTTTTTAATAACAAGGTTTTATTAGAATATTAATAAAAAGAACTAAAAAGTTAAAAATAATTTAAACCTGTTATGAAATAAATAAAAGCATGTTACATTTTGATGGAACATTTAGAACACAATAATGTAACTCGCTTTTATTTATTTCTTATCAGGTTTAAATTATTTTTAACTTTTTATTTTTATTAATAAGTACCTACCTAATAAAAGCTTGTTTTTAAAAAGTTTTTTTTTTATTTGTGTTATGCTACGTCGTGTACACACAGAGACTTTAGTTGCTGGCGATCTCAAAATCTACGCGTGGGCTTGAGATTTTGATTAAGTACATAAGTACCCCACAAAGTATTAAACTGATTGATTAAAATTAGTGCTTTGTAAAAATTTAAAAAACCCCAGACACAAAATAATAATGAAAATAGTATGAATGTAAAAAGCCTAAAACAATAAAAAAAAAAACTATTGAAAAAATAGCCACAAATAGAACAAAAAAGATATAAATGTGAAGCCCTATAAAAAGAAAAAAAATACCTTGAAATTATGACCCTACGTAAGTAGGTACGTATGAAATTTTTTGATTAAGTAAAATATTGTCCCGTCGGGGGACCGGTCTATTTATTAGCATAACGTTCTGAATAGTAGCGGTCCCCCAACCGGGACAACATTTAATCAAAAAATTTCATATGTAGGTACGTGTGGCTATTTTTTCAATAAGTAGTTTCTTTTATGGTTTAGGCTTTTTACATTCATAATATGTATTTTTATGTTTATTTTGTGTCGGGGGGTTTTTAAATTTAATTTTTTACTTCATGCTTTTTGTAGGGACTCCTTATTATTTAATTTCTTTTAGTTTCTTGCGTTTTAAGATTCAGGTAATTGGATGTTTAGTCAGGTTTTTTGTAATTCGCCATTTTGTGGCGGTGGCCATCTCTGATTTGAAATTTGTCATAGTGTATAGTATTCTACTAGTCGAGCCCTTTCATTTGATACACATAGGTACCTATTGAGGGAGTTGTGAAAAAATATGTACTTAATCCGCCATTTTGTGGCGGCGGCCATCTTGGACCGATTTTCATCAAACATAGCTAAGAACACTCCCGACGAATTCATCTTTCAAACAAAAAAAAACAAAATCAAAATCGGTTCATCCGTTCGGGAGCTACGATGCCACAGACAGACAGACATACACACACACACACACCCCCCCCACACACACACATACCCTGACACGTCAAACTTATAACACCCCGTCGTTTTTGCGTCGGGGGTTAAAAACAGTCGGTTACAATCCGATGCAAGGGATTCGACGCCATTGGTGCCGATTCCCTTGTTCACAAACTAAACTAAATTTAAGTTCAGTGCATCTTTTACTTTCTATTTCATTAAGAAAAGGACAGAGATAAATATTAGTTTAGTACTGTCAAATTAAGATACTCCATAGACCAGTGGTTCCCAACCAGTGGTCCGTGGACCACCAGTGGTCCGCAGAAGCCAAAATGTGGTCCGCGAACGATTTTAAATTTAGCGGGCGGTGAGCCGTTGGTCGCCGTGCAGTGAGTGAGAAGAGCGCGCGTGGAGGGGGTGATACGTCGGGCCGCCGTATGTAATTCCTATTAAGTTTTTAATGAAGGTTTCAGTTGGATTATTACAAATTATTTTTTTTTATACCTACATAGTGGTCCCTGCTAACAAGAATAATATAAAAGTGGTCCCTGACCAAGAAAAGGTTGGGAACCCCTGCCATAGACAGTTTACACGTGATTAAAAAGATGGCTACCAAAAATACGTCAATTTACGTCAGGCGCGGACTAATTTGACAGGACTAAACTAATATTTATCTTCTGTCCTTTTCTTAATATAGAAAGAAAAAGATCCACTGAACGTAAATTTAGTTTAGTTTGTGAACAAGGGAATCGGCGCCACTGTCTCCCTTTCACACAAACAATCATGGCATAAAATTAAAAAACCACAATACAAACTTGGTACTTTCTAATAATTAGCAACCATGTAATTTATTCAGTACCTAATAAAATTCTTAAAAGAAACAGCTAGGTATGTAGGAGGAACTAAGACACTGGAATGAAATCCACCAAATGCTTTCTTAACTATTTATTACACTATGTATAATTTATGATAATTGTAATCAATTTACATATCTTTATGTACATACAGTAGCAAAATGTAAAAACAGCGCGCGAGTCGCCGGCGCAGCGCGGCCTCTCGCAATGCAATGTGTTCCGGCGACGTGTGACGTCACGGCATGACGACTGGCGAGCGAGCGAGCGGCGCCAGCGACTAGGTAAATACATACCAAAACATCTAACCGATATAAAATTCTGTATTTACACAAACACCACACGGAGTGCCAGACGTAAGTTAGTATTCAGTTGCAGTGCCCCAAAACCCTCCCATCCTATCCCGTCCTCTAGCGAAGCGACCCGCGACCCGACTGTCGTCGCACGAAGCTTTACATCTAATTATATTAAAGCGAAGGCACCGTGGATCATCGATAGTCCATATTATATAAATGCAGCACATTTAGTATAAAAGTAGCGTGAAGAATTCAACGTTATAAGGAAAGAACAATACAAATATGTGTACAACGCCTCGCGGGTAGGAGCACACACAACGATTGCGAATATAATAACGACGATCACTATGATAATGCTAACCCAGACTCTAGTAGGAACAACTTAGATACAGAACAAACGTTCGAGTACACCGACGTGAATAGAGATGTGTTAGTGCGCTGTCAATCAATTCTATCGACTTTCTCAAAGAAAGTCCCTCATTCAAAAAGACATTTACATGTTGATATACATTTCTAGAGGTGGAAGAAGAAATAAAGAATTAACTACCTATCGCAATAACCATCACAATGGACTACTAAATAATTTTATGAACATTGATATAAAATTCTAGAAGTGGAAGAAGAAATAATGAATTGGCTATCGCAATAACCATCACAGTTGACTACTAAATAATTTTATGAACATTTATCAAATAAAGATGTACTTAAAGTAGAACGTTTATAATTTATTAAAAAACAATAATTTAAGCCGGCCGCCGCCGACGAGTGATCTACTAACAGTAAATTAAGTAAATAAAGCTAATACATTGGATGCAGCTATTTGATCAAACATTAATTTTGAACAAATTTCAATTATAAATAAAAACTTACAGACGAATGTAAGCTAATAAATAATGTTTTAATATTTTTAGTAAATAAATCTTCAATACTTTATAATATAGGTAATGCTATAAATGAATAAAGAAAATATTTGTTTGGAATATAATAATAATTATGTTGTAGCTGTATGTCACAGCATCACATTGCGTCCGTTGTCTCGAATGACAACGTGTGTGACGACGTGACGTCATAAGACACGGGTGTAACGTGCGACACGGATAATGTTGAACGTGGCGAAACGGGGAACTAACGTGACGTACTGGACTTGACAGGTTCCCTTGACAAGCGGCGCCGCCATTTGTTCACTATGATCAGAGTCGCACGACAGTCGCGTTGGCGCGGCCCCCTCGCACACAAAACTATTTGTTACAGGGACGGCGGATATATGAACATTGCACAAACACACAACGTCACGCGATCACCTCAAGCGCGCGAGTGCTCTGTACGAGTTTACAGTTGAATGTGAAGTGATGGCGCGGCAGTGCACACATCTCACACAGCCTCTAGTGACACCTACACTACGCGGCCGACAGAACTACACAGCGTTAACTTAACATTCAATGTAACATCAAACTGATTAATTAGCAAAAGCATCAAATTCGCAGCCAATATTTATTCTTCGATCATTCATTATAAATAATAAAAATATCTGACTTATAAATTAATCGCTGTGCGATTGAATAGGCTCTTTAACTTGCATCTACAAACATACAAATTGTTTCTAAAACATTCACCATATTCTTTTTCTCATTTATGAAAAAACAGTGCTCATAAATGTGCGGATTACATTAAAACAACTAGATGTATTTATTGTTAGGAATCGTTCGTAAGTAACAAATAATCGAAGTTCGATGAGAAGTTCCTACTTTGCGAACATGCGAGAACAAAACTCGAAGGTAAAGTATGGAAATGTCCTAAAGTGAGAATGTTTCACCTGTACCTATCGTTTAGTGTGTTGTCGTAATGAATCGCTTCCAGTACATGATCTGACTCAGTTCCTCTTAGAGGGCGGCACGAGGTGGTTGGGCAGCTCGGAGGGCAGGTCGTGTCCATCGATCTTGACGTGGATGAGGTGCATGGCGAGCGCGAACTCGTCCTCGTCCAGGAAACCGTCCTTGTCGATGTCCGACAACTTCCAGATCTTGCCGAGCACCGAGTTCGGCAGCTTGGACTTCACCATCTCCGTCTTGGCGGCTGTCGACAAACCGCCAGGTCAACACGTGTATGTGCAGCGAACTGCGTCGGCAACGAACGTGGCACAGCGCGGGGCAACTTACAGCTACACTAAAGTAACCAGAGAACGTAACCGTCTATTGTAACAACTCACCATTACCACTACTGAGTTAGCTAGTTTCTCATAACCACTTTCGTTGCCAACAGAGTTCAGGAATCAAAAAGGAACAAACACACGAATAAAGCGCCAATAAAATTAACAAGGAAAGCACAGTACATACAGTTGTTAAACAGTTCAGTTAGTATTTGAAAATGATCATGCAACGAGAAAGATTACATCATGAGTAGAAGCGTGGCGCTATAGAGGCGAGGTAACACGGAATTGGATATTGGGACAGCGAGTTAGATAACACTCGTGCCGAGACTGAGGGCCAAATGCTCAATTATACAGACGAGTAACACTCTTGTCATACTACACTAATACTTAAGCTTACATGGCTAATACTATGATAGGAACAGATCACCCACGACGAAGTCGGTATAATAAGAAGACAACACAAACATCAACTGGTCATGATGAAGACGAGAACGAAATCAGAATTGAGCAATAACCTAATACCATAATTGATAACTAATACTCCTTGCATACCGATACCTCTATCGTAACCTAAGTCCCACTAACTAATTGCGAGCATTGGGATTCGATGTCAAATATTAGTCCTAACTTGACTTACTACATTGGCATTGAGCTTATCAGCTTCTCTGTCAAGTACTTGAGTATATTGACAACATTGTCGCGATAGAACAGCTCGGCGAACGACTGTATCCTGACGGCCTGCTGGTCCGGCCCGAAGGTCACGAGCTTCGCCTTGTCGAGCCAAGTGGTCGGCGACCTATCCACGTAGAACTCGATGTACCTCTCGCCCGTCAGCACGTACACCATCGACACGAACACGAATTCGGCCGTTATCAACAACGTCACTACGTTCAATGAGAGGAGTACGATGAACTTAACCGTAATGAACAACGATCCCAAGTGACCCGTGTTCCTATCTGAAGCAGTCGAGTCGTGCGGTGGTGCGGATGGTGACGCAGAACTACTCTCGTCGCCGCTGTCGTCACTTTCATCGACATTAGGAGCGTGCCAGTCGGAATGAACTTTGGATCCGTCATTTGTTCTAGTTTGGAACCCATCGTTCTGATACCTAGATTGCCTGGACTCGCACCTATCGCCAGTGCCGTCGATAGCTAAAGTACCATTCAGACTATGTATCGAGACAGCGGGCGACACGCGCCCACTGATGCTCGCGACTTGTGCCGCGCGAGCATTCACAATGAACTGTGTGATCAATTTACAGTTTTCTATAGCACTAGAGAGAGAATCTACGAGTTTCGCGAAGCTACCGTCATCCTTGTCTTTCTCGCTATCTTTCAGTCGCATGCACAGGTCGGTGATGAGGGAGCAGTTTTGTGTGGTCGAGAGCAGTGCCTCGAGGGCTTTGTCCACGACGAGGTGGCCGCGCAGGTGCGGGTGTGTGTTGAGTAAAAGTGAGAGAGTGTGTATGTCAGAGCGAGAGAGCTGCGTACCGGCGCCGGTGACCTTGCCGTCGATGGGGTTGAGCGACTGGAACAGCTGGTCGTATCGCGGCTTTTCCTTGCTGCAGATCCACTCGGGGTCGCCGTGGCCCGCGTCCACGCCCTCGCCACGCCCGTAGCCGAACGGCGACACCTGGTCCTCTACGCCTTCGAACGCACCACCTGGAAATGTTACAGTCAGAACATTAATGGTTTGATCAACTATAAGTTATACCTTACTCATACCTGCAGCAGAGCCCAAGTCAAAATAAATGAAGATAATTATCTGAGACAGACTTTCTTCACTAACAGCCTAGCGACTTGCGTTGCTTACATTGTAATATTTTTTTATAGCTTGAATGTGTTTGATTATGATTAACGTACACGATGTGGGAAATACGTGAGTAATCAAGAAGATGCCGAATCCTCACAGTCATCAACGAGGTAAGCTGGGAGTCTAGGCCGCGTCACCGCCGGAGGTCGCCTTATGCCATGGCACTGTAGTGAGCACACGATGTTTGTAGCACGCACGGAAGTGCAAACAGTCTTGTTATGATTTATTATACGTATTATGTGAATTTAATATAAACACGTGGTTACGTGCTCGCCAGTGTTAACACCGGCTGTGAATTATGTATATTCAATGGCAATGTTACCGATATTTGATAAAAACAAAGAAACGTAGAATTTGTTTTGAGCCTTACGTAGCCATAGACGGCACAAAGCTCTCCCAGGTTTATAGCAGAACTTTTTTAGTCATAATATTATTTTTCATAACAGCGCATGGCATAAATTTCATTTCGCAGAAAATCGTTTGGCAAACACTCATTTATCATACATTCAAAACTCATAATTTTGTAAGCCAGAATCATCTTTAGGCATAAAATTAATATCCATAATAATTAAAAAGTAGAACCATCATATCGCAGAAAGTTTACAGTTAGAATCATCTTTTGGCATACATTTCATATCCATAACAATTGAAAGGGTAAGTAATAGATGATATAACAACAAAATCTCTAATATTAACAACATATAACAACGGAACCTATCATTTTATTTAATACTAGCTTCTGCCCGCGACTTCGTACGCGGATCCAGTCCCTTTCTCGTTCCGATAGGAATTTCGGCAAGAGTTTGAACTGTGTGTTGATATGTCAGCCAATAAATCAGTCAAAACCGATGAAGAATTTCGATTAAGTTTGGTATAACTTAGATTGAGTGTTGTAGACTGGGTAGTTTACAACTTCATTAAAATATAGGTAAAGGTAGAATTATTTTCATTCCGAAATTACGAAGCGAAATTAATATCAATTAGTTAACATTACTAATGGTCCTTCTGATACCTGTTTTGCACCGAAAGATGTCATTTGAAATGCACTATTGTAAGAATGGATGTTGTCCAAGAAATGTTTAGACTGTGTATGGTCACCTGTTAGCAATGATTTTAGCATCTCTGGAGGATTTTGTAAAATGCCAATATGTACTTTCCCACCAGAGCAACACATACCATTGCTTCTTTTGGCCATTTAGAAGCTTCACAAAAAGAAAAATTTACAACCATACCTCCAAGGGCAGCATATTATGTGGCGTAGTCAATTATTGTAGTATACGTAAATGCACTCTTTTCCTTATCAACCCAGGGAAGATGCCTTAGGACAATTTCTTGAGACTCATCAGATTCTTCAGATGATATCGACATTCTGTTGAGAGAATGTCGAAGTCGATCAGAATTTAAGCGTTCGTTGCGCTGCGCTGTTCTTCTCTCTCTCTCACTTTTGTTGCGTGCATGTTCGGGACAATGTATGGCGATCTCGATCAGCGGTCAGTCGCGCATCACGTTCTTCACTGGTGTCTAGAGACCTATAAGTGGATGTGTAGATACGCTGGGAATTCAAGCGTGATTCGCTTTCCGTGAATGTTTCCGACTCGCGAGACAATGCATGACGATCACGATCAGCCGTAAGTCGCGCATCACGTTCTTCACTGGTCTCCAGAGATCTAAAAGTCAACGTGCGAATGCGCTGAGAACTCAAGCGTGATGCTTTTTCTGTGAACTTTTCTGATTCGAGAGACAATGCATGGCGATCACGATCAGCGGCCAGTCGCACTTCACGTTCGTCACTGGTCTCTAAAGACCTAGAAGTCGACGTGAGAATACGCTGAGAACTCAAGCGTGATTGTCTTTGTGTGTAAGTGTCAGAAACGCGAGACGATGCATGACGCTTACAATCAGCGCTAAGTCGTGCTTCACGATCCGAAGAAGTTTTCGCGGAGCGAGATACAGCCTGATGTTGTCGAACAGCATCAAGTCTTGCCTGGCGTTCTTCATTCGATTCCTGGGATCTAATGATCTTCAATCTTTTAGCTCCTTTCGAACATTGCGAAAGATTTGACCTCTTTCGTGGCATGGTTATGGTTATTAATGTACTTTAATAACTTTGCAATGAAGATCTAAGTGACTGCTCCCCTGTGTTACCGGGTAGGCTACCGTGTCACGAAGATAAATGCAAAAAAAAATAAACACTCAAATAACATAAGCCCGAATGCATATCTATAATATATATAATTATACATAAATGGGAGATTTAGTCAGTGAAGCCAAGTTTTCAATGAGTTACTATCGTCATCGAAAAGAAGGCCTAAACTGTTGCCGCCTTCACCGCGTGGAGGTACTCCCAGATTATGTTAATATATTAGTTTGATTTCCACATCAAATGTTCCTGCCGGTCGATTCTGTAAAAATCTCACCGTGAAAACTCAAGTGAAGTGAGCTTGATGTGAATTGTCAGTAGTGTCAATCCCTAGCATTATTTAGAATGACAGCTCACTCCACGCTCACTTCACCTAAGTTTTCACGGTGAGATGGTTACAGAATCGCACTGCAGATCCTTGATTTTTATTATCTCGGCGGAAAATACTTATCAGACCAAACAAATTTTGTTAAAATGTCATGTCTGTATATGCCATAGTTAAGCTGTGCTCTCCGAGTTCCACATCAGATGTTTCAATCTTCGAATTTTATTCTCCCAGCAGAAAATAATCATCAGACTGAACCACTTTTGCAAAGATGTCATTCCTATATATGTTATGGTTTAGCTGTGCTCTTAGAGTTCCACATCAGGTGTTCCGGATCTTCAATTTTATTCTCTCAGCAGAAAATGCTCATCAGACACAACATTATTTTCTATGGCATCATTTTTGTAACTCTTATAGTTTAGCTGGTCTGTTGCGGTTCTACATCAGGTGTTCCAGTTTCCATAATCAATTATAGCTTATATGTTGCCCAGGTTTAGTAGCTAGATAACAAAAAAAGTTTCATTCAAATCCGTTCAGTAGTTCCGGAGATTAGCGTGTACAACCAGACAAACAGACAAACAGACAGACTTTTTTTATTAGATTCGTGTTCTATTACTATTTCTTAACCCCCCTCAATTATTCTTTTTTAAATATATTTAATGTACAGACACAACTTTTTTACATTCTTATTATAAGTATAGATATAGATAGATAGCGATTACTTAATATAATGAACGATTGATATAATTTTAAAATAACTAATTTTTAAAAGCATAACATACATTAAATATAACATCGTTTGACATAACATACATTAAATATAAAATCGTTTGACATACCACTCAAAAGATATAAAACTTATTTGGTCTACTATTTATTCTTTGTAAGTTCTATCGTAGTTATAGGTAATAGTAACCTAAGTAGATATTAAACATAACTAGTAACTGATTACCACCTGTGCTAAGATAGGTCGACGGAGCCCTGCTTCGCGGGGCTCCTATTTCTGGGTGGTTTAAAAAAAAATAACCACCTGTCTAACCTAACCTATCCGAGTCGGGGTGTTAACCATAATGACGTTTTTTATATATATTAAACGTGATTCGACGACCTAGTGATTTTCGATTAAATAAACAATATACATATTAAACGTTAGACCAAATGATTTCCCATTACATAAACGTTATACCAAACAACGTTATACTAATTTAGTTTTAGAATAAATAAATGTCATATGTAAAGAAATTATATCAACAGTTGGTATATCTCACGTTGATTATATCGTATGAACGATAATAAAATGAAATTAGACCAAATGAGTTTATACGTTATGAGACGCACCCCAATTGAAAGACTCATCTATCTATCACATTACAGAAAATTCATTTATTCATTCACCATGCATGCAGCATGCAGCATGCAAGCAAGCATGCAACATGCAGCAGGCATGGTTTCTGTCACGGCTCCGGCGCTACGGGGCTCTGGCGGTCCCACGCGAGCTTGTCGTCGCAGATGGTTTTAAGGCTCACCACCCCAGCTTCGGCTTGCTCCGGCAGCCTCAGCTGCGGCGGCGCGCGTTAATGCCACCTGTCCCCAACTCGCGGGCCGCCTCGCCCCTCCACGCCTACGCGGGGTTTTTTTTTTTTTAAGGATGGAAAATCATCAAATGACCCCTCCCGCTCTGGGTGGAGCGGAAGAGAGTGTCAGACTCTTACTGACTAAAACCCACCCGTGTTCCTTCCTTAGCCCTTTATGTTCCAGAGCAGCGGTAACCCTTTCGGACGATCCCGCTACCCTGGCAGGCTTCGGCCCTGTCGGGCCCCGTAACTCGTGATGACATCTCTTTGAGGCGCGCGTGGAACACATACACGCCGTCCGGCACGGGCCTGGTCCTGATCGGACGGTGAGTTACCCATTACTCTCCGCCCGCGCCTACGGTGGCCGGGAGTCGTCACGCGGCGGCTGAGGCGTGAGGTTCTCTCCCTCGTCCACCCCGATCGCCTCTACGAGGACACGGCGGTGCTCTGCCCAAGCGGGGCAGACCTCCACCGTGTCCTCTGGGCGATCCTGACAGTGGTGACACCCGGGCGTCTCCTCCCGCCTGATGGTATGCAGGAACCTCCCGAAACATCCATGTCCGGAGAGGACCTGCGTCAGGCGGTAGGTGAGAACGCCGTGGCGCCTCTCTAGCCACTCCTCAAAGAGGGGTCTTACCGCCGCTATCGTGGCGTGCCCTGCCTACGCGGGCTTATATTACACTCTAGGGGTAGGGCAGACCAGACTACGTACGTGGAGTCGGTTTTGCAGCGATTCGTTTCTGTCACTAACTTTTGTAGCACAACATATTATTGACTTTTCACGACAATATTTTAATTTAAGGTTAAAAATGCTATTTTATAGAAGTGACAATATGCCTAATAAAATTATTCCAAACGAAATTCTGCCATCTTCATAGTAGGTATGCGAAGTGAACGTATGCTAAACGAAATTGTGCGACATTTTAACTTTGCCAAAGGTGCCAAATAAAATTAAATTCGGACATATAAACATTCGGCCAAACAATAATTATATTAAATAATTTTTATGCCTTAAAAATATTCGTTTAATGAAGATTATGCCAAGTGTGTTATGACAAATAAATTTCGGAGCATCAAGATTCTGCCAGATAGAGGGAACCCCTCTCCCAGAGAGTGGAACCAATTAATTCGGCCCGTACCTACTCGCAGATCAGAAAATGTAACCTGAACCAAACACATTGTCAATCACATAACAATTATTATAGGCCAGCTGTATGTCAAGGTTTTATTTAAAATTAATTTATCAGTATCATACAATGTTCAGCCGGTATTGTTCAGACTCATGGCCGAATTTACAATGATACTTATTGAGCAAAATTAATAAGTAAACCAATGTGAGGGGCGTACCACCTTATCAGCCAGTGATTCACTTTACAATGTAACAAAATAATTGGAAAAAATTACCGATTAATTAAGGGGTTAAATATAATGACCACCATAAAATGATTTGATACCCTTAGTACCCCTTGCACTTAAAATTGTATTCGAACACCAATTGTAGTAAATGATCACTAAATCTTAGCAAGAAAATTAATGCGCTATTTCTGCCTAAATAAACCACTATGATTGCCATAAAATGTAGGTTTATTACTAAATAAAGTATTATGATGGCATATTAAGTTATGTCTCCGGCTTGCTGCAAGCGAGTTGAAGTTAACTTGAAAAAAAAAAAAAAAACAAGCAAGTGCGAGTCGGACTCGCGCACGAAGGGTTCCGTACCATTATCTATAAAAATCAATCATGAGTTGATTGAATGAAAGGTAAATAGCGGTTTACGATTTATGACGTATTAAAAAAAACTATTTACTAGATCTCGTTCAAACCAATTTTCGGTGGAAGTTAACATGGTAATGTACATCATATATTTTTTTTAGTTTTATCATTCTCTTATTTTAGAAGTTACAGCCCCCAAAGGGTTCAGAACCCGGGAATTCCCGGTACTTTCGAGACCGGGAATACCCGGTTCTTTTGTCAGTAAAATGGAACCGGGAAATCAAATTTGATTCCCGGTTCTTTCGGGAATTTTATTTTTATTACGCGATTCACACTATTACTTACTTACTAACTCTTAATTTACTTTTTCACACTTTTTCCTGTTGAAAAGTTCAAAACTAACGTGAATAAAGAAATAACGCGCGAAATGAATGGTGCGCGCTCCTACACTCGACCTACACTCGATCCGAATTTACGGGTCTTTACCAGCCAAAAAATACGTCGAAGAAATAAGCAGCAAACTAACTGACTTCGGAGTGTCACTGGAAAATGACATTATCGCTGAGACAACTGACGGATGCAGTATGATGGTGAAAGTCGGCAAATTATTGTCGTCTTATCACCAAATGTGTATTGCACATGCTCTCCAAATTGCAATTTCAGATGTTTTTTACAAAAAAAGTGTCACATGAGACAGAAGAAGCTGATGAAGAAACTCAGGTTGCAATAGAAGTAGAAGATAACGATGACGATATTCCTTTGGCAGCATTTAGTAGGCAGAGACTTCTAGTGAACATAGAATCTTTAGATGAGGGTTCGGAATTTCGGATTCGGACAGCGAAGCCGATGGAGCCGAGTTCTTGTCTCAAAATGATACGCCTCCAGTTTCAGAACGTCAATTTGAACACAGAGATTTGCTCTCAAAAGATCTCTGAATATCTCTTTACATTGTGAGCGTGAGCGTTACTTGTCTATGACCTATCTATTAACGATTCCGCCAACCAGTGTTGAACCAGAAAGAGTTTTCTCTTCGGCTGGTTTGCTATGTAATAAAATAAGATCTCGTTTGAGTGACAAAACTCTAGATGCGCTTTTGTTTTTAAGGTCCTATTACAGAGAAGAGAGAGGATAAAGCTCTTGAAAAGCTAAACTCACGTGTTTACATAATTTTTGTTAAAAAGATTAATTTTGTTTTGTTTGTTTTCTTTAAAAAAAAAAAATACTTAAGACAATTTTATATGTTTAAGATACCGATGACTGCTTAATTTTTACCATTTTATTAACAGTAAATACTTACCTAATTACTTGGCAGTTCAGGGGTTACTGCCAGTCGCTGTATACGAGCGCCCTGTGGGTCAGTTATGCACAGGGCTCGTACAACGCTTTAATAAAGATTTATTATTATATCAACAAGGAGATTGATTGATTATGGCCTGATTTATATTTAATTATTAAATGTCTATGAGAAGACAGACTGAGTGATTAAATTCTGTTTGATTATATACGTAATATTTTTAAATTACTTAGAATTTAAAATAAAAATTACTTAAATATATTATTGTGGTTTACTTTTGAAGCATTTCCTATATTTTATTAACAAAAACACCCAAGAACCGAAAATACCGAAAGAACCGGTTCCATTAAAAAAAAATACCGAAAGTCCCGGTTCTCAAAAAGAATCCGGTTCCGGAAACCCTACCCCCCCCCCCCCCCCTGTAACTTCTAAAGTACACATTTGGACACATTTTACCACTTTGGAAGTGTCTCTCGCGCAAACTATTCAGTTTTGAAAAAAATTATATTAGAAACCTCAATATCATTTTTGAAGACCTATCCATAGATACCCCACACGTATGGGTTTGATATTTGAGGGTTTGAAATTTTTTTTTAGTTTTAGTTCTAAGTATGGAAACCCCCAAAATTTACTGTTTTTTTTTCTATTTTTGTGTGAAAATCTTAATGCGGTTCACAGAATACATCTATTTACCAAGTTTCAACAGTATAGCTCTTATAGTTTCGGAAAAAAGTGGCTGTGACATACGGACGAACAGACAAACATGACGAATCCATAAGGGTTCCGTTTTTTGCCATTTGGCTACGGAACCCTAAAAATGGTTCGGCTAGGTTAAAACTGTGACCTCCTACGCACGAGCCGAGCGAGCGAAGCGAGAGGTGCCGCGGCAGCGCCCGGCGAGTGGCAGAAACGACTAGATTGTATAGAAAAAAAAACTAAGTATGGAAAAAAAGAGGTTAGGTATTTTTTGCAGGCTGTCGACAACCGAACATGATTTATTTGGAGTCATTTTGCATAAATAGGATAGCGAGATGTTAAAACCTCAGACCAATAAAAATTGGTCTGAGGTTAAAACTTTGCTTGTAAGTTTACGTTAAAATGCGGGTTTAATTTTAGTGATCATTTACTATTTTTGTCTGTTATATATCTGGTGGTAAGTTAAACATATGCCATTAATTAATCAGTAAATTATGCTGATTTATTAAATAAAAACAATAACATTCGGTTCTTGTATAGTTTGCTTCGAATGATAAGTATAGGTAAGTACAAAATAAATACCTCCCTGTATTGCCATATTTTTGCTTTAGATCATATTTGCACGCCATCTTAAAAGTATAACTATCCGACTTATAGCTAAGCTAACATACAGTAGGCGGATAAACAGCTTATTGTAAACACAATAATCTCGTACAGCGGCGCTTCTTGTGAGTATTAATGACAATCGCTTCGAGTTTACCTTGCACTTCAACCAGCAAGGGCAGCAAGTCAAGAGAGCATCGATAGCGTATCTCGGTGTCGGCCTGTCGGGCGTGTCGGGCGTCGGTCGGGCAACACTCACGAGTTACGACGAGGTCGGCTGTTCATTTCACTGCTGGCTCAATGGGCCGCAAGTAACCGCGGCTGGACAAAGTATGAGTCATCATCAGTAACTAATGCACCGGTTGTGTTTGCCTGTAGCTGCTACGATCAGCAAACTTGGCTATAAGGGTTTTCGCAGATTGACCGGACAAAGGATCTTCACACCTGTTTGAGGTGCCTGTTCTCCAATTGCCCAGGATTTATCACCCGCCGGAGATTTTTTTTCCAAACCAGGAACGGGTAGTCACGAACCCTTTTAAAGACTACGGATCATTAAGATTTTTTTTAAATGACCTACATACAATATCAAATAGAGGACGATATTCTAATAAACCTATTGCAGTGGCTGGTACGACACACGAGCCCACGTGCCCACGAGTCGAGCGTCTATAGTGACTAGTGCATCATAGTTACTGTGACGGTCGTACCTACTTAATTGTCACGGCACGTATCGTTTGCATAGCTCGTATTGTGAGGCAGGCCGTGTTCTCTCACAGCAGGATAATACGGCCCACATCACTGATAATACTGACATTCGGAATTCGGAAACCATCTTGAGTTCTTTTGAATCGGTGCACCTATTTCCTACGTCAGAGGGTTAGGTTTCCGTAGTTAGCTCTTCAGATGGAGTATTGTGCGTGAAGTTATTCTAACCAGCCCACCTCCCTCCAGAAGTCGATTACATCTCTTGGACTTTCAAGAACATCTGTATAAGATCTGGGTCTGGTTTCTGTCCTAATCTCGGTGACGCCTGTGCATTCAAAGAGCATATGCGCGACGGTTTCCTCAGCCTCCATGCAGGCCCTTCATAGAGGACTGCCTTATTATGTGGAAGTGTTTGTTTAACGAGCAGTGTCCCGTGACGGTCCCCTGTCACCAGGCGCAGGCCGTTCCTGTCCAGGCGTAAAAATCGGTGCATTAAAGAATACCGAGCAAGTGGGAACCTTAGAAAGACTGGAGCGCAAATCCTGGCTCAAGTTGCATTAAAGGAAATAATATTTGAAGCACCTGACAGAATCAGAAGTTTATTTTACACACCCTTCTACGTTGTCTACACGCCAAGCCCGTTCTTTAAACTTAAGTAGGTAGTTACACAAGGATGACGTGGAAGGAGTGGACGAAGAAGAGACAACATTTATATGACTAGGTACAACAGTTTCCAGTAGCTACACTCTAACTACTTTTTCTTATGACTATTATGCTTCAATATTGATTATAGATGAGCTTTTTATGTAATGAGCAAACATGTCGCGAAAGAATTTCCAATAGGAATTTGGTTTTGTCAGGAAACTTAAAACAATTTTGTTTTTATTTTCTATTAACCTGTAGATGAATGTCGTTTCAACAAATAAATTTTAATTTTGATTTTAAAGGCTATTCGGCACATGGCTCGCCTTCATCAGTAGTGAAGACAGCAGCATAAATTACAACAAGCAACATAACGAAGACTAGTGTACAAAGTTCAAAAATAATTGTTAAACAATATAAAAAAGCAACAATCGGATCAATAACTGTAAATGAAAAGCGAGGACATTATTGATTGCTGTGTCAGCGCTCAGCGGAGCGCACCGCGTGTTTTTATATGAACCAAAGAAACGGTGTCATTGTTCTACACTTACTTGCGAATGTTCACAATAGTTACTTCAAGGATTTAATACTACTATTATATAAATGTAGGTCAGTATTTTGTTTAATTAGTAAAAACGGCTACTGAGGTGATTGTCATGTCATCGGTCTGTGTTTGTCAAGGAGGTTAAAAATATGTTTGTTCACTCATGGGCGCCATAGAGCATCACGAAGTACTGACTAATAATGACGCACCGCGGTGCTGACTCCTAATAAAGCGATAACCCGCCAGTGAATCAATATGCCACTAAACCACTTTCATCACTCATTGATATTCCAGAAGCGCTTCCATTTTTAACAGCGACTGGTTATTTGCTGGAGCAACGCCGTCGACAATCAGGCAAGAGAAGTAAAGAAGGAAAGATGGGAATGATGAACAGGTTTACAAAGTGTGTGTGTGTGTCAGGAAGTACCTAAGCCCAGCCTGCCCAGCAGAGAGAAGCCAGTTCCCGTGCCAAGACTCAGTATTAAAACAATAACTTGAGACTATTGTATTTAGTTGCTTATCCTCCACAACATTACAGTTTAAGTTTTCTTCAGGAAACGATTTGCTAATATTTATTAAACAATTCTGTTACTTCAATACCAATCATGTTTAACTGGTAAGAAAATCTGAATAATATGTACTGTACGTACATTATGTGAACGAAACGACGCGTTGTTTATAATGTGCCCGAGAGGTATTAAAACAAATGGCATGGCAGGCGAGTGGTCTATATTTACAAGGAGTAGGCAAGTAGTGGCGGCACCGCCGGTACTACTAATAAGTGCGAGCGTAAAGAATTGCCGCGATATCACTGTACGTCGCCCACCACGGCCACCACACAGCGAGCAGCAAAACAATAACAATTAATAATGTTTTTTTTTATCTTTTCTTTATAAACATAAAATATATTCTGTCGAAGCAATGAGTAGTCGAACTATTATTTTTCGAAATTGGGACCGTGTCGAAATTCAGTATGACAGTCAAGTAGATGTATTCTGTAAACCGCATTAAGATTTTGACACAAAAATAGAAAAAAACAATAAATTTTGGGGGTTCCCCATACTTAGAACTGAAACTTAAATTTTTTTTTTCATCAAACCCATACGTGTGGGGTATCTATGGATAGGTCTTCAAAAATGATATTGAGGTTTCTAATATCATTTTTTTCTAAACTGAATAGTTTGCGCGAGAGACACTTCCAAAGTGGTAAAATGTGTCGTCCCCCCCCCCCCTTGTAACTTCTAAAATAAGAGAATGATAAAACTAAAAAAAAATATATGATGTACAGACGCCAGCAGGTCGAGCTACCCGAAACTGTCAAATTTTCCCAATCAGCCTAGAACCTTAATGCTTTAGCGATTAAGTTGAAAATCTATTAAAGAAATTTGACAGATTGTAGTAGCTTGATGTGCTGGCGTCTGTACCTACATTACCATGTAAAATTCCACCGAAAATTGGTTTGAACGAGATCTAGTAAGTAGTTTTTTTTTTAATACGTCATAAATCGTAAAACGCAATTTACTTTTCATTCAATCAACTCATGATTGATTTTTATAGATAATGGTACGGAACCCTTTGTCCGACTCGCACTTGGCCGGTTTTTCTGAATTGCGGTGTTCATACTTTACGCGGATTGATGATATTGTAGATATTGGCATTGGGTGATGTAAATTGGTTGGATGTCGTTCTATTTATTTCTATTGGGTTTGGTTGTTTTAAATACTCCGTTCCTTCTCTTCGTAATTCTGGTTTACGATTGTTTCTAACTATCTCATGTTGAGGTAATATCTATATAGGTACTTATAATAAATCTGTAGAATATATTTTGTAAGTGTTTGTACAAACCTACTTACAAAATAAAATCATTTATCATTTATCAGAAGTGAAAATTCTGTACATTGAAAATATCAAAAAAATAAATGGCAGGGGGTGTTACTAGACCGACACCGAACCCAAAAATGTGATTAAAAAAATTTTTGTCTGTCTGTCTGTTTGTTCAGGCATCACGCAAAAACTACCGGTTCGATTACGATGAAACTTGGTACAATTATTCTTTAATATCCTGGGCACCACACTGGGTACTTTTTATCCCGGAAAAGTATATACAATAAATAATTTTGCGGTTCGATCTCTAGACCCGATTACTGTACCAACCGCAAATAATAAGTTTGTCGTAGGTTACGTCACCCGCAGTGGAGTTCATTTTTATTCTTTTTAGTTTTTAGAGTTATTTAGGTTTATTTTTATATAAGTTGTAGGTATAGATTTAAATTTTAAAGTATAGGTAGTATATTAATTGTAGTAGGTAGTACATATATAGATATTGTACGTAGTGACCGTAGGTTATTTTATAATACTGTTAGGTAGGATTAGTCATTCGTATAGATATTAGTTTTTAGGGAGTTTGCTTATTTATTGAGTTTAGATTAGTTATCATCAGAAATAGGTTTATTTTTGGTAGGTAGGTATTTAATTTTCTGTTATTGAGTTTTTTTTTTTTAATTAGGTAGGTACTTAGGTAAAGATATCATATAGGTACCCTCTTAATCACCACTAATGAGACACAATTGGTGTTCTATTGTAATTAGCCACAAAGGGCCCGCGAGATAGATGGCATTTTGGGGAAGCACATACGTTTTATCCTGTTAGCACGTTCCCTTGGGATAATTTCCGACATCCACGCGGGCGAAGCCGCGGGCAGAAGCTAGTTAATAATAAAGCTGAAAAGTTTGTTTGTTTGAACGCGCTAATTTCTGGAACTACCAGAGTGATATTAAAAAAAAAAAATTAATATTCCAATTCTTGAGAAAGGCTATTTAACATCACGCTACGACTTTTCGGAGCCGAGCAGAAAGAAAAAAAGTCCGAAAGAAGAAAGAACATCAAGCGAAAACGCAGTAATTGGCGAGTGCGACGGCGACGGGTCGGCTCGGAGGAAGCAAACATTCCACGCGGACGAAGTCGCGGGCAGAAGCTAGTACTTCTAACTCTAACTGTGTAACTTTGCTATAGGAGAGCCCAAAACTGTCTAGCATGGGAAAACTTCCCTCTTCGAAACTGCTGCAAAATATCAAACGTCCGTTTCTTCATGGTACGGTCAGCATCAAAAGTCGGTTAACACTTTAGTTGTTTAAATCTTAATTATTGAGAAAATATTCTTAAAAAACATATATTAATAAGATATTTAAGAATAATTAACTCTTTGCTATTACATGAAATAGAGAAAACCAATGTATCGCATCATTTTGTATCAATTTAGATGATTTGTAAAAGTAACAGTGTTAATTGACTTTTGATGCTGACTGTACAATGTGTTCAGGAAAACTGAGGTTCTTTGTGGCATTGCTGCGGCTGGAGGGCCGCTGATGAGACCCAAACATGGGGAATAGGTGATACATTATCGACGAACTGACAGCAGTGCACCCCAGTCCCTGTCCAGTAGGTACTGCCCACACTTCCTGCAGTAATTTAATTAATTTTAAGAGACAGAGATTAATCTATTGTGTAGAGATTTCTGCAGCATCCAAATGTTTATGTAAATGTTTTCTCTATCTGTATTTTTGGGAAATAAATATATTACTATTACTAGTAATGCACGTGTCGTTAAATTTTTATGTTTTGCAGACGATATTGTGATGGCAACCGGCGCAAGTGGGCCGTTCCCACGGCGACAAGTGACGTCAGCCTCACAACTGTATGTCGATGTGAAACCGACGGAGTTGTGAATGCGGACTGTATCACAACTCATGTAATAGTTAATGGCGCAGTAATCTAGATCGCGTTTCATGCGAGTGAAAGTGCAGGAAGTGCGGCACACGCCGGTGGACGGCCGGCAGACGGCCGCGGGTGGCAACGAATCGATGATTACGACCAATTGCGCCCACCGGCGGTGCCAAATGGACACTACAACAATACATTGTCCACACTTCTGTAGTTCACATCGGTTCCGCTGCCCAGTGCGGCCACTATGTGCGTGTATTCTTGTTTTTATCAGACTTCAAAAGAAGGAGGAGGTTCTCAATTATTCGTACTTGTGTATTTTTTTTTTTTCTAGAGGAAGCTTGCGCGGTGTTCCCTTATGGATTGTATTGACTTTGGTAGGGTAGTTTTTGAGTTAGCTTCAATAAATAATACGTATTTATTTAATCCACTTGGTGTATGTCGATGTTATAAAACTTCCTGTCAATTTTGTTTAAAAAGCAAGTAGTGAACTACGTAGGTATCATAACTAAAAAGGAAAAACAAGAAACTTATTTTACAGCAAAAAAAAAACGCTCGACTTCCAAAAAAACTACTGCAAAGTGAAAATTTACTTTAATTTCGCAATTCGGTGTCTTTGGATGTTTTTTTTTTTTACATTTTTTGCCACCGACTTCTTCAGTGCTCCAAATGGACCAGGGCAGTTGAAGTTAGGGCAGTTATCATGGGAAAAGGAAGAAGTTTAAAAATATACATCAGCCGAGGACGACCCTTATATGATTAGATAAAGCGCCAGCGCCATACAACTCATAATGAAAATTTGATTGCAACCAAGAGCAATACACTCATGTACAGACAATATAAAGAACCCGTTGCTGCAATGAAGCAGTAGCCACCGAGCCACAGATTGCCGCGATCCGCAACGAATACTGGTGGGACTGTCGTAATTACCACGTCTGCCACTCAAATTGATGACAGCCATTTGATATTTTTATTGCAAAGGTTGATGCCCCTATTACACTTTCTGGTACAATCAGCATAATTATATATAAAACAACGAAGGCATTAGTTTGATTCCGGATATACCCTGTTGGTAACAATAGCAACCGAACGTTTTTTTTACAAAATCTTGAATATGATCTAATAAAGCGTGTATCTAAGCATGATTCTGTAACGGGCCAAGAGAACTGCGACACAGTATTACTATATTTCCTACAGTAGCGCAACGCCTTTGATGTCGCGCGATGCCGCCGCCAGTGTAGGTACTTACGCTGTCACATGCGAATATGCTAGGGTAGTCATCAAATGGGAAATAAAACAATTATGATTATTACTATTATGATGTAATCATTTATTCGTATGTACATTCAAAATAATTTTGATTATTAAATCTAATGTAATTATTTATTCATAAATATATATTTACATTTATGTTGCACTGCTAAATATTTACGTGACACTTTATTTTTGGATGTTCTTAATTGTCTATTATAAAATTTAACTACGTAATGTATTCGCATTCGGATGAACAATCTGATAAGAAAAGAATGAGGAAAACATGAACATGGGTGTGATTTAAATTCTACAGTAGGTACTTAGTATTTCAAATAATCTATCTAAAATATTGTTTCCAAACGAGTGGAAATTTTGTCTAAAACAGGCTTGCAGTTTAGTACCTACAGTATTTAACGAAATCAGCTGGAGGTACCAGGGGGCCTACTCCGAAGTGCAAAGTGCGAATGTTCGGATCGGACCGACACATGGCCGAACCGAATATTATTGCAAAAATGCGAAAAAAGTTCGCATCGGCTCAGTTGGGTCGGGACCATAGTCAATATTCGAAAGAGTGTAGGAGTGTAGGATCGGAACCGACCGAACCAAATATTAACTTCGTAGCAGGAAACAGCCGAACATTCGGCCGATACTACTTCGGAGTAGACCCCTGTAGTCCACCAAAGGTATCATGCATAGTATTGTATGCACGTTTACGTAAGTAAAAATTACTTGTTGTTGGTTCGGCAGAATAATTTGACGCGTAGTTAATCATTGATAAACATTTGTGACTTCATCTACTGGGATTTCAATGTCGATTTACATCCATAGAATCCATACACACAACAGTTTGTGCGCACCATTATAGAAATGTAAGTATAATAAAATTATTACACAAAAAACACGGCCGAGTCTGCCCTTCGCGCTCGGTACCGCAAACTAAGCGTGTTTGCGGTACGCGGTCCGCGCCGCCCGACCCTCCGCGAGTTCCCCTCCGTTGCTCTGCGCAAATCTTAGACAAGCTGTTAAAATTATAATGATTGCGAAAGTGAGATGACACATGTCAAAATGTGTATGTGTGAGCAGGACATAGCATGCATTTTCTATCTCTATTTGCGTATCGGTTTTTGTTTAATTGTGGTGTTAAAATATTTTCGTTGATAAAAAAACTATGAAACGCATACTTTGTGTAATTTCTGACTTTATTGATAGTCCAAAAGGTAATATTTAGTGTGTAATGATGATGGTGAGTTGCTGTGTAATCGGCTGTAAAAGTCGTAGTGAACGAAATCTACCAAACATAACCTTTCATTGGTAAGTAGCATTTTTTACCTATTACAGCAAGTAAATTAACAAAATATTGTACTTTAAGACTATTTTGTGTCAATAATAAGCAAAATATTGTGATCATTTCATCTAAAAAGACGATTAAATCCTAACTTGTTTTTCGTATTAACCGACCAAAGTGTGAAGCATTTTATGTTAGGCGGTTATCTATGTTACTTCGTGTCTTTTGTCAATAGTCGGATCGGTCGGTCGGTCGGTCTTTAACGGGGATACCAGCACTTATTTGTTTTTATCACTGAGCGTATTTCATTTTTAATTTTTGTTTTTAGTTTTTCGAAAGAACCATTTTTTTAAGAAATAAGTGGACTGAGTGTACGGGCCGAGTTAACTGGCATCCAAGTCGTCACTCCCGAATCTGCTCACGACATTTTGAAGCTAGTTGCATTCGTTCCTGTTTTTATTTTAGGCTTATCACCAGATCAAGTAAAATATACTTTCCTTGATAAATCCTTTACTGTCCAGGCCGCTCGTTTGTGGAATGCATTGCCAGTTGAAATAAAACGCGCGCAGTCGTTACAGGTGTTCAAAAGACTTGTAAAGGACCACTACTTGTCGTTGTGATCTTGTTGTCCTAACTGCAATCATCTACAGTCTTCTTTTATTTTTCGTTGCTTGTATATATAGTATGTATGTATCTATAATTTTGGATATGTATATATTTGTGTACCTATTTTAGTTTATTGTAGGTATACATTATGTTTGCACCAACGACAGTCCCATTTTATGTCAAGGAAAATCACTGTCCATACTAAGGATGCCTGGAAGAGATCGCAGTACTTAATGCGATAAGGCCGCCCATTGTATATTTTGTAGTGTGCCATGTATTTTTTATGCTATGTATTTTTGTGGTGTACAATAAAGTATATATAAATAAATAAATATAACATAAAAAAATCGTAGACGTAGTACACGTAGTACAATCAAAGTACTCAATAAGTACCATATTACCCACACGATTGGGGTAAAAGTCTAAGTATGGCAATATTAATTGCACGTACCTGCAGTAATGTACTTAGGTTGAACTATCGCTATCTCATACCGCATACGCTGAGGCCTTGTCTACCTACTATTCTCTGTCTAGGGTGCAAGTACATTCGTCGCGCTACTGTAGGAAATATTGTAATACTGTGACTGCGACGTCTTAGTCAAAGCAAACTTAGTTATCACGAATTAACACTTTGCTTTTGGAGCCGCTGGACAAACAACTAATATTTAGTGTCCAATAGTAAGGCGTCGTCGTCACGAACGAGGACACTAGGAAGCGACCTTGATGTTATCACTGTGTCTCACTAATATGCAAACGTTTCAGGGGAAAAGAATATGTGAAGAAACACCTTTTCTTTCTGATAAGATCATCATAGGCTTCATTCACGTAACAGAGAGCAAGATCGGAATCATACGGTTTATGGTGCTCCAAATGTTGAGCACACATACTTACAACATAAGAAAATAGGTACTGCAAAACAACAAACTCAAAAAGAGCAGAGGGCAACCGCTTGTGTATAAATATATCCAACTCGGTCGGCCGTCGCAGGGGGCATATGTCTTTCCTAAATACGAAACGAAGTAATTTGGGTGTTCCCCGGTGGCTCAAGGTCTGTCCAGCGCGGGATACCTGTATCCTCGCCGTAAGGAGGATGTGCATCCGTCGCCTCTGCCCACGCCTGCGCCTGCCCGCCGACAGCGACTGACCGCTGCCTCGCGGCACTTGGCCTCATAACGCGCCACGACCTTGGTTGCCCACTGAAGGACGATTAATTGTATAATGAACTAATTACGAGTTTCAAATCTTCCTTATTTGATGAATACCGAATGCTTTTATATAGGAACTGGGCTTTAGACAGGAAACTGATTAGTTTGGTTTTGCATGGCTTGCTTAATTATTTAATATTCGGGAAGTACGATCACGTCGAGTTTTACTGGCCAGTTCTGTGACAACAGGGCCCTTCTTAATAAAGCTGACAATTCGACATACATATATGTCAAAAAATGACAAAATTGTAGAATTGTCGCACTTAAGCTTTTTAATAAAAGTGACAAATATGTCAAAAATCGACAGGTGAAATCTTGACATATTTACCATTTAAAAACGCGTTTAATAAAACTCGACATATGTCAAAAAAACCACAGTCAAATTATTTCTGACAATTATCGGTGACAATTGTCGGATTATCGTGACAATTATGTCGACTTTGACAATAATTAAATGCAAACAATTTTGTTTTAACTTTATTTCAAGTTAAACAAATATCAACTATTTTGTTTTATGAAGCTAAATGAGGGTAAAATATTTCAAATATTAACAAAGTAAAAGAATGAATCAATCACTAGTGCAACTTCGATTGTTTGTTTTGATCGCGTGTAAAATGGAAATGCAAAACAGCTTACCATTTTGGGCCTTATGAAAATAGAAATATTAATCTTTGGGGAGTTTAGTGACCAATTGACCCACGATATAAAAATATAAAAATGGAAGGAAATAGCCGAACAATTAACAGCATTAGGTATTTTCAATAAATACTGTAAATAATAATAACTAAAACGAAGGTAATGCATTTTTACCAACGGATCAGTCCCCCAAATATAAATGTCAGTCATAATGGGGAAAAAGTTGACTCAACAAGCATAGCGGAATTCCTAGGGATCTTGATTGAAAGTAATCTGAATTGGAAACCTCATTCTGAGGACGTATGTAAGAAATTGAACAAATCAGCATATGTACTGTACAATTTATCACATAAAGTTAGCAATACTACACTTCTCACAGCTTACCAAGGCTTGGTGGCATCGATTTTAAGGTTCGGTGTAATATTCTGGGGCAGCTGTAGCGAAAGGGCGGTGATATTCAAAGCCCAAAACGTTGCATAAGATCAATGTCAAGTTTAAAATCTATAGATAGCTGTGAGCCTGTGTTTAGGTCTCTAAAAATATTACCCTTTCCGTCGCTGTACATATTGGAAGTGTCCATCTTTGTTAGGTCGAATTTAAATTTATTTCCGTCACTTATCGACATTAGATCAAGGTCAGGCCCTTTAAGACTACAATACAAGTTTTTATTACATACAGAAAAATATAATACGTGCTGTATTATATTAAGAAAAAATATAATGTCAATGGGGCCAATCATCTATACTTATAATAAATCTGTAGAAGTGAAAATTCTGTACATTGAAAATATCAAAAAAATAAATGGCAGGGGGTGTTACTAGACCGACACCGAACCCAAATATGTGATTTAAAAATTTTTGAAAAAAAAAAAATTTTTTTGTCTGTCTGTCGGCATCACGCAAAAACTACCGGTTCGATTACGATGAAACTTGGTATAATTATTCTTTAATAGAAGAAAGAAAGAAGAAATATAAAAATATATATAACTCAAAGGTGACTGACTGACATAGTGATCTATCAACGCACAGCCCAAACCACTGGAGGGATCGGGCTGAAATTTGGCATGCAGGTAGATCAAGATGTTATGACGTAGGCATCCGTTAAGAAAGGATTTTGATAAATTCTACCCCTAAGGGGATAAAATAGGGGATGATATTCCTTGAGTTAATAAACTTGAAACTTAGCACGAATACTTATCTAAATAAATTATGAAGATGGTCAGTTTTTTTTTTTCTTCTAAACTACCCCCTAATAAGGGATTGGGGGGTTTCAAAGTTTGTACGGAAGAATTTTAGTGCGCAGTCCGGTTGACTCGAAACTCAGTATTTATACCTAATATTGAAAGTAAAGAATAATGTGTATCAGGGTTTCTTGAAAATCTACCCCTGACGGGCTAAAATGGGGTAGTCAATTTTTCAGGGGAGGATTTTACTGCATGGCTCGATTAACTCGAAAATTAGTATAAATAATCTTTGAGTCAAGTTATGAATACATCCCAAACGATTTTTTTTATATTCCACCCCTGTGGGGGTGAAAAGCAGGGATACAGTTTATATGAAAAATCTTACTCATTTTATTAATAAACTTGAATTTTGCTTGAGTAATAAAGTTTATCATTATAAGTTTTTCAAAACTACCCCTCAAGGGGGGATATGGGGGTGTTAAGTTTATGTCGAAGAAATTGAATGCGCGGTCTGAGTAACTCGAAACTCGGTATTGATACTTTTGATAGAAAATAATTAATAATAAATATGTAAAGTTGTCGATAATTTACCACTGACGGGACAAAAACGGGTAATTCGGTTTTTAAGGGGAGGATTTGAACTTGAAACTGTATGTTACATTTTCACGCCTAAACCATTGAACTTCTGATTTGGCATAGATACAGGTTTACTGGTAATTCGACGTATATCCGTCAGGGGCTGATAAGGGGGCCAAAATGCAACAAATTGAACCCCCCATATGTATGGCCGAAATTCAATAGTTTTCGAGATATTTGAATTTTAAGGGTTTTTCGATATTTACCCAAAATTTGACATTTAATTCCAAATAAAAAAAAAAAACTACATATTTGAATGGGTACCATTAAAAATGATGTTGTAGCTGGCACTTCAATTAAGCTATGGACATAATTAAAACTACTTAATTAAAATAATGAGCGATATGAGAATAATATCTTACCAATATTTTCATTTTACGCTTCAAAAATGTTGTCTCGTCACAAAAATTTCTATGACATTAATCGTACAAATAACTAAAACAACTTGCCTATTCTGTAAGCTTTCCAAAAAGGTATAAAAGTCAATTTTAAAATACATAATTCGTGGCATGGCATGTGTTTGAACCGGCGCGGGGAGAGAAATCATCTGTGTTTTTAGTTTATGATCCTCGCTAAAACAACCGATTTTACTGGCGAAATTCTTGTTGTTGTTCTTGTGGCGGGGTGTGCGGGCGGGGGACTACACGGCGCCTGCTGCGCTCGCGTCGCCTTCCTAATCCTTAGTAAGTTTCGACTCTACGCCGCGCAAGCACGTGTGTTGTTATCTTGCTATTAACCAATCTCTCATCGCGTTAAATTGTTATCGATCATTATTGTTAATTCTTGTTTCTCTTGTTATTCTTTTTGTTATCATTGTTATTTCGGATAACATGGCTTCGTATTCTAATAACGAATACGCAGACATAATGTTTTGCTATGGTTTTGCCGATGGAAACGCGGCTGCGGCTCGGCGAGAATACTAACGCCGCTTTCCCGATCGTCGACTTCCCCACGTTACTGTTTTCGGGAGCACCTACCAACGATTGTCTGAAACTGGCAGTGTTCAGAGAGCACAATTCAACGCTGGCAGACCTCGACGGTACACGGCTGACGAAGAGGACACCATTCTTCAGTGTTTTATTGATGACCCAAATATCTCAACGAACATTGTTGCAAGACAGCTCGGTATGTCCCAGTGGAAAGTGTGGTCGGTAGTTCATCTATCAGGTAGACACCCATACCATTATCAACCTGTCCAAACATTGCACAAGGGAGATCCTGCCAGGCGACTCGAATTTTCTCGGTTTATGTTAAACGCTGACGCTGACCAGGAACATTTCCTAAGAAATATTTTGTGGACTGACGAGTCAAAGTTTGACCGGGATGGTATAACGAATTACCATAACTTACATTTTTGGGCACCTAAAGCAGGCAGGAATCCAAAAAAACTAAAAGAAACTGCGTCGCAAATGAGATTTTCCCTGAACGTATGGATGGGTGTCGTTGATAATTATTTGGTGGGCCCTCATTTCTTGCCCCAAAATTTGAATGGCCAAAATTACGAGCAGTTTTTGAGAAACAACCTAGACGATTTGTTGGCGGATGTTCCCGAAGAAATAAAAAACAACCTCATGTTTCAACATGATGGTTGCCCAGCACATTACCGGATTACTGTCCGACAGTGGCTAGACGAGAGATATCCAAACCGATGGATTGGGAGGGGAGGGCTAATTCCGTGGCCAGCACGAAGCCCTGATATCACACCACTTGATTTTTACGTCTGGGGTCATATGAAGGAATTAGTTTATGTGACCCCAATAAATTCAGTCGAAGAACTTCGACAGCGAATAATAAATGCGGCGCAACAGATGAGAACAACGTTCACATCAAGAGTGACGAAAACCGAAGTTAGGAAGAGAATTCGAACCTGCATTCGTAATCGAGGGGCTCATTTTGAACAAGATGTGTAAAATTTTTAATAAAATTTGACGTACATTTTTTAATGCATTTTATTTCATACAAATACAAATGACCCTTTCTCTCCCCGCGCCGATTCAAACACATGCCATGCCACGAATTATGTATTTTAAAATTGACTTTTATACCTTTTTGGAAAGCTTACAGAATAGGCAAGTTGTTTTAGTTATTTGTACGATTAATGTCATAGAAATTTTTGTGACGAGACAACATTTTTGAAGCGTAAAATGAAAATATTGGTAAGATATTATTCTCATATCGCTCATTATTTTAATTATTTTGTTTAATTAAGTAGTTTTAATTATGCCCATAGCTTAATTGAAGTGCCAGCTACAACATCATTTTTAATGGTACCCATTCAAATAGGTAGTTTTTTTTTTATTTGGAATTAAATGGTAAATTTTGGGTAAATATCGAAAAACCCTTAAAATTCAAATATCTCGAAAACTATTGAATTTCGGCCATACATATGGGGGGTTCAATTTGTTGCATTTTGGCCCCCTTATCAGCCCCTGACGGATATACGTCGAATTACCAGTAACCCTGTATAGATGGCATCCTGGGGAAGCACATGCTTTTTATCCTGTTAGCACGTTCCCGTGGGATAATTTCCGACATCCACGCGGGCGAAGCCGCGGGCAGAAGCTAGTTTATAATAAAATTCCACATAATCTCAAAGAACACCCCACACGCATATTTAAAACTAAACTGACTGAATGGCTATTACAAAAATGTTACTACTCTGTAAATGACTTCTTGAATGACAAAGATTTATAACTGTACCTTGACTTTTTGTTCTTGTAATTGGCATTTTAAATACATTTTTGCAATAATTTATAATTTGATAACATAATTTTTATTTTTTAATGTAATGACTTTTTATTGTGACAATTTATTTATGTGTATTAATTTTTTTGATGTCTTGTTATTTTAATGTCAATGTAATGTTAACTAATGTTTTTGCACGCCCGCCGTAAGGTAGAATGTAGCGGAAACATTGTATTCTGTACCATCTCAAAACTGTACCTACATTGTGGGCAAATAAATATTTCTGATTCTGATACCTTCGTGCGTGACACTACATGGCAAAATTGGCGCAAAGGGAACATCATGGTAAGGTTTAGTTTATTTTAACTAGTGTATCCGTTAGCAATTCGCTTTTTTTTTAATTTATTTAGACCGTTAACCAACTTTAAATAAAGGAGTTATCAATAACATATGTATAGGTATGTATGATATATTCGCATTGTGCACTGCTCGATGTATGTAGGTACAATTTTTTGTAATAAACATATTATAAACACTTTCTTACACTTTCAAAATTTGATTTCGCGACAGTGGGTAACGCTCCTGTCAGAATTGTCGAACAATTCTACAAATATGTCAATATGTCATGACAATTTTCTGTTTAATAAAGCAAAGGACCATGCGTCATTTTGGGCCCACTTTTTCAACATTGTTCAACAGTGATGAATTATATGTCATATGAAACCTCTTGGTGTGTACTTTATTTCATTCTATGGCAGTTAAGTTCAAATCCAGCGCGAAAATGTTTTTTTTGCGGTTTTTTTAATCTGTTTTTTTTATATTAAATTATAATAAGCTGTCAGTCAGTAGGTAGGATCATAGATTAAACACTATAATTATATAGGGCTGGGATTATAGATAGCTCGACTAAAAATACACTAAACACATAGACCATTTATTGCCCTGGAACGTTTTAGATGAATCTATCATTGTGACCCTGGCTAGCATAATATGGACATTGATTTAATTGGATTGTGACTGTTTGCAATGGCAGAAAAATGCTATATTATGTGTTTGCGCGCGCGTGTTTTGCGGACAAGACGCCATATTTTAGGAGATAATCTACCTACGATTCGTCCACAGTTTGCTGAATATGTTCAGCAGAATGCGTTGATCGAGGTACGTACCTTCCTATCAGTGTATTATATTTTAACATTTCTTGTACCCAATATCGACCTAATTACATTAATAAATAAAAAAAGTTGGTGTATGAATAATAGTTTTATCTACTTATTATTCAAACCTACAACCTACTTTGAATTATTGGTGTGTAAAAGAAACAATAATACAAGAGTTATGAATAGAGATAGTAATACTAGCTGGCCTGGTAGACGTTCTGCTATTTTCTTGTGCTTTCAGTAAAAGTCGTATTATATCTTTTTCGATTTGTATCCA
Source organism: Apamea sordens (assembly GCA_945859715.1). Taxonomy (NCBI): domain Eukaryota; kingdom Metazoa; phylum Arthropoda; class Insecta; order Lepidoptera; family Noctuidae; genus Apamea; species Apamea sordens. The sequence goes on along the minus strand of OX244008.1, from coordinate 17,951,712 downwards.
AAAATCCAAGATGATTCCATTAATGAACAAGGACCTGCGGAAAACATCCAAGATGATGCCGTTCGTATACAAAATCCCGCGGTGTACAACTTTCAACAATTTTTTTATGCTCCCGAACATGTTAGAGCACCGACAATAGTTTTACCTGCTGTAAGTAGGTAAAACTATTATTCATACACCAACTTTTTTTATTAATTAATATAATTAGGTAGATATTGGGTAGAAGAAATGTTAAAATATAATACACTAATAGGAAGGTACGTACCTCGATCAACGCATTCTGCTGAACATATTCAGCAAACTGTGGACGAATCGTAGGTAGATTATCTCCTAAAATATGGCGTCTTGTCCGCAAAACACGCGAGCGCAAACACATAATACAACAATTTTCTGTCATTGCAGTAACAATTCAATCAATTAAATCAATGTCCATATGCTAGCCAGAGTCACAATGATAGATTCATCAATTCAAAATAAAACGTTCCAGAGCAATAGCAGTTTATGTGTGTATTTTAGTCAAACACGAGCTATCTATAATCCTAGCTACTGACTGACAGCTTATTATAATTTAATATCAAAATAAAACAGATTAAAAAAACCACAAAAAAAAAACATTTTCCCGCTGGATTTGAACTTAACTACCATAGAATGAAATGAAGTACACACCAAGAGGTTTCATATGACATAATTATAATTCATCACTGTTGAACAATTTTGAAAAAGTGAAAACAATTTAAATGATTTAGAGCAATGCAATATTCATCAAAATAATGTATGGCTGCTTAGGGGACGTGTGCAGTCACGACACTTTAGATCGAGGATGTATTATACCTATGACTTAATTGACCATGACCAAGTAGGCAAAGACGCCATTATACAATACTACTGTACATGTACAGTCAACAGCAAAAGTAGATGATCAAACACAGAAATTCAATACTAATGAACGGAGTTCGCAGCTATATGGCAGCTGTACCAGTAGTAAATGTTTGGTATAATTTACAATCACATACTTTTGAATAACTTCGACGGCACACAGTTCTGACACGAACTCCGTTCATTAGTATTGAATTTTTGATTTTGATCATCTACTTTTGCTGTTGACTGTACATGTCTCACGGGTAGACGCACTATCGGAAGTTGTGCCCATGTCATATCCATAATATGGTACTTGGGACTAGGTAGACATGGTGATGGCTTCCATCGACCAGCAATACATTTAGACGATTTTTTTTTTCGCATTTTCATTTAACGTACTAAAACACCAATTTCGCGCTGGATTTGAACTTAGCTGCCATAGAATGAAATAAAGTACACGCCAAGAGCTTTCATATGACATAGGTTTTATCACTGTTGAACAATGTTGAAAAAGTGGGCCCAGTGTTCATACAAAAGTGCCCATGGTCCTTTGACAAGTTTTTCACGACAAATTGTCATCTGTTACCTGTCGCTCAAGAAGTTTTATTAAACAGAAAAATGTCGGATTGTCGCGACAATCTGACATATTTGTGAATTTTCCACCATGACAATTTTGTCGCCTATAAGTTTTATTAAACAGAAAAATTGTCGAATTGTCACTTTTTGACATAATATGTCGAACTTGTCGCATTGTCAGCTTTATTAAACAGGGCCCAGGAGACATCTAGTTAAAACCAAGTTTTTTTTTAACTTTACCAAGACCAAGAAGTATTTTCGACATAGATAAGAACAATAAGGTATCTTCATGTACCTATAACCCAAGAAGTTGCAACAACTAATACATCAATCAAATACACATCGTCAAATCACTCACGACTCACGTTTTAAAAGCCGATCTACTTTTGTCGAGAACGTACCGTACCGTTTTGTTCTAACTGTCGGCTGATCAGATGCATTGTCAAGCAGAGCATAAAATAATGATGAGTTGGATTATAGCCGAGGGTGGTAAGGACAATGGCTGCATATAGTCACGCGCACATGCGAGGCACGTCGCGCATATGCGCCGCTTCGAATCCATTATTACGATTACATACACCATCGCGCGCGCCAGCGCATCATCATAACCGTTATTACAGTTTATTTACACTTGATAAAAAGTCGCCGTTTCAAAACAGCGGAGATAAAGGATGTATGGAATCCCGTACCATGCTGCATCAAAGTCAAACTTTGTTTTTTATAGACTACACGTATCATATTAACTAAAAAATTATAATAGTTTAAATAAATTTTTTATTCTACTTTATTTATTTTTAATTAATGTAGATTCGGCAAAGTATAATTTTTTTACATGTTTTTTGAAAGAAGTGATCATGTTACTTTCAAAATTCAAGGTTATATTAATTAAATCATTTTAAACGGAGCGTCATGTAAAGGGAATAAAAGAATATCAACACTTTTTAACCGACGAAAAAAAACGGAGGAGATTCTCAATTCGACGTGTATTTTGTATGACCATTGACCACGCATAACTTTTTACAGAGTTGTCCGATTTTGATAATTCTTTTTTTGTTGGGAAGGATATTTGGTCCCATATAAATATGGAAAAAATTATCCAACCCTAAGGGTGGGAAAATAGGGGTGATTTATTGTTTACTTACAGATTTGAATGCTGAGTTGTGTATTATTACTCTACTCAGTGCCACATATGCCTGCCCTTTGGCAAACAATTAGTAGATTATAGCCACAAAAAATTATAAAATAAAAACTTTTTGACTAAAAAATTAAACCGCCGAAAAAACTGAAAAGCAAAAAATAATAAACCTTTTATAGGTAACCTTAATAGCTAAGTTCTTAAACTAATGTAAGTATACATAAATAATTTTGAGTCGGCGCCGTTTAAATTTAAGGCAATTTAGTGATCTTTGTTTGATTCACTTAGATATACTTAAGTACATTAGTTTAAGAACTTAGCTATTAAGGTTAACTCATCATCGTCCTGCCCTTACCCCATGTTACTTGGGGTCGGCGCAACACGTTTTCTTCTTCCATTCTCCTCTATCAGCCGTCACGCTATCATTCACTCCCTTCTCTTTCATATAATTCCTCACACAATCCATCCATCTTTTCTTCGGCCTTCCTCTCCCTCTCCATCCATCAACATGTATATTCATCACTGTTTTAGTCACATGCGTTTCGTCCCTTCTCGTCACATGCCCATACCAAGCCAAACGATTTCCTTTCAACTTTTCTGTCACTGGCGCCACTTTCAAACTTCCTCTTATATACTCATTTCTTACTTTATCCATTCTTGTCACTCCACACATCCATCTCAACATTCTCATCTCCGCTGCATGCAATCTTTTTTCATCCGTCTTCTTCACAGCCCTGAATGCTGGGCTGTGAAGAAGACGGATGAAAAAAGATACTACCCATATAGTACGACAGGCCTTATCACGGACTTATAAATTTTCCCTTTTAACTTGAGGGGCATCCGTGGGTCGCAAGTTGTTCCTGTGACCTGTCGCCATTTCATCCATTAAGGTTATTATTATCCATATTAAGGTTAACTATAAAAGGTTTATGATTTTTTGCTTTTCAGTTTTTTCGGCGGTTTAATTTTTTTGTTAAAAAGTTTTTATTTACTTTAAATTAAATTCCCTGTTCAAAAATCAAATCCCCGTAACGCGTAATGTCGTAAAAAAATATGAAAGTAATTAAGTACTATACTATTTTGATCTTGATGCATGACACTTTTTGGTACCACTTTTGGTCATTCTCTTTTGAACACAGATCCAAGAATCTGTTGCGAGTTCGCGCCCGAGGAAACCGGAACTTGTTGTCGAATCGAAGCGTCAAATAAAACTGCTTTTCTTTTTAACTCAGTATTCAGAAGCCCATTCATTGCGTCAAGATTAAAAGATCGGAGACCTTATTGAATGAATAAATTAAGATTATTATTATTAAGAATAGCTCAGAAAACAGTCATGAGCCACATATATCCTGTACTAACTACTAGTGCACTTCGCATCCTCAATCAAGTGCGCAGCTAGTGGCTATCGTAGCAGCGTGCCGCGCGTGCCCATCTACATTCTGCGCACGCGCGACACACATCGTCCGCTTCCGAACCTTATCATCATACACCAACAGGAGCATCGATTTCATTTGTTTTGTTTTTGTGCCCCACAATGCCATAAACTTTTACCTTCAAAACGAAAGTGTGACAAAGCGAACTTGAATTTGCATCCATAAAAATGTCGAACCACATAGTACAACCTGTACAACGGGACTCTCGCAAGTACGTACAGGACATCAAACGTAATCGATTTTATCGGGATTGGTTGACAAAGGCCAAAAGAACAAACGAGCGATCCAATATTGTTGTCTGTGAGTGCTTGAGTTGGTGCGCTGTGTCGTGATGTGAGCACAATAAGCCGCCATTGAGCGACAAGTGGGTCGCTGCTGGTACAATGGATGCTGCTCAGAAGCGTCTCAATGGGCGGCCACATCGGGTGATGTCACAGCGGATGCGGAACAATGGCCGCTACAATTAGCGTCGCGTATGTGCGCCCGCGCATCGGACGTAAACATTGAGCGTGCGCCATGCGTATACAAATTCGTGGATCCATCAAATTCACGGAATCGATCAGTGATCTCACTGAATGAGCCGTCCTCTTGGGGCGCTCACTGCTCAGTGCATACCTATAAGTCCTTATCAAGTATTGCGAGCGTTCGTTGAATACGGTGTTTATACTTTTCCTTGCCAAAGCCACTATCTATACTGACTTCAAACTGCCTTGTCCCGCAATACCCAACTAGCAAAGAGATCGTATAAGCAATTACTCTCACGACTATGGATCGAAAAACACTCTTATGAAAGATCCTATTATTTCAAAAAGCCGTATAAAAGCAGCTTTCAAGATTTTTTAGCATTCAACGCTTTTTGGCTCTATAACATGTCTAGTAAATGTGGACTCGACGAATTCATATCGCATTTACTCGATAATCATATATAACGATATCTCTCGATTACCTCCATCCAACCGTAAGTCTTATGACAGCTCTTTGAAAGCAACTGAATTGCTAATTTGCTTTTATATCACTATCTTTCGACATTTAATTGTTACAGCATTATTGTAGAGTAAACGCTGTTCATTCGACTAAATAGCATCTCAGTTACTATATCAGGCACGTAATGTGATAATATGATAGCTTTCTGTAAGGCTTTCATTGGACTTAACTATTGAAGTTGAGAAAACGCCTTAAAATAATCTATTACAGCCCCAAAGGTGCTCTAAAAATTCATCGCAAATGCATCGACGACCTGCCAGAGAAGGGGGGGGGGGAGGGGGGAAGGTTGAGGAGATCGTGGAGTACACGCGTGTGAAGACCAACTGGAGGACTTTGAGGGTCGAGAAGTTGGAGTCGCGTCACAACACGAACTTCAAGTCGTTCGTGGTGCGTGTTCCGACACATCATCTCGAGAAGTTCCTCAAGGAAGAGTTCTGGCCGAAGGGTATAGTGTACCGTCGGTTTCGTGGCCGACTACATGACACCAGTCAGCGAAACACGACGCAGACACTTCGTGTGCGTTAGTTAGTTCTTAGTGTAATTATAATGTTGTATGTATTTATAGTATATTTTTAAGTTATATTAATATTGTATTATATGTGTTTATATGGGCCTTGATGCCTGAAATAAATAAATGGATTAATAATACCTCAAAACTTCAATTTTGGCCAATATTATGTAAGCTACTAGAAGTTCCGAAAATCATATAATGGAAATTGAAGTTATTTCGAGTGATAATGGTTGCATACAGATTAATGGAAATCGATACTGGGTTTGAATGATGTGTTTGACATACCAATAAAGTCCTCTTTTACGATATATTTTGCTAGTTGGGTATCGTCTAATTCTACAAAAGCCTCCACATTTTTATTTCGATACTAACGCTACTAGCTAACGAGCTATGAGAGAAGACTGTTTTGTAAAATTCAACGTCAAAGCAAAATGTATTATTTAAGTGACTAGAGAGCTTTAATAGTTTGCCCAACTTTTATTTGCCTAAAGATCAAATATGATTTTAATTACGTGCAAATTCCAATCGCGAAGGACGGCTTTAATGTGGCAATCGATAACTGCGTGAACGTTACATAACGTGGCCGGCAGACTTGCGAGGAAGCGGTGGCGGTGTTGCACCTGCGCCGGCGTCGATTTGCGACACTTCCCCGCGAACACACGCGATGTGTCCACGATGCACTTATCGGGCGCTAATCTAGCATTTCTTGGAGTTTAATGAACTATAATAAAAATTGATCTAGTTACACAAGCGAATTAATAGCCCAATACGGACGATGAATTGCTTGCACTTGAAACACGCAAACGAATACTTTTAATTCCGGATCACGGTGTCTGCAATGCTTGGCGCATGTTATACGTATCCGTAACCTAAAGTCAGCCTCAAGGTACAAACTACACTGGACAGCAAATAAACCGAGCCCGCTACATTGGAACTCTGATTCGATTTTCTTAAAAAGTATAAAACTCACAACTATCAAAGTTATACCTACAGAAAGTGCGTTTCATGATGATTAAAATGAATGGAAAATCATTGGGATCAATCAATTTATTAAGTGTTTATTAAGGATTTTACAAAGAAGAGTCATTTTCCAATCGTGTAAATCATTAGTAATCATAAACTGAAAAAAAAATTAAAGCCAGAAACAAAGAAAAATTATAAAAAAGTTTTTGGTCAGTATTCAGTATTCCCTCCCCTTGCTCGGATAACTGCCAGCATCCTCGTATTCATCGATCTCACGAGCCTGACGATGAAATCTTAAAGAATTGTATTCCACGCCTCTTCAATTGCGATTCGCAGCTCTGGAAGCCTTGTTGGAGCAGGTACCCGGGCTCGAACCCGACGTTTCAGCTCATCCCATAAGTGTTCTATAAGATTCAAGTCCGGGCTTCGAGCTGGCCAGTTCATCGTAGGAATGCCGACGTCGTGTAGATACTGGGTCACCACATTAGCAACATGAGGCCGTGCATTATCATGCATCAACTGCATATCCTGCCCGATATATCCTGCGTAAGGTACCACATGGTCTGCGAGGATTTCAGTAATGTAGCGATGAGAAGTCAATCCACGTGTACGGCCCGTCGGTTCGATGAAAACTAACGCTGTATGTGCGGTTAACGAGAAGCCCCCCCAGACCATTACAGATCCTCCTCCATAAGCAACAGTTTTCTCGATGCAACACTGAGAATAACGTTCTCCAGGGCGACGATATACTCTCTGACGTCGATCACTTCCATGTAGACTCACCCTGGTCTCATCAGTGAAGAGTACATTACCCCACTGCTCTAACGTCCAATCCATATGCTGTCTAGCGAATTCAAGTCGTGCTCGACGGTGGGCTACCGTTAATGCTGGGCCTGTTGCAGCTCTCTTTGGAGTCAGGTTCCGTTCAGCTAGTCTCCTTCTGACGGTATCTGAACTTATGAACACTTGGCGTTCGTCACGCAGACTTTGTTGGACTTGAACTGCGTTGAGTCGGCGATTTCGCAGAACAGTAAGTTGGATGTAACGATCATCTGCTGCTGATGTAGCCCTAGGTCTGCCCGTACCTGGACGGCGATCGAATGCTCCAGTCTCTAGGTATCGTCTGTAAACTCGGTACACCGAAGATCTGCTAATTCGAAGTCTTCGAGCGACCTCACGTTGCGCAACACCTGCTTGAAGTAGTGCTACAGCTTGGGCTGCTTCCTGAGGTGTCGTATCCATTATTGACCGAAAAAAGTAGCATAAATACACGCGTCTGAGTAAGCGATGTATAAAAACTAAAGAAATTATAAGAAATATCCGACTACCTCATTGTAGAAAAAAATAACACTAATCGTGAACTCTAGCAAAAACAGAGCAAATCGTTAGCATTGTGTTTGATGCTTGATTACAATGTGAGTAGACGGTACTTTAAAATAAATTTATAGTCATTTTAATCATCATGAAACGCACTTTCTGTAGGTATAACTTTGATAGTTGTAAGTTTTATGCTTTATGAGAAAATCGAAACAGAGTTCCAAGGTACCGGGTGGCTCGGTTTATTTGCTGTCCAGTGTATAATTAGGCACAAATATAAAGAATTGATTAAAACAAACATTGTAGTTGTAATGTACATGTGGGCGCTTGGTAGCACCTCGCGTGTAGGTCGTGACTCGCGAGTACAACCACCTCCGGTGACTAGTGAACACGGCGTACGCCCATTTTCCATTGTAATCATGATTAATCTAGAGCTAACGAGCGCGGCCGGCGAAAGTGCCGGCAGTGCCGGTCGCGCTCCCATTGCGCCTGCAGCCTGCACACAGTGCACAGCACACCGAGCCGCCCGGGTCGCCGGAGTTGCCCGCGTCACCGGCACCAATACATGCCACTCCCTTTTTGGAGGGCCTTGACATTCGCATTGAATTCCACGTTCTGGCCTACTTCAACTTACTGCCGCGAAATCAGACGGAAGAATTCCAGTCATGATATTGGCGATAACACTTGGTATAACTTGATAAGATTAGAGCAACTATGTGACGAGCGGGTACGTGGCGAGTTTGACAGTGAGGACGGCAGTTTATTCAAGTTGTCGACTCGGTGTGCCCTTAATTACGTTTCCGTATTAACGCAGCGAGTCATCAGGCATACGCGAGCCGCCCGTAAGGAACAGCACTAACTTGACGTTTTAACAACTGCCTGAATATTTTTAATTATTTATTGTATGTAAGCTTGGATTGGAACCGATCACGAAGGATCCGAGTCCCCGATACTGTATTGTACTCTAGTTTCAAGCATTGTCAATTTCTTCATGTACATGAAGATTGTGCCATCGCAGTCAATGTCACCCAGTTACTGACAAGTAGACTTACTGAAAAAACGTTCAGTTTGGGACTATAGGAGACCAAAGTACACTTTTTAGGTAGAGTGAATCTACGATTAGGTCTTCAAAAGCATGGAGGATTAAATGGCTCGAAAGATATCCGTCGTGAGAGGTATGGCAGATAGTGGCATGACTACACCGGTAATAAGCGTAGCCTTTGAAGCCGGACCTTGTCACATAGTGACTTACATAACCCCAACGAGGAAATAATTTATTGCTAATTTGTAATACATGCATTAGCGATATGAATTATTCTTGGGACTATAGACTCACAAGATAAGGCAGAAAAAACAATCAATATAATACTCGGTATTATAATGTCGGCTCCACATGGTCACGTAGTACGTGAGTGCAATGCTGAGTCAGTAACGGTGTATCGCAAAAATATAAACCTACTTAGCTTCATTAGCGATGACTGAGTGATGACGCACAGTACAAAGAAAATGAAGCAAGAAAAAGTTTGAGCGCGCAACTGTGAGCACAAGCAGTTAGCGAGCGATACCTACATACTAGATAGCAAAGATAGCCGATAGCCGACGTCCGACGTCGACCAGCCCCAGCAGTCTCGACATTCATAGCGATCGCTTTACGACCGAATTCGGTCGCAAAGCCCTGTCACTCCATACAGTCACGAGTACCAATATGTCAACACTTGGCAACTTTCAATTGCGTTTTTTTTGTTAAATAACGAATGCAACGTTAAAATACGACACATTACTTAAACCTATGGGTTCGAAAATACTATGATCGTAACAACATAAAATTTCATTAAAAAATAAAGGAGTAAATCGCTTTTGAATAAAGCCGAGTGTATACATACTTTTGCTCGTGACTGTACATTTCACCTATCAATTCGGGACTTTGCGACCGAATTCGTAAAGCGATCGCTATGAATGTCGAGACTGCTGGGGCAGATCGCTATTAGCAAACAGATTAGCTGCGCGATAACACAGCTTTGCAGGTAGCAATAACATAGTAATTGCTTAGCGTGTTGGTTACATTCATATTATTGCTCAATGTGTCAATATCGGCAAATGACAGAATTGGCCCCAGCAGATGATTCATTGTTGGAAAATGGAGTGAGCCTGGGAAGTATGTGCAGATGACTCAGTACCTTCTTTCCTATATCTATGCTCAGTACCCAAGCCGATCAATCTACGGTGGGCACACGCAGCAGCTTCACTGTTGCGTGGCTTGCACTAAGGGTTGGCTCTCAGCCTTTACCTCTTCCTGGTGATAATGCACACTCTTACGCCCTTCGAAAACATTGGGAACGCATTGTGCTTTTGAGCTACATGAAGTAGAGCAACCCGGGAAATAAACATTTAAGTAATTCATGTATCGATTAGAGCGGTGCTGGCGCTAGTGTTCGGAAGGGCATGGCGTTCGGCCGGCTATAGAATCGGCAAGGCCGTTCGCGCAGCCACACTAGGTCAGGTGCGCCCGCAACTCCCGGGGTTCACTGGCTAAGTAAACTTGTTCTGACATTGTACAAGAGTAATAATAATAATAATAATATCCCTGGACATTTCACACAGCGCCATCTAGTCCCAAGCTAGAGTGACGGGACTATGCAAATTCTTAGTGCTCCTGAATGCCGATGATGTGAAGGAATTTTCCTTATACATGAGCGGTGCATTGAACGATGCAACTAAGTCATTAATATACCTACAATCAAATGTAATTTTGTACTATCGGAGCTCTGCTTTGATTTTCTGGGAACGAAACTGCCACACACTGCAGTGAGTAACGCGAAGTTGTAACAGATCGCATAACTGTCACCTAAGTGTAAAGCGGTGGAGCTTACGTGCTCCAACATCGGAAGAAATGCTAACAAACAGTATCGATGTAATGAAATATTTTACGACATTCAAACGGCGCGGGAGTAAACACATAGTTAATGAATAAGCCAATTGAACGCGATCGAATGTTCGGCTGCCGAATATAGAGCCGAGGGTCAAGTGCTGGCCGAGGTTCGGCACAGTTCGACAGACGAGCCTGAAGAGTTAATGATTCTCCGTATTTCGTGGGTTTTTTATATACCTGTTGTACTAATATAGCGGGTGGCATCATATCGAGTCCTCGGAAATATACATATAATATATGCAAAAGGACTAAGTAGGTAATTGTATAGTATACTAATCTATACTTATAACAAATCTATAGAAGTGAAAATTCTGTACATTGAAAATATCAAAAAAATAAATGGCAGGGGGTGTTACTAGACCGACACCGAACCCAAAAATGTGATTAAAAAATTTTTTTGTCTGTGTGTCTGTCTGTTTGTTCAGGCATCACGCAAAAACCACCGGTTCGATTACGATGAAACTTGGTATAATTATTCTTTAATATCCTGGGCATCACACTCGGTACTTTTTATCCCGGAAAAGTATATACAATAAAAAACAAACTTAATTTTGCAGTTCGATCCCTAGACCCGATTACTGTACCAACCGCAAATAATAAGTTTGTCGTAGGTTACGTCACCCGCAGTATTATCTGTGCGACCTTTTTATTCCTTTTAGTTTTTAGGGTTATTTAGGTTTATTTTTATAAGTCGTAGGTATAGATTTTAATTTAAAAGTATAGGTAGTATATTTGATAGTGTACGTAGTGACCGTAGGTTATTTTATAATACTGTTAGGTAGGATTAGTCATTCGTATAGATATTAGTTTTTAGGGATTTTGCTTATTTATTGAGTTTAGAATCTAAACTCAATAAAAACACTTTATTTTTTTATTAGGTAGGTACTTAGGTAAAGATATCATATAAGTAGGTACCCTCTTAATCACCACTAATGAGACACAATTGGTTTTCTATTGTAATTAGCCACAAAGGGCCCGCGAGATAGATGGCATCCTGGGGAAGCACATACATTTTATCCTGTTAGCACGTTCCCGTGGGATAATTTCCGACATCCACGCGGGCGAAGCCGCGGGCAGAAGCTAGTAATAAATATTCTTTAAAAATGCATTCAGGTTCTAACATAGGTATTACTTAAAGCAGACATGAGTAATGTAGTAAGTAGTGAGAAGTGTTCAAGTACTTCAAGTGCACAATATCACAGACATCGGCAATGTGGCTGTCAATTCAAAAGGCATTGCGCATACATCCGCTGACTATCTTGTGTTGTCTAGAGATCCTTCGTTATCGTTATGGAGCACCGTGCAGTCACAGCGTGGCATCATGTGATTGTATATGAAGAGACCTATTTTCAGGCGATCAGTTTCGACTGACCGACCGCAGTTCTCGTTGTCGGTGTTCCTGTTACATGTACAGTCAACAGCAAAATTAGATGATCAAAAACAGAAATTCAATACTAATGAACGGAGTTCGCGTCAGAACCGTGTGGCGTCGAAGTGATTCAAAAGTATGTGATTGTAAATTATACCAAACATTTACTACTAGTACAACTGCCATAAAGCTGAGAACTCCGTTCATTAGTATTGAATTTCTGATTTTGATCATCTACTTTTGCGGTTGACTGTACATACTATTAAATAAATAATTTTGTAATTGATTTATGAAATTATGAGGATAATTACAATGACTCGATTTGCGATAATTTCGGGCGCTAGTGTACGAGTATAGAGCAAACGAAGTGAGTTGCTTGTGTGTGTGTGTGTGTGTGTGAGGCTTTGCGACAATTAATAACAAGGAAACATTCGCGTCGTCAGTGACCCCACCGCATCAGGCCCGCAAATCAGACGCGGGAATTCATCGACACGATAGGAAAAATTGGGCCCAAACACAGACTTATATAGAAGTCTGTGGGCCCAAAGGCTTACTCATAGTCATAGCGTAATCGTTTCTGAGTTTATCGTTAATTAATTACATGGGAAATTCAATTTATGTTTATTTATAGAATAATAAAGTTTGTTATCTCGCGCCCCATTCCATTGTGACAAATGACTATTATTAACTGGATGCTATAAAATAAATTAATTGTTCACTACCCGTAATTGCAAAAGACAAATAACTAACAGCAATAACAATCGCCTGTCGAAGCGAAGGTCAGGTAGTGCACCGTGGAAGAGGACGAGGTGACACACGTCACACATGGCACACGTGGTGTGACATATCGATGCTTTGCTGTAAACAGAAGCGTGATGCCCGGCCGGCAGGGTAGCGGCTGTATGAAATAACTGGTCGATTAAGAAACGCTTAGTGAATAGCGCAACACTTCCTAAGTAGTATTTACCGGATCAGTGGCTCAGCGCTTAATATCACGGTACATTAAGATGTCCAGTTAAGTAATGCTTAGACCTCGTGCTCCGACATTCACCGTCACTAATAATCATTTAATTGCAGTGACTTCGAATATCAGCGCAAGTTTAGAGCAAACATAAATTAGTAGTGTTCCATCGCCTTGATGTATCGATGCATGTCTCATAAACATACTACAATCAGTTTGCTATCAATGCGACTAACAACAAGTAGGTAGTACTTAGTAGCTACTATAGGTAATCGTTTTTCCATGACATTAACTTGACTTCAATATTTTTGGAATTTTCCATCATCAGTCTGTCAGCACGATTCATTGACGGACATAGAAATCATTTCCCGGAACGTGTGTCTAAATCCAGAATATTTCGTGCTAATTAAAATAAACATAAATGGTCAGGTGCAACCATGAGTGCTAAAATCATGAAATATTTTGTGATTTGTTATAGTGTTGAGTGAACTTGAGTGCTGGTGATAATATTTTGTGATTTATAATTATGTATTAGATACCTACGTAGATATTGGACCCATTTGGTTATTCATTATGGTTGGCGATCTGGTAGTGTTTGTGTTCTGCCGTCCACGCAGACGGACCTACGGACGCCGCGCCGCTACTTTTTGAATATCAAACATCACGTAAAATATTTAAAGTATCTCATCTATCAGTAAGTTAGGTGATAATCGTGAGCTAGCATTTAATGAACACTAGTCGAAGAGAAAATTATCACACGTGTGGGGAATTAAACCGAGATTTAGAAGATTTTGTGAGCAGCTAATTATAATTTGAGTGGACCACGAGAACGTGATGGAGGATCGTTTGCAAACCGCGCGTCGGCACTTTCGCCGAGCTCTCCCGCGACACCCGCTGACGAGCAGCGACCGGGTTTCCCATTGTCATCATTAAGAACTGCTATTATTTGTGCACGGTTTAACGCGAAAGTAGTTTAGTCTAAAGCAAGAAGTATCGATATAATAACTGTATTTTTTGTTTAGAAGTGCTAGATTATTTTACCGAAAGTTAGAAGTTAGGCAGACCTTTTGGTGTGGGATGCAACATGATATGTGTCGACACCCTTGCGCCATCCCATCTTCCTAGCACGGTGGGCTGTGCTGGAGCGGCTGCTGCTGGTGCAGAAAACCACAAACGGCGAAAATATTCCAGTATATGTATACTATATGTATTATTATTTTTAATTTTAGCTTATTATAATGTAAATATTGTATTTTACCGAATAATTGATTTGATTCTCATATTAAAATATTTAATATTTTTGTAGGTCGTGCCAGCGCCTGATTCGCTTATTTTATGACAATTATATTTTATAATGATTTAAGTTAAAATAAAACTTTTATTTATTCATAAAACGTTGCTTCCCACTTGGAATTATTGTTGTAGGTTCCGTGTTAAACACATTTTGCAGGTCCCTACCGCGAGCGGGTATCGCGCCGCGACATGGAGCATAGAAGTTCTACTGAACACTGATTTCACCCAAAGCCAACAAAAACATTAAAAAAAATTAATACATTATATAAACACTGTATAAACTGTGACTTTAATTAAACGTAAATATTATTTATTTTCCTGATTTAGATATGGCGTAAGTCACTATAATCAACATCACAACAATGGCTCCACAGAACCAATGGGGACTAGTGGGGGAGTTGCTTCATCAAGAGCATATCGCCAATTCCCGACCATGAGGTCATCATCATCATAACTTCATAAGATAATAATTTCTAATTGTAGCACTTGCCTAACGCATTACACTATCTTTGGCAATGCGTTATCACTCTGATAAGAATATATTCAGGTCAATATCTCATGATAGTAGATGTGTGATGTGATGTGTGTGTCTCTTATAGGCCGTTTACACCTTACGTAAATACGAGTCCTAGTATCATTAGCCCTAATGTCCTGCTATCTGTCATGTTAAATGCTTATAAAAATGCCTCTCGAAAATATGGAGTATGTGCGCCATGTGCCCTAGCCGGCGACGGCGCCGCCGGTGTGCACTTGTAGCCTTGTCAACCAAGTGATAAGTGCCGCTCCCATATTATTACAAGTATGTTGATTGTAGCACTAAGATAGTATTTTGCTAAATTTTATTTTAGCCACATTAATACCTTATTTTTCATTGGAAAAATGATTCAGAAAATTGTTGCACCATTAAGTAATTTGATAAAGACTTGTTCATAAAATAACAAGCTACACCCATTCTGAGAAATGTCCAACAGGAGGTTAGAGTTCCAAGAATAAAATTAACCGATTTCACATGCTACTGCATATTCCACTCCAGCGCTTGTCCTGGAACTAAATCTTATTAGAATAAAATAGTGTATGTAACTCACCCTTTATTAGTGGTTCCGCGACGATGTTGACATCTTCCTGTGGGATCATGTCCATGAGACGCGCAATGTCAGTGGCTAGCATGTGGTCCACCACCTCCAGCAGCTTGGGCTTCAGCGGATGGAACTTTGTGAAGTCATGGTTGGCCAGCGTCTCCTGCATCTTCTTAATGTCTGGGAAGTCACCGGGAGATATCTGCTGCTCCCTCTGGATGCGGTCATATACCTGACCCAAATTCTTTATCAAGTCTTTCTTTTTTCCATCCTTACCAAACATAGAAGGCATCTCTTTCCTTAACTCACTGACAATGTATGCATGAACCTTAGCAAGCCGGGCCCTCTTTATCAAATCATTGAGTTTTCGCAAAGCAGCATTTCGCGGTAGAGACTGCATATCTCTGAAGAGATCTTGCTCTTCATCCTCAAATAATCTTCGGTTAACATCGTAGCGTAAAGGCTGGTCCCAGAATGATCCAATATATACTCGGGCCACCTCTGGTGTCTGCAGCACTTTGCCTAGAGACCACATCAACGCACCGTACACACGCATCAGTTGCTGGTGATCTATCATATCAGCCTTGTTCAGTACAATACGAATTTTGTCATCATGCCCCCTGAGAGCCTCAATGCTGCGCCTGAATTCATCTGATATGTCTAACTTGTGCGCGTCGAACAACAGGATTATGCGGTCGACGCGCTCGGCGAACCACTCCAGCACGCCCGTGAAGTCGTAGCCGCGGTCCACGCGCTGTTTCTCGCCTGACAGGATGCCGGGCGTATCCACGATGGAGATGCCCTTGAGCACGGGCGAGCTCACCGTGGAGCACTGGAAGCGGTTGAGGAAGGCGTTTCCGAACTTGCTGAGCGGTCGGAACTGTTTCTTGGGATCCACGACGAGCGCGTTGCCGGGGATCACGCCCTCCTTTTCGTCGTACATGACGGCGATAAATCTGTCGGTCGTGGGCTCCGGACCTATCCTGATGCCTGGGAAGTCTCGCTCCAGCAGGTATTTGATGAATGTGGTTTTACCGGTGGAGTACTGTCCCACGAGCAAGATCATGGGCTTGGCATCGAAGTCCGGTTCCTCAAGCTGCGGCGAGTGGAAATCGTGGAACTGGTAGTGCAGCTCCAGGGGTAAAAGTTTTGTTTTATAAATCCTTTTGAGACCTTCCACGACATTTTCGATACTCTCGGTTTTTTCACCTTCTTTCTTTAGCCAACTAAACATTGTGTCTGTAAATTGGTTCGCTTTGTAATTATAATAAATAGGACGGCACGGGCACTAGTTCACTCACTGCAACACTTCAAAATATTTTTACAACAAATACGGTGAGACCACCACGATCATCCTCCCCCACAAAAATGAAATCAAATGTCAAATGACGTGTGTGACGTGACGCACGATATGACGTGACTGAATGTTACTATTACAAATAATCGGCTAATCGCAAATAATACAGAATTCAAAATGGCAACTAAATTGCATTTTATTCTCACTCATCACTGGTATATCACGCTTTTATTAGCTTCAATAAAAAATATATCAATATAAAATGATTCATTAGAACATTTTATGATATACCTCTATAGATATTGGAACGGAGATTATTTTTTGTCAGCTCAGTGAGCTCAGCAGCTGTCAATTCACAGTAATTGCTAATTGGAAATATGAATGTGTCATTTGTTGCGCTGCGCACGTTATTGCTTATTTTTATGTTATCACCATCAAAAACTTTAAAACTACACTTATATTATAATGACGACATTTCACGATGAAATAGAAATTGAAGACTTCGAATATGAGGAGGATGAGGACATGTATTATTATCCGTGTCCGTGCGGCGATAGGTTTCAAATAAGTAAGGTTAGAATTTGAATAACTTATCTACATGCTGGTCTAATTGTGTTTTGGGTTAATGCCTAAATTGGCAGCCAATTTTACTGCACTTACTGTAAAGGTCCCATCTCGTGTGAATCAATGAAATGTAAATTTCAGACTCATTTATATTCTAGCAAGTATAAGCATTGAATCCTATTCACTCTAGGCAGGCTTAACAAGTATGCCAGGGCCCAGCCTAATGTTAGGCACCCTGAGATGATGGCGTCCACTAGATGAAAACGGCATTACGTAATGTCAGTTAGTCTATTCCATCTGTAAAACTGTTAAAAGTTTATTTACCATTTGTTTCAGGAAGAGTTACTGGATGGTGAAGAACTAGCCACTTGTCCAAGCTGCTCGCTTGTGGTCAGAGTTATCTATGATTTGGTAAGAAGTTAAAATTATATGTATATTTTGACTATTTTATATCATCCATTATTTAGGTAGTGTGAACTGTGAGGCAATACCAAGACTTATTTAAATGTTTATAATATTGTTTAGATGACACGAAATATTTTTATTTCTACTACTACTACACTATGGACCAAGTATGTTACCACCCACTAACACATTTGTGAATTGTGTTTTCAGGAAAAGTTAAAGGCTGAAAATGAGGAAAAACATAAGGCAGAAAATAATAGAGAAGCTGTGAGGGCATAAAGCACACTAGTTGTTGATCGAAATTGAAGCGGCACACCTGGCCCATGGAGCACTAAGAAGTGACCCCTGTTGTGGATACACGGGGCCCACGGACAGATCTGTGAGGATTGTGAGATGTAATACAGTTTGAGCTATGAACTATCTCCTGTTGGTTTTATTGATCACTAACTTCACTCCTCTTTTATTTTTGTATCAGGTCTCACTCAAACACTTTTTCGATAAAATATGTGACAAAGATAATTATTGTTCCTGTAAAGCATGCAACAATCCTTTGTAGTGTGTCCTCATAATTACTGTTAGGAGCTTCGGGATTCGTGACAATTAAAACTGCCGATATAAATTACAAAAAATTACACTTTAATTATACAACACTAATAACAACTCCAACATACAAATTATAAAACACAATTGCACTTAAGTCGCACTTGAAGACCGCTTTCGATGTATTCGCTTGTATCGCGTATCCAACACTGACTCGGTAATTTTTTTTATTTTATTAATGGCATGTCGTACTTGACCTTGAGAGGTTGTGACTACTTAACCGGGCTATCCTGTGGTTGCCTTAAGAATTCTTAAAGCCTCCAGCCAGGGCTAAATCTAGATTAATACTAAGTGACTGCACGCTAAGGGCACCCCCTGTGGGGCACGAACCTCGGCTTAGGGCGTCGCTGGGAGAGGGCAGCAAGGGGACAGGCTGGATTGAATTAGTAGTATTAATGCTTTGATGAGCGCGGCGTTTCCTAGGACTATCTCTGAGAAGAAAGGCCGAAACAAACTCAGAGGTCTAAGTCGGGGAATTTAAAGCTACATGCTCAGCTTCGGCGCGGGCTGGCACTTCAGCGGGCAGGCCTTCGGCGGGGTCGGGGGGGAGAATTTACTTGCGGCCTCGCGAGGGACCTCAGCGGCGAGGTCGGAATGTCGGTAATTTGTGTTTGTATACTGTACTGGTTGCCCTATCGCTCTCCTGGAGGAGGGTTATGGGGTCATCGGGGTCGTCGAGAACATGCCTTGGACGGCGAATTTTACTGAGTTTGGAGGGGGTGGAGTTGGCGGCCGCGACCACCAGAGGGTTGGGGTGATTGGCGGCTGTGGCAAAGAAACGCTTGGAGAGGCTTTTCATGAACTGCTGGATAGTGGGGATCTTGAGATCAACATGGAGGATCTCATTGCGAACGAACCAAGGGGAGTTTGTGGCCTTGCGGAGGAATCGGTTCTGCAGGGTTTGCATCCTATGGATGTGACGGGGCTTTGCGTGAGCGAAGACTACGCAAGCGTAATTCATTATGGGACGGATGCATGCATGTGTACAGGCGCTTTTTGCACTTGAGTAACAGCTTGCTGCGTTCATTGAGGACGGAATGAAGGCAGCCTAGAGCGAAAGAGGCGCGCGAACGGACCGTCTTTATGTGCTCTGAGAATGTGAGGTGTTGGTCGAGAATAACACCAAGGTACTTGGCAAGGCTTGCTTTTCCCAAGGGATCGGCTTGCCGAACATGGTGATTGGTGGAGGGGGGGTGGGTTGACGTCTTGGTTTAGAGTAGAGCACCGCTTGACTCTTATCGGGGTTGACTTCGATTCGCCATTTCCTGAACCAAGCAGCCAACTTATTGACTGCGGTTTGGAGACGAAGTCGTAGTTGGATATGGCTGCGACCAGTGTAATAGATGGCTGTGTCGTCTGCGAACAGAGCCAATTTGGACTTAGCATCTTTAGGGATGTCGTTAGTGGACAGCGTAAATAAGAGAGGGGCGAGTACGGAGCCCTGAGGGACAACTGCTCTGATGGGATGAGGCGACGAGAGCGCTCCTTCGATTTTGTAGCGGAATGTGCGGTTCAACAGAAAGTCTCGTATGATGAGAACGAGCCGGTCTGGCATACCGAGTTGGTACAGCTTGTATAATAAGCCGTTGTGCCAGACTTTGTCGAACGCTTTCGCTATGTCGAAGTAAATGACACCTGTCATCATGCAGCGCATGAATCCATAGGACACAGGAGTGCTGGGTTCGAAAACCAAATTGCTCATCGGGGAAGAGGCCCTTTGTTTCGGCAAAGCTCCTGAGACGCTTGTAAATAAGCTTCTCGTAGATCTTGCCGAGGACTTTGAGCAGACTGATGGGATGGTAACTCATCGGTTCAGACCTGGGCTTTCCGGGTTTATGGATGCCAATGACAGTGGCTTCTTTCCACGCTTGTGGGAAAATGTTGTTGCCCATGGCGCCATTGAAGATGGTGGCCAGTAGCAATATTAAGGGGGCAGGGAGGAGCTGGATCACTTTGTTGGTGATCCCGTCTGAACCGGCCTTTCTGGGTGTGAGACCTTTGATGATATCCTGGACTTCGTCTGGAGTGACGGGAGGCAGAGGATCATCAGAGTCTTCGACGGGTGGGAGGGAGTCTCTACGTTCGACTTCTGCGTCGACCTCTAAGAGCTCACCTCTTGGTCTACTGGTAGAGTGCTGGGTGAGCATTGAGCTTCGAGGCTGACGGCCAGGCACTCGGACTTTTCGTTATCATCGAAAGCGATGGTTTTGTCTGGGCGGACCAGGGGTGGTATGGGGACAACTTCGCGGGATTTGAGTTTCCTTTGAAGCTCCCAGAAAGCCTGAAGGGTGGGCTCTAGATCGCTTAGCATCTTGTCCCAGCTAGCTTCACGCCACTCTGATAAACGTGAAGTTACAGAACGCTGCAAGGAACGCATATGGGCTTTGTTAGCGTCGCAGGGAAAGCTACTGTAGGCACGAACGGCCGCGATCTTCTCATTCAGCAGTTCACGTATGTCGTCAGGCAACTTCCAGCGACGGTCGTCCGTCACTAGAACTTCCCTAGAACAATCGTTCATGACTGACTACGTGTTTCGTGAATGAGTCGATCGCGGACGTCGTGTCTGCGATAGAGCTGAAGTGACCGAGGATGGTGTCTAAGTGGGGGGAGGTGGTGGATTTCAGGCATTCCCTTACTTTCCTCCAGTCCGTTACCACTTTTGTCAGGGGAGGTTGGTCGGGGTCGTTGAGTCCAGTGCGAGGGGCCAATCGAATGGTGATTGGTCGATGGTCTGAGGTGAGCTCTTGAACTACTTCTAGATAGTCTAACCGTAGGTTGACTCTCTTCAGAAGCACCACGTCCAGGACATCAGGGGTGTGGGAGGGGTCGTGGGAAAAGTGGGTGGTAGTCATGGGGCCTATGACATCGAAGTTGAGCAGCGGGCAGAGGTTGAAGAGATGTCTGCCTCGGGCGTTCGTCGTGACACTGTTCCAAGCAGTGTGTTTGGCGTTGAGGTCACCCGCTATGATAACGGAGTCGCTCAGGCCGAGAAGGGTAGAGAGGTCGTCAGACAGAAGCTGTGGGTCCTCTGGAGCGGTTTGGGGAGGAATGTAGGCCGAGACTAGGGTGATCGGCTGGTGGCCTGTCATGCCTAGTCGACAGATAGACACTACAAGTCGAGAGAGGGGGGGAGGGTCCATAGGGATGCAATACAGAGCCTTTTTATAATAAATTAGAGTGCCGCCCTTGTGACACCTTAGCCTGTCGTTGCGAACAAGACGATAGTTCGCAATTGAAGGGCCGCGGTGGCAGGGCTTGAGGAAAGTCTCTTGGGCGAGGAAGATGTCGATTTGATGATCGCGGAGGAAGGCGGCGATCTCATCTCGCTGTGGCTTGAGGCCGTTGGCATTGAAGGATGCCAACTTGAGGGATCGGGGTTTCGTTCGCGTAATGATGGCTTTATCCATTACGGTTTCGTAGCGTAAGAGGTTAGGGCTTGCGTAATCTCAGGGTACGCGTTATATATTGCCTGGATGCGGAAGAGATCACCGGATGCCTTAGCGGCGGTGATCTCTTGTGCCATTTGCTTGGCACGAGGGGTAAGGAAGATCAAATAGGTGCTGGTAATCACCGTGAAGGGATCAGAGCCCGCTGGTGGGGCAGCTAGAGCGGCGGGGGCGGCTTTAGGAGCCGGGGTGGGGGCGGCTTTAGGAGCGGGGGTGGGGGCCTTGCCGGCTAAGAAAGCTTGCAGCGCGGGTGGGCAAAGGCGGGGGTCCTCCCTTGGAGGAAGCGGCTGGGAAGCTGTCGCGAGAGCGGGGAAAGCTCGCTGATGGTTCAGCTGATTCCAAGGACTAGGCCTTTGGGGGCTTTGTCGCTCGGGGAGTTGGGTCGGGGGGTTTTGGGACGGATAGTCCCTTTGTTGGCGAGCGTCCGCACGCTTGGCCAACTTGGAGAAGGAGGATTTAGGGGCCTTTGGACAGCCGCGGTAGTTGGCTGGGTGTCCTGATGCGCCGCACAGAACGCAGCTGGGGGGTTCCTTACAAAGGGAACGATCTTTAGGACGGGGGCAGTCAGATGTACCGTGCTCGCCCAGGCACTTGACGCACCTGGGTTTGGCATGGCAATGGGCCTGGGAGTGGCCGTAGAGCTGGCAGCGGTGGCATTGCCCGACGATGCCGCTCTTACGGAGTTTTTCTGTTAAAAGGCCTGAGAGACCACAGATAGCCTTAAGTTGAAATATGGGGTGATATTTTTGCCCTTCAACGGGGGGACAGACCACGAGGATCATGTCGAAGGCGACTTGACCCCTTGCGCGGTGCATGCGGTGGACGTCGGACACAGGGATGTTCTGTGCCTCGATGTCAGAGATCTCCTTAGGGACCCTTCTGATCACGACACGGGTCTGGCGTTCCTCCGGGAGGGAGTAGGTGTGAAGGACACACCTCTCTGCCGGAGTACGCGGGTAAGGTCCCTGTAGTCTTTCGACGTAGGGACGAGGACTTTGATACCCTGTTGGGTAGAACGGGCTGCAGTGAAACCGATCTTAAGATCGGTGCACCACTTGGAAATATCCGTCCACTTTCCCTTGTCCTGAATGAACACAGGGGGTGGAGGAGGTAATTTGCGAGGGACGGAAGTAGTGGCGCCGGCGCTGTGGCTAGCGGTCGGGGTGGGTGTAGCGGCGCGGGAGGCGCGCGGGGCGGACGGGGTGGGGGTACCGGCGCGAGAGGCCTGGGAAGCGGGGGCGGAGGAGGGGATAGCGGCCGACACTGTGGCCGCTATTTTTTTATATTGGGAGAAGCTTTCTTCTTCTTCCTTTTGTTTTTCCCCGTCGCCAACGTGAAGCCGTCGTCGTCGGAGGAATGGGTGGAGGAGGACTCTGAGAAGAGGAGTGAATCTTCTTCTGACGAGACATGGGGGCGTTTGCCGGAGGCCTCTTCAGTGTCCATGGACACTGGAGAGTTTCGAGTAAGCTCGACTTGCTGGTCGTGGCGGGGGAGGGAAGCTGCAGAGCAGCTAATTTTGAGCCATATTTGGCGAGGAAGTCGGGGTCCTTGAGGAGGACCTCCATGATAAAGGTTAGTATGGCGTCTGCCATAGCGGGGGGCGGGGGTGAGATTCCCTATACCTAACTCCCCGGGTGGATGGGTCCGGGGCTGTGTACCCTCCCTGTCGGGTGTAGACAGGGAGGTGAGTACCTATTGGTGTGCCCTAAGCTTTTAAACCCTTCGCCAGTCTTATTGTGCGAACGGGGCCCTGACCAGTCTAGCGCTAAGGGTGTAGAGACACACTAACGACACTAGGTGTGTTGCTGTGGAAGGAAAACTGTCATCCAGCCCCGACTAGGAGACCCCCCAAGGCCGGGAACTGGGACCCGTCCAATTGACTGCCTAGCCCTGAAGGGGTTCGGCGGGTGTGATTGGGACAACACCCCACTCGCTTTCGTTGACACCGTATGGTTTCAGCCGAGGACCACGAAACTGTGGTTTTAGCCCAGAAGGGGCCAAAGAATTTACGACACACTATACGTTATGAGAAATAGTAGTAGCCTTAAAAAAGGCAGTTTGAGAGATCTTATATTTCGGAGAATAAATTCACCCGAAAAGATCGAGTGTAGCCGGGGCGACCACAGAGAGCCGTTACGAGAACGCAACGAGAGCGACAGCGAGGGACACTGAGCCGGGAGCGTAGCGCTTTGTGCACGTGCGCGCGCGGCGAGTGTCAAACGGCGTCTGAATGTGACTCGGTCGTGGCTAATCCCGGCCTTATATAGTGCCAGAGATAGTTCTAAAGCCTTCTATTATAGAAACATCTAGAACGTTCTTGTACCTACATACCGGTCCTGACTGACCAGATGTTGATAGTTCTAGAAAGTTCTAGCATCGAAATTTCTAGAAGGATATTTACCTACTGTTAGTTCTGCTACTCGATACTAGATGGCGCTAGTGGTAACTAATGTCACCATGTACCAGGCATTAATTTTGGCGCGCAACACTGCCCCCTCCTAAGACATGCTCGTTCCGAGCATTATCGGTTTCATAATAACGCGCCAGTCGATCCAAATGGACGATCTTAGGAGTACCTCTTGCACGTTTCTGTATCCGGTAGGTTACGTCATTGATCTTTGTCACAATCCGGTACGGTCCATTCTATTTAGCTTGAAGCTTAGGAGATTTCCCTTTGCTGCGGACTGGATTGTGCAACCACACTAGTGAACCTTCGTCGAACCCATTATTGTTCATTCATAACGGGTGCGCATAATTCAAGCGGTCATAACAGGATTTCATCTTTTCAGAAATTTGCTGGCCCGATTGTCTGACGTGCTCATAAATGTCATTCATGTTGTTCAATTTCTTTTAACTTTTGAATTGTCAAAATTAAATAGTCGGTCAGTTAGTCAGAAAGTTGAAGCTAGTTGCCCATTCCAAAACGTAGATCTCTATGGAGAAGAATGGGCAAGAAACTCCAAGGACACTCCTTTTAAATAAAGATATTAATTACAAAATCCTGGGTACATTATTCATATTGCTTCTATCATATATAGAAGCAACACATATAGAAGAACAATGAAAACAAAAGAAACTATTTAAAATATAAAATTTAAAATAAGCCCTGGCAGTTAAGAGATGACCAGTCTTAACCCCGGCTTAGGGTATTAGTGTTCTGTGGTCTTAACCGTCGGCGCCCGTTCACAAACATGACGCGTGAATCAGCACCACCCAGCTCAACCATTCTGTAGGGAACCGAATGATCCAACACACGCCACCAGCAGTAAGACATTTAAGTGAGCATGACATACCTATTCTCAACTGCCATGCTCTTTCAAGTCAACATCAAAATATCATAAAAACGGATCCATGGTTCTTACATTTACAAAATGCTTCTAAATTATACAAAAATAGTCGGTCGATAGCCGGAGCGTAGCAGCGAGCGACACAGCCATCCCGTCTCAATGCTAACGCACGACTGCCGCCCGCGCCCGCGCAGAGCCCCTCTGAAGCTCGATCTCAAAGTGGGGACATTTCCTTTGCAAATGTTAATTGATTTACATAAGCAATGACAAATCTGTAGTACCTCTAACCATCGATTTTTCAGTGTAAAAATATTTCCAAACATCAAAGCCGTTTAGAAGTAATATCGAATATCAGAAAAAAATAGCGTGTTGGTAAATATTTTTTTAAGGCAAAAGTATTAGCCATACGAAAAAATCCTTCTACAGAAATGTTGTTCATGAATCTATAGCAAACATATATTTTTTACAGATCTTTTAATCAAGCCGTTAATGAGAAATATTCTTCATAAAGTGACCGTATTACGGTACTAAACGAGAGTAAGGCCCTTAAGTATCTATTTATTTATTTCCTTGTCACGGATCTTTGGAAAGCGTACGAGGGGCTGAAACCAACTCTCAGAGGCCCGTTGGACGTTTTTATTGAAATGAGGCACCAACCGACGATGTAAGTGCACTCAAGAACAACCTTGCGTACACTTGCATAGTGCGAACAGGTATACTTAATCGTCGGTTGGTGTACGACTATTGCAGAATATGTAAAACAAAGATATTGGATTATGGGTTTGTGTGGCTAAAGTGGGTTATTTAGGACTATGGAAAGACTATAGCCCCTGCGCCCTGCCTGACCAATGTTCTTATAAATTACACAGGTAAAATGGCAGGAGGTGACTTGCACACTCAATAATGAGTGGGGAAAACGGTCGCTAGCACATCTGCAAATGTGTAGTTTAAAAAAAAACTAAAAACAACGCTTTTAAAACGCACTAAAAATTATAAAATAATTAAGTATAGGTATTGACTTTAATTGAATTTTAAAAGCATGGAGTGAATTATAAGAGCGTGAATTACTTAATTATAAGTGCGCAAGTCAATTTAATTATTTTATAATTTTAGTGCGTTTTCGTATTTTTTTAAGCTAAATACTTACCTAACCCTAACCTAACTTACTAACCTTTTTATTTTTAAATTTTGCGTCTAGTTTATTCTTAATTAATTTAGTTAATAATTATAAAGTCAACAAAGTAATGACGATTATGGGCTACTAGCAAACTCGAGGGGCTTACAACTATCCACCTCCTGGCTCTATCATCAGACCCTCGACACCAAGTGCAATAGGTAGGTAGGTATGTTGGACTCGTCAAAACGGATCATTTTAAGACAACAAAATAGAGGGGTTTACTAGTAGCCCCTAAGGTGGATGCTCCAAGGTAACCCGCGAAATTAAAATTTTCTTACGTTTTTTGCAATTTGCTGGTCATTATGTACTAAGTTGTACGTTGTTTAAAATATGATTCGCGGCTGTAACAAATATGTATTTACATAATTATAATCATTAAAGTCATCAACACAACTCTCTAAGATCAAGCAATCCTACTGAATGATTAATTCATGAAATCTTGACATTTTATTGTATTGTTGTTGTATATTACTGATTCTACTAATGATTAAAATTCTTTATATGCATATTTGTTACGGCTGCGAATCATATTTTAATCAACGTACAACTTAGTAGGTACCTACACTAACTACTGATCAGCAAATTGCAAAAAACAAGAAAATTTGAATTTCGCGGGCTACCTTGGAGCATCCACCTTAAGAGTTCCACTATCCACCCCCTGGTTCCATCATCATCAGACACTCGACAAAAAAAATCTCTCGTCAGTTATCAAAAAAAAAAAACACTGCTGTGTCCTAGAAAAGTGCAATACTTACGAGGTCAAAATGTGTGGAATAGCTACTGTATTTTTTATAACCGACAAAATTTCAACGCAAGGATGTTCAGAACCAGAGGACACGGTGGAGGTCTGCCCCGCTTGGGCAGAGCACCGCCGTGTCCTCGTAGAGGCGATCGGCAGCGGCGGCGACCTCTCGCGTCCGGCCCTGGTTCAAGCCATGGTCCGGGGCGAGAGGGAGTGGGAGGCAGTCACCTCCTTCTGCGAAGCAGTCATGCTAGCGAAGGAGGTGGCGGGGTGGACGAGGGAACGGACCTCACGCCTCAGCCGCCGCGGGAGACGCTCCGGGCGTCGCGTCGGGAGCCGCGTGACGACTCCCGGTCACCGTAGGCGCGGGCCTGCGGGCGGAGAGTAATGGGTAGCTCTCCGTCCAATCAGGACCAGGCCCGTGCCGGACGGCGTGTATGTGTTCCATGCGCGCCTCAAAGAGATGTCAGCATAAGCGATGGGGCCCGATAGGGCCGAAGCCTGCCAGAGTAGCGGGATCGTCCGAAAGGGTAACCCTTTCGGACGATCCTCAGGATCGCCCAGAGGACACGGTGGAGCATACGGTGGAGGTCTGCCCCGCTTGGGCAGAGCACCGCCGTGTCCTCGTAGAGGCGATCGGGGTGGACGAGGGAGAGAACCTCAGCCGCCGCGGGAGACGATCCGGGCGTCGGGAGCCGCGTGACGACTCCCGGCCACCGTAGGCGCGGGCCTGCGGGCGGAGAGTAATGGGTAACTCACCGTCCGATCAGGACCAGGCCCGTGCCGGACGGCGTGTATGTGTTCCACGCGCGCCTCAAAGAGATGTCAGCACGAGTGACGGGGCCCGACAAGGCCGAATCCTGCCAGGGTAGCGGGATCGTCCGAAAGGGTTACCGCTGCCCTGGAACATAAAGGAAGGAAGGAAGGAACACGGGTGGGTTTTAGTCAGTAAGAGTCTGACACTCCCTTCCGCTCCACCCAGAGCGAGAGGGGTCATTTGATGATTTCCGATCCTCATAAAAAAAAGCGGTTCAGAATCAATAATTATTCTAAATCCACCGTGTGCGCGAGACCTTGTAGACTTTGCTTGTTGTGTAATGTTCCCGTCTCTATCTTGCTCACAGAGCATGTAACCTATCTTGCTTTTATAGTTTGACAGTATTGTACGACAGTGATAGAAGTAAGCTAGCTAAATTACGTGGTAGGTAGATTCGTTTATAGATCATGGCTTTAGTGCCTACACTCATAACAGAATGATCAAGTGATAGTAAAAAAAAATTGTGCTCGTGCTCGTACGTAATGATCGTAATCATACTCAGTCAATCCCTGACGTGTGACCCGCGGGGTAATTGCGTAACGTATTTTTATTGTAGTATTTATGACTGACTTTTAATTGAGCTCTGATAACTTTTACTTCGTATTGTACTGTCTTTACTTTTTATGGTCATTTTTACTCATACTACTCGTTTTATTATTTCTGTTTCAGGTGCTATATTGTTTTTAGGACTGACACAGCAGAGCTATGAGCGACAAAATTTAGAACTAAAATCTACAATCTGACGTTTCATTTCACTTTGTTTTACATACCATATTGTTGACCCGCTGCGCTGCAATGATTCACTTGTTTTACATACCTGACAGCGCTGTTTTGTAAAACAGCTAGCGGTTTTTTTATTGACAATCCATCCGCGACATAGCAAAATAATAATAATAATAATATCCCTGGACATTTCACACAGCGCCATCTAGTCCCAAGCTAAGCAACCTAATGCTTGTGTTATGGTGACAAGATGGCTGATAAAGTACTTATGTACGGACGCCAGCAGGTCAACCTACCCGAAACTGTCAGATTTTCCCAATCAACATTGAACCTAATGCTTCAGCAATAAAGTCGAAAATCTATTAAAGAAATCTGACAGATTGTAGTAGCTTGATGTGCTGGAGTCTGTACATCTTTTTTTTTTTGTAAAAAAAAAAATATATATCTAAGTAGTTTAGTAGTTTTTTGGTTTGTAGTTGTTGGTTTTTGTAATATACATTTTGGCTATCGTTCTTGATGTTTTAATACCATTTGGATGGGCCAAATGGTAATAAAACATTTTGGACGTGTATCCCAACAAAATTGTTGCTATAGCAATAAATAAATAAAACCTCCGAATAATAAACGTCAAAATGACAAAACAAAAGTTGCCTTCTCTTTCAAACTTATAATAAATATGGCTATCTATCCTGCTGTCACAGAGATTGTCAAATTTACAACGGTGAAAGAAAAGGCAACTTCTTGTAAATTGTCATTGTCAAAGTGTACTTAGCGTCGATTGATAAAATTCGTAAAATATTTTCCGGCATTTCCTTGAAAAATGCTAAGTTTGTCGTCTGATTGAAGAAGTTCAGGTGTTTATCTCGATCGACTTGTCTAGTCGCTGAAGGAAGAATTCATTTATACGCCAAGATGTCTAAATGGTGTGTCATGTGTTAGGGAAATATTTTCTTAATTTTACACAATAATACCGGACTGTTATCTGTTTAATTTACCAGCTTCCGCAATGGCTTGTGTGTGGGCTATGAGTGTGGGTATAACGTGTTGTGATCGTGCAGGCAATCGGAGCGCAGCATCCACGAGATGCTGAAGGACACTCCGCCGCTGCGCGAGTCCAGCGACTCCATCACGTCGGGCACGGAGCCCAAGTTCCCCACGTCGCGCTCTATGCCCTTCCCGCCCGCGTATGGTAAGCACCACCAGCTGTAGGTGAGCGATACAAAGTGCCCCCAAAGACATACTCAGAACCCAATGCAATCCCCCCATTCATATCGTTGTCAACACGGGCCTGGCCCAAGTTTTGTACCATGTACAAAATCAGTTTTCTATATCTATCTCAGACACATCTTGTTAAGTAGTGAATCATTTCATTACCAATAAAACTGAATTGGAAGTTTGTGCTGTGCTATATCACACATTGTCCTATTTAATCAATCAGGAGCAATGTATTTGTACAATATCACACCCACCCACTTGCATTCCAGAGCTAACTAGGCCAGTCTCATTATACTTGTACTATGACTGTCAAGACTATAGATGGACACATCTGACGTAGTTTCAAAATATGTACTTTATGTTTCAACAACAACAAGGAAATAATATTTTATACCTATGGAGGTTTGATAAATAAAATGAACAAATAAAAAATTCTATTCTATTCCTTTTTTCAAGTATGGACTTGAAAAATGAATAGAATAGAATATTTTTATTTGCAAAGAATGTAGGCACTTATACATGTAAGCTTTTACAAGACATGTTTTGTTTGAAGAACATTTTACCATTTGGTATGCAAAAATTTATTAAAGATGTATTGTGTCAGCTCCCCCAGATGTGTCACAAAATGGTGCGGGCTCCAGTACATTGCTACGAGCTGGCTCATCCAAGCTTGACGCCATCCGCAACTGGGGTGTCTCCACTTACAAGTGCACCAAACAAATACTGTACGAGAAGCTCGGCAAGAGCTCACGCACTGTGGATACTGGTAAGACATTATTTCATATTATTTTGAAATGTATGCTTTGTGGCAATTTTATAATGACAGAACACTTCAGTACAAGGTTACCAAAACAAATTGAACACATTAATTCAGCAACTTATTTGCACTATTATACTGGTATTGTCAAATGTACGTCCATGCTAACAGTTTGGACATTGGCCACACACTTATTTATTTTATTTTATTCGGGAAACTTATAGCTAACTAATTACATGTTCTTAAAAAAATGAAATTGTAGGCCATTTACATTTCCTAGCAGAAAGGGCGGTTTTAGTAGTGCCTGTGATGTGTAGTTGATGTAATTTGTACATGTGAATGGGGTGTGTCTGCAGAGTTGGAGGCCCAGATCGAGATGCTGCGCGAGACGCAGCGCAAGTACGCCGGCGTGCTGCGTCTGTCCGGCGCGCTCACCGCGCAGCTCGGCGCCGCCGCGGCCACGCAGCGCGCGCTGGGCGAGGCCTTCGCCGAGCTCGCGCAGAAGTCGCCCGAGCTGCAGAATCAGTCAGTACATATTTACGCACAGACGCACAAGGCTTATTTTCGTTAGACATTTTCTCGTGTGCGTGTGCGGTCGTAGCCTTCAAACTCAAACTCAAATCATTTATTTCAATTAAACCATTTCAGGCACTTTTGAACTGTCAACATTTTAAATACTTAGTCGGTCAGTTAGTCAGAAAGTGAAGCTAGATGCCCATTCCAAAACGTAGATCTCTTTGGAGAAGAACGGGCAAGAAACTCCAACTTCCGAAATAAATTCTCTAAATGACAAGAAACGAAAGTGCTGATTGTCAGCCTAATTTGAATAAGTGACTTTTGATTTGAATGATGGTGAAAAACGGATCAAAATACATAATATTTGGAGATTTTCACTTGTAACTTTTGCCAGAAGGCTCAATTTCATTGGTCGATATCGGGCTCGTAGGCGAGGTGCTGGAGATTTTCGTACCGCATGCCGTACGGCTCGCATGCCGGGAACCATTTTCATTAGTCGATCGATTGCGTTATGCGAAGGTCCTACACCGCACGTTTGGCAGTTGCTTTGAAGGCTCATTTTCATTAGACATTTTCTTTCGGAGTGGGATGCTTTTACCGACCGATGAATTTCAGTGGTCGCTATACCCGCTACGAGGATTCCTCGCAGACGGTGTACCAACCGCGTTATCGAGTTATGTCTTTGATTAGTCGTTACCCCGAATGCGATGAGACCCCGCATGCTGTATATCTGTTATGGGCCAATTGATTAATGCGGGCAGTATTCATGCCCAGCCATATCGGGCCAAGTGATTAATTACAATCTAAACTCACCTATTTATCACATTGCCCGGGCATTATGAATATGGCTACACGATGATCGGGCAATGTGATTAATAGGTAAATTTTTACGTGGTGCGCTGCGGTGCGGGGCCGGAAACAAACACGTGACGCGCGCTAACCAATCAGAGACCGAAACGGGGCAGCGCGTGACCTTGCAACAGCCGCACGATGCCACTTCGGCTCTTTGTTTTGATTTAGATTCGCATTTCGCTGCAGCTTGGAAGCGCGCTTACTCGCAATATCTACCTACATGTGAGTGAAAGCGAGTGCGAAATACTTCCAAACTGCATTGAAACTACTATAGACTATAGTTTCTAAATGTAGCCCTTCGTAAATATTGATCGAAGTAAAACCGAAGTCTGATTATTTAAATTTTAAAAATAAATACTAAACTATAAAACATGTTTTTATTATTACTCTACCCGATAATTGATTTCATTACTTGTAATGCTCGGTCTATCTAACTAAGTATTCATTTGAAATGATTAAATATGCTTTACATCACTCTGCCCAATAGGCACTGGACATTATTCATAATGCCCGGGCAATGTGATAAATTGATTGGTTATAATCACATTGCCCGCTCTTATTGGGCATTATTCATATTGCCCGGGCATTATGAATAATGCCCGATTAATCACTTAGCCCATAACTTATCGAGCAAATTATCCATTAACGAAAATGAGCCATGACAGTTTCAACATTGTACGATCCATATTTCTAGTGGTGGTCGTCTATTAAAAATTATAGTCTATAATAATTTCTCCTGTGTA
The DNA here is from genome assembly GCA_945859715.1 of Apamea sordens. NCBI lineage: Eukaryota > Metazoa > Arthropoda > Insecta > Lepidoptera > Noctuidae > Apamea > Apamea sordens. Next base: position 17,919,166 of record OX244008.1, on the reverse strand, counting down.
GTTGGGCAGTTTCTTTCCGTTGAGATTGGTTGTCTTGACCGAAATTCGTTGAAAGGAATTTTCTTGTAAGGCCCTCTTGTAGTGCGGTGTGTACACCAGGTATGAAACGCTTCCTCACTCCCCGCATAATAGGTATGTATCGAGCGTATAGAGTACGCAGCGAGCGAGCACGCGCCGGGCGCCGAGCTAGCCGATGCTAGCGTCTGAATCTGAACATGCCACAATGCAGCGTAAATAATGCAGTAAGTAAGGTGTATCGGGTTCGGGTATATTGACGGAAGAGGAAATAAAATTGCTGTTCTGCTTTGTTTCTATTGTGTTGTAATCAAATCTATCTAGATAGGTATACGAAGGTGAATCAAAAAATTCTTGGAATCAATATTAAAAAATGCAAAGATTTAAACAAAAATATTTTATTTTTCTACAAAATCTCCTTGCAATGCAATGCATTTAGAATAACTCATTTCTAAATTCCTTATTCCTTGTGAAAAAAATTGTTTTTCTTGACTGTCGAAAAACTCTACGGCAGCCATAACCGCGTCATTATCGTAATTTTTTTTCCACGAATGTCTTCTTTTAATTTTGGGAATAAGTGAAAATCACTTGGGGTTAAGTCCGGAGAATATGGTGGGTGGTCAAGGAGATTGAAGCCAACACAGCGGATTGCGTTGAGCGCAACTTCCGATCGATGAGCAGGAGCGTTATCTTGAAGAAACAACACGCCCAACGATAGTTTTCCACGACGTTTTTCTTTAATCGCTTCACGCACTTTCGGGATTAAATTTGCATAATAGGGTACAGTAATCGTCTGGCCTTTTGGCATGTAATCAATAAAGGGGAGTCCTTCACTATCCCAGAACACTGAGGCCATAACTTTGCCAGCGGTAGGAGCAACTCGAAATTTCTTAATGGATGGAGAGGATGGTCGTTTCCAAGACATGCTTTGTCTCTTAGTTTCAGGATCGAAATGGTGGACCCACGTTTCATCCATGGTAACAAGGCCACGGCAAAAATTATCCGAATCACGCTGAAACATTTCGAGATTACGCTTTTAGAAATTTCCAAACGTCGCTTTTTGTTTTCGTCGGTTAACATTTGTGGCACCCATCTTGCCGACGCTTTTTTGAACCCCAGTGAATCAATTAAAATAGTTTGAACGCTACCAAATGATATCTTTAGGATCTCAGCTATAGGTTTTATATAATTACCTATTCTTCTGTCTTCCAAAACCAGATTCTCAACCTTTTTGACATTTCCTTCCGTAACGGAGGTTGAAGGCCGCCCAGAACGCGGGTCATCTTTACAGCTTGATCTACCTCTTTTAAATTCAGCCACCCAGTACGCAACCGTAGTATTCTACGGTTGCGTACTGGAAAAGTAAGTAAGATAAGTGACAGGCATAACTTTAACACTAGGAATAGGAACAAACTAGATCAACCGAGCTTCAGATTGTCTAAAGTAAAAACTTCTTTTATGGGGTACTGTGTAAAATGTTATAATAAAATACCACTTGATATTCTTCAACTAAATGAGAAGAAATTTAAAACATGCATTAAACGCACACTATGTAGACAAGCATATTATAAGTTGGACGAGTATATAGTAGATAAAAATGCTTAGCTTAATGCTGGTCCTGCTCCACAGGCAGTTGGGCTTACAAGTTAATAATAATAATAATAATAGTTGATCACAATTTCAATATTTGGAAGAGATGCTTCCCCTTTTTTTTTGTGTTTATTTTATTTAATCAGGATTCATTTTTAATACTTCAGTATTAAATACCTCTTCATGATTGGTAGTATTTTTTTTTCTCTAATCTCTTAATTTAATTGCAAACTATAGTTTTGTATAATTTAGAAGCATTTTTGAAAATTTTGTAATTGTAAGAACCATGGATCCGTTTTTTATGATATTTTGATGTTGACTTGAAAGAGCATGGCAGTTGAGAATATGTCATGCTCACTTAAATGTCTCACTGGTGGTGGCGCGTGTGTTGGATCATTCGGTTCCCTACGAAATGGTTGAGCTGGGTGGTGCTGATCCACGCGTCATGTTCGTGAACGGGCGCCATCTGTTGAGACTGGTCATCTCTTAACTGCCAGGGCTTATTTTTAATGTTATATTTTAATTTGTTTCTTTACATTGTTCTCACATATAGAAGCAATAAGAATAATGTAACCAGGATTTTGTAAAAATATCTTGATTTAAAAGAGTGTCCGTGGAGTTTCTTGCCCGTTCTTCTCCATAGAGATCTACGCTTTGGAATGGGCAACTAGCTTCAACTTTCTGACTAACTGACCGACTATTTAATTTTGACAATTCAAAAGTGCCTGTAAATGGTTTAATTGAAATAAATGATTTGAGTTTGAGTTTGAGTTCGTAATCAATTGTTTTGTGCAACGAGTTGCTAAAAACCCAGAATTATGGATAAAAGTGAGTTACGTGCGGTGATAAAATATCTGTTTGGAAAAAAATTCTACGAAGGAAATTATTTCGGACATTCAGCAGACATTAGGGCATGATGCTGTACCCAATAGGGTACAAAGGGTTTTAAATTTCTTCTCATTTAGTTGAAGAATATCAAGTGGTATTTTATTATAACATTTTACACAGTACCCCATAAAAGAAGTTTTTACTTTAGACAATCTGAAGCTCGGTTGATCTAGTTTGTTCCTATTCCTAGTGTTAAAGTTATGCCTGTCACTTATCTTACTAAAAAGATGTAGATGTTTTCGAACGTACATAATGTTTTCGTATATATATTGACAAGGAACCGTCATGATGTTAATTTTTTTAAACAGTTGCCTTAGAGTTTCGCGTCTGCTGAGATTGTAGATGGCTCTGACAGCCCTCTTTTGCAGAATGAAGATAGAATCAATATCTGCAGCCCGTCCCCACAGCAAAATACCGTAAGACATGATGCTATGGAAGTAACTAAAATAGACCAGTCTTGCGGTTTCCACGTCTGTTAATTGACGGATTTTCCAGACAGCGTAAGCGGCTGAACTTAGCCGCCCTGCAAGTGATGTTAGGTGAGGACCCCACTGCAGCTTTGAGTCAAGCGTGATACCCAAGAAAACCGTACTTTCGACGAATTCAAGTATCTCCCTATTCAATACAACGTGACATTCACTACTTCTAACATTCGGTAAAGCGAATCTAATGCATTTAGTTTTTTTCTCATTTAATACTAAATTATTTACAGTAAACCAATTATGGACCATAAGCATAGCATTATTTACGTCGTCAAGCTGCTCTGCACGTCTATCTACTTTAAAAATCAGTGATGTGTCATCAGCAAATAACACCATTTGTGGTTGGGTTTTTAGTAAGTGAGGTAAATCATTTATAAATACTAAAAATAGGAACGGCCCCAATATTGAGCCCTGCGGCACACCCATTTTGACTTTTAAACCCAATGAATTCACACCGTTTATTTGAACTTGCTGAAATCTATCATTTAAATATGATTTTATTAAGCTAACAGCTAGTTTACCCAGTCCGTAATGCTCAAGTTTCAAGAGCAGTGTTTCGTAATTCACGCAGTCAAATGCCTTGGATAGATCACAAAAGATGCCTATTGCATCTTGTGCCTCTTCCCATGCGTTAAAGATGTGTTATAATAAGGTGACACCGGCGTAAGTTGTACAACGTCCTTTGGTGAAACCATACTGTAGATCGTGTAGGATGTTGTTACGATTAAAATGATTGAGCATTTGATTTAACATTACTTTTTCAAACACCTTGCTGAAAACCGGCAAAACCGATACGGGTCTATAATTATTTGTGTCTTTGCTGTCCCCAGATTTGAGAAGTGGAATAACTTTACTGAACTTCATTAAATCCGGGAATACCCCTTGATCTACACACAAATTAAATATTAAAGCTAAGTAGGGTGCAATTGTCTCAATAATTGATTGACAAACTTTAGTAGACATGCCCCACAGATCTTCGGTAATTTTGATCTTAAGTTGCCTGAATGCTTTTATAATAACTACTAGCTTCTGCCCGCGGCTTCGCCCGCGTGGATGTCGGAAATTAATCCACGGGAACGTGCTAACAGGATAAAATGTATGTGCTTCCCCAGGATGCCATCTATCTCTATGCCAAATCAGAAGTTCAGTGGTTTAGGCGTGAAAATGTAACATACAGTTTCAAGTTCAAATCCTCCCCTTAAAAACTGAATTACCCCTTTTTGTCCCATCAGTGGTAAATTTTCGACAACTTTACATACTTATTATTAATTATTTTCTGTCAAAAGTATCAACACTGAGTTTCACTCCCGCAGGGGTGGAATTTTGGAAAATCGTTTGCCATTATTCATAACTTGATTCAAAGATTTACCAATTTTCGAGTTAATCAAGCCACGCACTATAATCCTCCCCTGAAAAATAGACTACCCCATTTCAGTTCGTCAGGGGAAGATTTTCAAAAAACCCTGATACACATTATTCTTTACTTTCAATATTAGGTATAAATACTGAGTTTCGAGTAAATCGGACTGCACGCTAAAATTCTTCCACACAAACTTTGAAACCCCCCAATCCCTTATTAGGGGGTAGTTTAGAAGAAGAAAAAAAACTGACAATCTTCATAATTTATTTTGGTAAGTATTGGTGCCAAGTTTCAAGTTTATTAACTCAAGGAATAAGAGTTTTCATATAAACTGTATCCCCCGCTTTTCACCCCCACAGGGGTGGAATTTTGAAAAATCGTTGGGGATTATTAATAACTTGATTCAAAGATTATTTATACCAATTTTCGAGTTAATCAAGCCACGCATTATAATCCTCCCTTGTAAAATTAACTACCCCTTTTCAACCCGTTAGGGGTAGATTTTCGAAAAACCCTGATACATGTTAGGTGCTCTTTATTTTTGGTCTTAAGTATAAACACTGAGTTTCGAGTTAATCGGACCGCGCGCGCATTCAATTGTTCCACACAAACTTTAACACCCCTATATTCCCCTTTGAGGGGTAGTTTTAAAAAAATTATAATGATAAACTTTATTACTTACTTACTTAGGCGGGTATTCTTGAAAAGTTTCAAGTTTGTTAACCTAATGAAGAAGATTTTTCATATAAACTGTATCCCCGCTTTTCACCCCCACAGGGGTGGAATTTAAAAAAAAATCGTCTGGGATGTATTCATAACTTGACTCAAAGATTATTTATACTAATTTTCGAGTAAATCAAGCCATGCAGTAAAATCCTCCCCTGAAAAAATTACTACCCCATTTCAGCCCGTCAGGGGTAGATTTTCAAAAAACCCTGATACACATTATTCTTTACTTTCAATATTAGGTATAACTACCGAGTTTCGAGTAAATCGGACTGCGCGCTAAAATTCTTCCATACAAACTTTGAAACCCCCCAATCCCTTATTAGAGGGTAGTTTAGAAGAAAAAAAAACTGAAAATCTTCATAATTTATTTAGATAAGTATTCGTGCTAAATTTCAAGTTTATTAACTCAAGGAATAAGATTTTTCATACAAACGAATTCCCCCCTTTTCACCCTCTTAGGGGTAGAATTTCGAAAAATCCTTTCTTAGTGGATGCCTACTCTTCACGAAGAACACACCCTCCAAATTTCATGTCTCTAGGACCAGCGGTTTAGGCTGTGCGTTGATCTATCAGTCAGTCAGTCAGTCAGGACTTTGAATTTTATATATATAGATACGGTCAATATGTTTAAATTTAAATTCCACAGTACAGGCTGAGACATTCGCTCTCAATAATTCTATAGCTAGTGCGGGCGAGGAATTTAACGTTTCTGTAGATTGGGATATTGGTAAAGAAAGTTGTAAATTCCTGAGCAACATCGATGTTATCGCTAATGAGACCGCGGGGAGTGTTAAGTGTGAAATCAGTATTACGTGTTTTGTTCCTGTTCGTTTCATTGTTAATAATCTTCCAAACTGTCTTTATTTTATTGTCTGCTGATTTAACCTTGTTACTAATGAATGAAGCTTTAGTTGCTTTGCAGATATTTTTAAAAGTTTTAGAATAAGTAGCAACATACTTATTAAAAGTATCCGTGTTAATATACGGCTTAAGGCCATACAGTTCAAATAATCTATCCCTACTTTTTCTGATTCCTTTAGTTGCCCAGTCACTGAATAAAAACTTAGGGCAAATAGTTTTAGAGTTCTTCTTAAAATAATGATTGAACTCTGTTTGTACCAATGAAAATAATTCTTTATACAAAATATTACCATTAGTCATACTTAGGCCCTGAACACTTAACTTGCTATTTAAAGTTATATTAAACTTATTCAAATTACTCGATGTTATTGGTCTAGTTTGAATCTGCACTTTTTGGATTGGTGTGTTGGACCTAAAATAAACGGTTTGACCGCTGTGATCAGAAGGGAGATAATTTACAATGCCCTTCTCTAGATATTCGCAGCAACAGAAAACATTATCAAACATTATCAATACATACAGTAGCCGTAGTTATTCGTGTTGGTTCCAAAAACACATTTGACAGATTGAATGATTTAAAGAGGCTTAATAATCTATTGCTATTTGAATTGATTTCCAAAATATTAATATTAAAGTCACCACAAATAATTACTGATTTATTACCAGTTGCAAGTTTTGCCAAGACATCTTCCATTACTGACTCAAAAATAGAGTAGTTTTGATAGTTTGGAGGTCTGTATACGCACACTATAAAATGCTTATCTAGCTCAACACAGGACAGTTCGATGCTATGTTCCATCGATAGTTTAACTATGTCTTTACGAGTCTTATATTTTATAGAATTTTTAATTAAAATTAATGAACCTCCACGCAGCATGGATTTTCGGTTAAAGCAACTGCCCACACTGTAGTTCTCAAAATTAATTAGCATTTCATAATCTTTCAACCAGTGTTCAGTTATACAAATAATATCAAACATTGTTTTTTCTAAAAACAATTCAATTTCTAATAATTTGGAAGAAATACCTTGAATATTTTGATGTAACAATTTCAAGGAATTCTGCTTAGCCCCTTTTTTACACTTAACTAATTGAGAGCTAGAAGATACCTTGTTGGAGGTGAGATTAAGAAAATTGTTATTGGTACCTTCTGTTGTCTTACTGACTAGTTTAAACTATTGTTGCTAACCACCTTAATATTAGTATTATTACTAATTTTTATGGTGCTGATTACATGAGACTTCGACATACTACTTATGTCTGAGTTAATAATAAAAGCTAATAGCCCTGCTATTTGACGTCTAAAACTAATAGGCAGTTACGCTGTATCCCTAGTCGATTTAAATGGCTCAACAAAAGTGTTGGTGTCAAAAAATATGAGTTTGTCACTATAGTGATTAACTAAGAAGTGCATATGGTTATTTAGCATATGTATATAATAATTTTGCCTACTTGATAAGTGCTCAAAGTATGGGAAGCACACAATATTATTTTCTGACAATTAATCTTTAAGATTTCAGTGACACAGTCAGTGATGTCATCTATTTTTACCTTATCACTGTTACCTACAAATACAGAAATAATGGCATTTGGATCAAAATTATTGCTAGTTATTGATGACATTATCTCTTTGTAGGATTTCCCAGGCATACAATAATTAACAGCAGATTGACTCAGGTTGTTACTCAATAATTTACCTAACCCTCTCCCTAAACTATCTGAAAACATAACAGAAAAACAACAAACTTTACTAGAAGAAGTGACAGCATAAGGATCTGTCTGTGCTACTTCAGATGAACATTGTACAAAATGTGGTGTATCTTGACCGGGGATACAGTCCCAAGCTCCTCCAGACTGGGACGGGTCCTCCGTTGCCACAGGTTGGATAGCCTCAAGGTTGGTTTCCCTTTGACAAGAACATTGAGTGGAGCTCAGAGTCATCGGGTCCACTCTACCTGCCTCATCGCTACGCATTTCCACCAACTCGTTTGCAGCAAGGATTGGGAAGGTTTGGGGATTTGTTTTTGAGAGCTCACATACTTAATATAATGTAAATGTAGTGACTCTTCAAGTACCTCAACTTCAGACTGTAATCGCTGAGTGTCAATGTGATAAATGTTTTTACTATCTTCTAATTTAATTTCATAGTTTTTTAATTTATTTATTAGAAAAACACGTTCCTTCCTTAGTTTAATATTATTGGAATTGTGATTTTGTTGTTTTCTAAATTTATTGCATCTATTTATGATTTTATTTAGTTTTGCATATTTTTTTATTTTATTTTGACTTACTTTATAACTGTTATTATTATATTTCAGTATAGAATCTTCAGTAAGGTCTATTGTTATTAAGGAATGAGAGTTGCAATTAGTATTAGCTAATTCAGTATACGTGCGAACGAACTGAAAAAAACAAGTGACAGTTTGCATAAATATTGTGTGATTAACACTCTTTAATTTGAATATCGAACTTCTCCCAAAAAGGTTTTATATAAATGCAATTCTAAGAACTTTTTGATTCACCCTCGTAAATAAAAAAGCGACCAAGTACGAGTCGGACTCGCCCATGAAGGGTTCTGTTGAGTTTTATTTTATTTTTTTATTTATTAGGGACAACAAACAGCAGTATATTAAATATTACACATGATTGGAGTAGTAAAATAATAGAATTAATAAATACACTACTCACGACGTTATCCACAGATTACCATATAAAAAATACTTAGCATAGGTACTGATAATAATAACAGTAAGGGCAAACTTAAAGGTACTCAATACAAAGGTAAAATTATTACTCGGGTTGTTATTAAATGTATCTCGGAGAACATAAAATAAAGTGAAAAAATCTAACAATATCTACATCATAATACTAGGGACAAATTTAGAGGTTTGGAATCAAATAAAATCGGCATGTAAAAAACAAGAGAAAAAAAAGGACAAACTTAGGTACATAAATACATGAGGTGTTGGAATCAAAATTAAGTAACATCAAAAATTATGGCTGTTCCTTTAAAGTGGAAATAATTTGATTTTTGAACCTATTCTGATTCAGAAATATAATATCAATTGATCCAAACTTTTTATTATAAGTGTCGACCAATCGGTGCAGCGGTGAGCGTGCGCCTGAGTTGGTATGACAGAGATTAGTGGCAAACAAACATCGTGAACGTACTTCTCTACTTTGTACTGTGCGAGGGACCAGGTAGCACAAACTTTTCACAAGACCAGAACAGTCAAACTTGTTGCGGCATATACTGAACAGGGTCATCATTTCTAGGAGTGTGCGTCTAGATTGTAGGGTCAGGATATTATATTTTTCGAGCAATGATTGGTAGGAAACCTTTTTACGAAAGCATCTAAAGTGCACAGAGCGAAGGTATTTACGTTGGACTAACTCCAATATTTCTATATATTTTTTGTAAAAAGGATTCCAAATAGGAACTGCGTACTCTAATTGTGGTCGGATTAACGACTTGTATAAATGCAGATAAGTGGAAGGGCGGTGGAATTCTCTAGATGCGCGCATTACGAAGCCAAACATTTGATAAGCTTTATTGACTATATTATTCACATGCGCATCGAGATGGAGCTTGGAGTCTAACTGAACACCAAGATCGCGGAGACAATTAACATTATTTAAGACAGTATTGCCAAAACAATAACTAAATTTGATAACTAATTTCTTTTTGGTAAACGTAATACTATGACATTTAGAGTAACTAAGCTGAAGTTTGTTAGAAGAGCAGTATGCCAAGAAACGATCAAGGTCCTTCTGAAAATCTATACAATCAGATTGATTGGTGATATTTTTATATATCTTTAAGTCATCCGCATATAGGAGAAATTTTGAAGATTGAAAACAATTTTTAACGTCGTTAATAAATAAAATGAATAATAATGGACCTAGAATGGATCCTTGCGGGACTCCAGATGTGACATGAATGAGGCTAGACTCATAGCCGTTAATCACCACTTTTTGAGTCCTATCAGTGACGTAAGAAACAAACCAGCGGAGCAGATTTCCTCTGATGCCGTTAAATGCAATTTTGTCAAGTAGTAACTTGTGATCAACTTTGTCGAAAGCTTTTTGGAAATCAGTATATACCGCATCAATTTGCTGTCTATTATCGAGGCTTTCAAATAACTGCGATGTAAAAATGAGGAGGTTACTCACGCAGGACCTATCTTTTACAAACCCATGTTGTTCTTTTAGTATCACGTGGCGCAGGACGGGGTAGATCTCGCTATGAACGAGTTTTTCAAAAAGTTTAGAGAGCGCCGACAGCAAAGAGATCGGGCGATATGTAGACACATCATTCTTAGAGCCGCTTTTGTGGACCGGAACAATGTTAGCGCGTTTCCAAATCTCTGGGAATACGCCATTAGTAATGCATTTGTTAAATATTAAGAATAGAGGAAAGCACAGTGTGTCGCAGGTGTTTTTTAAGAAGATAGCGGGAATACCGTCTGGGCCCGGTCCCTTAGATGCATCTAAAGACTTAAGTTCACTTCGTATCTTGTCCAACGAAAAGTGTAAATTGTGAAGGTTAATATCATTATCAGGAGTAGGGGGCGGTGGTTTCCATGAATTATGATCAAATGTAGAGGGTTCATATACCGAATGGAAAAATGTGGAGAATAAATTACAAGTAGTAGTGGGATCATTGGAAGACTGTTGTTGATAATAGACTGTGGAGGGGATACTGTTACCGGATTTACGACTGGAGACATACGACCAAAATGCCTTGACATTGACAGCCACGCCATCTTCCACCGTATTTATATATTTTTTATAGCATATGTCGACGTCTTTTTTAAATTTCGCTCTATAAATGGAAAATACTTCATAGTCGCTAATATTTCCGTATTTTTTCCACTTCGTCCACGCTTGAGATTTCTTTCTGTAAGTATGCAATAGTGATTTAGTAAACCAATTCGGAAAATTACAGCTTTTGGGTTTGTGCGTGGGAGTGTGTAGCTTAATGATATCATAGATTTTTTCGTAGAAAATTGAAACTGCTTCCTCCGGAGGTAATTCTTCTAGAAGGCTAAGCCAGTCAATGGCTTCAATTTCGGAATTAATCTCAGCATAGTTAGATTTATAATAATTAAGTGGAATTCGGTTTTTATGTTTTGACATAAATGAAGGTTTACTAAATGGTATTAATGCATAGAAGACTGGATGGTGGGAATCAATGGGCAAAAGCGAAACATTAGGAGTATGAGTCACTACATGTGTGTTACAGAAGAATAAGTCCAGGATGCGCCCGTTGTCGTTAGTAATACTGTTATATTGGTTCAAATCCAATAGTGAGCAAAAATTCAATAGATGACGACTAACATTTGAATAAGTGCTGCTCGCGGCACACGCCATATGGGTTTTAGAATTAATCCAATTAAGCTCGGGCAAATTAAAATCACCTGCTAAAACAACGTATTCTATGGAGGGATCGTCAATTAAAATAGCCAGTGAATTAATAAAGTCAACATAAATATCTTCTGCTGTATTAGGAGGTATATAAGTGGTGCAAAGCAGTAAATATTTATTATCATGAAAGGGGATTTTAATTATTTTATGTTCCGGTAAAATTAATGGAGGAGACAATGTGAGACATGACGAATTAAAGGCCTTGTTGATCGCTATTAGGACGCCTCCTCCGTCTTTTTTATTAGAGACAGAACGATTACGGTCGCATCTGTATACTGAATAGCGGCTATCAATAAATTCATTTTCAGAAATATCCGGCGTCAACCAAGTTTCGGTTAAGATAATTATATCATAAGAGTGAGACAGAATGTTAATATACAGTGTATGCAGTTTGGTCCTGATCCCCCTGAGTTGATTGAATGAAAGGTAAATTGCGGTTTACGATATATGACGTATTAAAAAAAAACTACTTAAGTACTAGATCTCGTTCAAACCAATTTTCGGTGGAAGTTTACATGGTAATGTACATCATAATATATTTTTTTAGTTTTATCATTCTCTTATTTTTGAAGTTACAGGGGGGGGGGGGGGGACATTTTACCACTTTGGAAGTGTCTCTCGCACAAACTATTCAGTTTAGGAAAAAATGATATTAGAAACCTCAATATCATTTTTGAAGACCTATCAATAGATACCCCATACGTAAGGGTTTGATGAAAAAAAAAATTGAGTTTTACTTCTAAGTATGGGGGATCCCCAAAATTTATTGTTTTTTTTTCTATTTTTGTGTGAAAATCTTAATGCGGTTCACAGAATACATCTACTTACAAGTTTCAACAGTAGTTCTTATAAGTTTCGGAAAAAAGTGGCTGTGACATACGGACGGACAGACAGACATGACGAATCCATAAGGGTACTGTTTTTTGCCATTTGGCTAAGGAACCCTAAAAATGGATCTTCGAAATGTATGTACAACCCGTACGAATTAACTGTGCACCTCGCTTGGATGCGAACCCTCTCCCGCTTCCCCGCGCGGCGCCCGCGTTCGCCTTGAGTGTTCAGTAGCGATAGCATCTTTGTTTGTTAGTTGCAGAGTGACGTCACAGCGCCAGGTGCAGTTAATTCGGACGGGTTGTACGCCCATAACTTTCGAACGACTGCACCAAATTGGATAATTCTTTTTTTTTGTGTTCGTTATTGTCAGGACAAGGTTTGTAAGTATACATAATTGGACCCGGTAGATGGCGCTGCTTTTTCGGGTGGGATGACGTCTGCCGGGTCCGCTAGGTTCTATCAATCAATCAGCGTTTTACTTATAGGAATAGGGTAGGAATAGTGTAGGAGTAGGGTAGGAGTAGGTTAGGTTAGGAGTAAGGTAGAGTAGTTTTATATAATAGTTTTGAAGTAGGTTTGTACAAACACTTTTACACGTCAATCATATTTTAAAACTAGATGAGGTCGGCGTTTCCTATCTGACTAGTCTGAGAAGAAAGGCCGAAACAAACTCAGAGATCACAGTCTCTTTTAAATTCCAGACATAATCTTTGTCATCAATGTAGGTCGATGTCTGAGATGGTCTTTTGAGGAAAGAACCACACAGATTGAGAGGACCTGTTCAGTCAGTGCACGCATTTGTCGGAAATCGTGCAGCTCAACTCAAAACTTAGGATAAATAAATGATAAATGATTTTATTTTTGTAAGTAGGTTTGTACAAACACTTTTACACGTCAATCATATTTTAAAACTAGATGAGGTCGGCGTTTCCTATCTGACTAGTCTGAGAAGAAAGGCCGAAACAAACTCAGACGTCACAGTCTCTTTTAAAGTCCAGACATAATCTTGGTCAGATCATGAGAAGACCATGTAGATTTATGTCTGAGATGGTTTTTTTGAAGAAAGAACCAAACAGTTTGAGAGGACCTGTCCAGTCAGTACACGCATTTGTCAGAAATCGTGCAGCTCAACTCAAAACTTAGGGAGCTCAACGATCCGACGAACAATACCAAAGAAAGGACATTTGGGTAGGCCACATTAATTACTCAAACTGCCAGACCACGACAAAAACTAAGAGAACAGAGAGAAAAATAATATAAATACAATGACCCACATAGTCTTCACATTCACAATAATTAAAATAATAGAATACTTTACAAAGTAAGCAAATGTCATAGTATATATCAAATTCATCAATGTCAAAGTGTATATAAAAAAAAAACAAAAAACATCAACAAAACAAAAATAAAAAATAAACACATTCAATATGTAAAAATTGGAAGCAGCTTAATCCCAAGCCTTTTTGTCCTCGATATAAGCCTTAACGGTATAAAAAGCTTTCTGGCACAACTTACGTTTAATGAATGATTTGAATTTATTAAGGCTTAGATCTTGAACGGGGCTTGGAACTTTATTGTAAAAGCGTATACATTGGCATCTGAACGAGCCACCTATTTTCTTGAGCCTTGTTGTAGGTAGAACAAATTTGTGTTTGTTCCTAGTATTTAATCAATCGCTTAACCACTGCGCCAACCGTGACGGCACGGTTGGCGCAGTGGTTAAGCGATTGATTGCTGCGCTGCGTGTCGCGAGTTCGATTTCCGCACGGAACAAATATTTGTATGACCTACATTTACTTGTTCCGAGTCTGGGTGTTTTTCTATCTATAATATGTACGTATTTACAAAAAAAAAAAAAATGTATATAAGTACTAGGTACACACAAGCATTAGGTTGCTTAGCTTGGGACTAGATGACGCTGTGTGAAATGTCCAGGGATATTATTATTATTATTATTTATATCATGGATATCACTGTATTTTTTAAACAATTTTATATTTTTATGGGCATATAAAAGATTTTCATAAATATACTGAGAAGGCACAGTCATAACATTAATTTCTTTAAATTTTTCTCTGAGCGAGTGTCTCGGACTTAATTTATAAATTGATCGAACAGCTCGCTTTTGCAAAACAAAGATAGTCTGAATATCAGCGGCATTTCCCCACAATAGAATACCGTACGACATTACACTATGAAAATAGCTAAAGTACACTAAACGGGCTGTCTCTATATCAGTTAAATTACGAATTTTTCTAACAGCGTATGCTGCGGAACTTAGCTTTTTTGACAATTTGTCTATATGTGGACCCCACTGAAGCTTAGCATCCAAAGTTATGCCTAAGAATACTGTGCTGTCTTCAGGATTCAATTCTTCGCCCTTTACCAACGCATTTGGTTTTTTTCTCGTTTAGAAGTAAATTATTAACATTGAACCAGTGGACTACTTTAGAGATCGCGCTATTTACATCGTCAGTAACCTGCTGCTGACATTTAAGTTTAAACAAAAGTGAAGTGTCATCTGCAAACAACACTATATCATGATTATCCTTTATGAGGTACGGCAAGTCATTAATATAAATAAGAAACAAGAAAGGACCAAGAATTGAGCCCTGTGGGACTCCCATTGTTACTAAAGATCCGGGAGATCTTTTTCCGTTAACATCAACGCTCTGAATCCTCTTACTCAAGTATGAAGTAAGAAGATCCAGAGCAGCGTTCCGGATTCCGTAGTGGTGGAGTTTCCTGATTAAAGTTTCGTGAAGAACGCAATCGAATGCCTTGGACAAATCACAAAAGATGCCCAAGGCATCGCATTTGTCTTCCCATGCATTATAAATATGTCCTATAAGTTCAACACCATCATCAGTAGTTGAACGACCCCTTGTAAAACCGAACTGTTTGCTATATAATAATTTGTGTTTATTAAAAAATCTTTGCATTTGTTCCAAAATTAATTTCTCAAAAATTTTACTAAAGGTAGGTAGTACAGAAATAGGTCTATAATTTGTAGGGTCTGATGTACTACCTGATTTAAACAAAGGTATGATTTTACTATTTTTCATAAGGTCAGGAAACTCCCCACTGTCAATACAACTATTAAAGATAAGAGCTAGAGTAGGTGCTACAATGTCAATAATAGACTTAGCAACTTCTACAGAATTGCCCCACAGATCTGCAGTCTTTTTTACATTTAAAGTGTGAAAGGTTTTAATTATATCTCTACAGGTAACAAACTCACAGGAGCTCAACGATTCGACGAACAATACCAAAGAAAGGACATTTGGATAGGCCACATTAATTAATCAAACTGCCAGACCATGAAAAAAACTAAGAGAACAGAGAGAAAAATACTATAAATAAAATGGCCCACATAGTCTTCACATTCACAATAATTAAAATAGTAGAAAACTTTACAAAGTAAGCAAATGTCATAGTATATATAAAATTATTAATTTCAAAGTGTATATAAAAAAAAAAACATAAAATCATTCAATACCTATGTATATGTGTATTCATAAAGTTGGAAGCAGCTCAATCCAAAGCCTTTTTGTCCTCGATATAAAGGCTTTCTGGCACAACTTACATTTAATGAATGATTTGAATTTATTAAGGCTTAGATCTTGAACGGGGCTTTGAACTTTATTATAAAAGCGTATACATTGGCATCTGAACGAGACCCCGTTTTTAGGGTTCCGTAGTCAACTAGGAACCCTTATAGTTTCGCCATGTCTGTCTGTCCGTCCGTTTGTCCGTCCTCGCTTAATCTCTGTGACCGTTAGCACTAGAAAGCTGAAATTTGGTACCAATATGTATATCAATCACGCCGACAAAGTGGTAAAATAAAAATTGGAAAAAAATGTTTTATTAGGGTAGCCCCCCTACCTATATGTAAAGTGGGAAGTGATTTTTTTTGTAATTTCAACCCTAACGTGTGATATATTGTTGGAAAGGTATTTAAAAATGAATAGGGGTTTACTAAAATCATTTTTTGATAATGTCAATAATTTCGGAAATAATCTCTCCAAAAGTAAAAAACAATGTGTGTCGTCCCCCCCCCCCCCCCTCTAACTTTTGAACCATAAGTTTAGAAAATATGAAAAATATCTGAAAACTAGAACTTTATAAGGACTTTCTAGGAAAATCATTTTGAACTTGATGGAAACAACAGTTTTTGTACAAAAAACTTTTTTGCAAAAAAAACAACCGACTTCCAAAAACGACACTACGAAGTGTACACTGTGTCGTTGGGTTCGCATTTTCGTTGTTTGCCACCGACTTCCGAAATTAAAGTTATTTTTCACTTTGTAATGTCGTTTTTGGAAGTCGGTTGTTTTTTTTTGCAAAAAGGTTTTTATTTTTCACTTTTAAGTTGTAATTTTTACCAGTAATTTTGGTTTTAAAACTAAACTACTGAACCGTTTTTAATGAAATTTCTATGGGACCACTTCAGAAGTATCTCCTTTCCAACAAAAAAAGAATTTTGAAAATCGGTCTACAATTGGCGGAGTAATCGCGTAACAAACACACAAAAAAAAAAACATACCGTCGAATTGAGAACCTCCTCCTTTTTTGAAGTCGGTTAAAAATACAAAAAGTTGTACAAAGTGTTCGCGCACGTATCCACTACCGGGAGCAGTTGCAGGAGCGCGGAGCGCTGCTGGAGCCCGAACATAATGGATACCCACCTTTAAACTCATAAGTGGGAACACTTATTGTGACGGACGGGAAACTACGGAACCCTACACTGAGCGTGGCCCGACACGCTCTTGGCCGGTTTTTATCCATATCATGTAATTGAAGGATCACACGTAAAATAAACTTTTTCTTATTCTGATTTATATATGTCGTTTATACCTAGAATTTGCAAGATATTTTATAATACTATACGATATGTCAAAGTTATTGAGCAAACAAAATAACCGTTTGAACAAATTCAATCTGCTCAGTAAATCTTACCTACTGTACTTTTTTGTATTGTTGCGCGTCTAAGCAATGATTGTAGGTAAATAATGTTTGGAACGTTACGTCATGAAACGAAATCATTTACTGTAAATAAGTAGGTTATCTACTTACTTATTTATTTACAGTAAACCCTATTAGAAAGCGCAAACGCGGGGGGATTTTTTACGGAACAAACGACGTGCGTCCAACCTCGATGACGTCTCGGCGGGCAGTGGCGGGTGGCCGCCGTGGCCGGAGAGCTCTTGAATGCTAGATTTTGCGTATAATTGTTTCTTAGAAAAAAATTATAAGGTAATTTTAAAATGTTTTCTCGTCAAGCTCTAAAAAACAATAAGGCTTATCTTTTGGTATAACTTTTATACGGTTTAACGATGTAATCTCTTCAAGGTACACGTTTTAAATAGCGATTTAGTGTCATCTTCATGATTTTTTTTAATAGCCAATTATTTT
This sequence comes from Apamea sordens, assembly GCA_945859715.1. Taxonomy (NCBI): domain Eukaryota; kingdom Metazoa; phylum Arthropoda; class Insecta; order Lepidoptera; family Noctuidae; genus Apamea; species Apamea sordens. The sequence continues at coordinate 17,901,566 of OX244008.1, read as the reverse complement.
AAATCACGTTTCTATCTTCACAGAGCGCTTCGCAATATGTTCAACTTTCCTATTTTTTTTTTTATTTTGCGCAAAATTAATATTTTACTAGATTTACAGACGTTTAAAAAAGTTAAAAAGTACTACAACCTCGCCTTAACGTTCGCATTCTAATCTGTCCAATTTTTACCTCTAATTTTTCTACATTTCATTGACATTGATTTTAGCTCAGGTGAGATTGTAATTTATATTTGAACGGTTTTTTAAGCACAAGAGTTGGCCTTCAGGTTCCTGTACAACGCGGACACGCAGCGCACGCTGACGCGCAACGGCGACACGCTGCTGGCGGCGCTGCACTTCTTCAACAATTCACTCAACACGCTCACCAACAAGACCATCGAGGACACGCTGCTCACCATCCGGCAGTACGAGGCGGCCAGGTACTATTGTTTATCCATCCCATACAGGATGTTCAAGAACAACATCATAATTCACGACCTGACCTCACCCACTGCTGGGTATAGTCCTATCTCTGCTTGTGCCAATCTCCTTGCTCCTGTGCTAATCAAAGACTGGTCTACGCTCTAGCCGCAATGACAATAATGTCGTTCGCGCCATCAACATACTACAAATATGTTGGATCAGTAAACTACAAAAAAAAACGAAATGTGTTCCTCATGTGGTCTCAAATTTTCATAACACAAATGTACACTGCTATAAAGATCTTTTTGCGTTCGAATGACGTTGACACGGGAGCTGTCGGTAAGCCCGGACATAAGAGACCCTGATGATGAGACCCTGAGAATGACCCTGAGAATGAGGCACTTGAAATTTTAGGCCCCTCCCATCCCGAAACCATTTTGGTAGAATAAAATCCACAGGAACAGAATATACAGAAAATATAATATTTAACCATAAATAAACATCAGAAATAATGCATCAAAATCAAAAGTCATTTATTCATATTAGGCTGAGAGTCAGCACTTTTCGAACGTCAAAATTACAAAAGACAGTCCCCCAAAAACCCCGCCCTTCACCACTTCCTAGTGCTATCGCTGGGAAGAAGAAGTAGCGCAACAAACTCCCCAGCAGTATAGCTATCTGTTCAGTTAGAAAATACTTGATACTTGATTGTATACAATACTAGGTCACGGTAATATTATCTATACAGTATCCCAACTTCATACAACCGGGCGAAGCGCGAGCTATGCCTACGCGCCTCGATCTCGGTATGCGCTCGGCATGCAGACAGTCGCGACTGTGCCGCAGTGACGAACGGACGGTGTATTGTTTTTTTTAACAATAACCGCGCGATTGTTTCACTAAAAATAAGTTCAAGTACATATTAATATGACGAGTTTATATTGTGCTGTATTTGGTTGCATGAATTCGTCAATAACGCATCCAGAGATAACTTTTTTAGATTACCTGGAAACTCTGAAAGGTAAGACTATAAAATAATTTTACTTACTAGTAGGTAGGTACATAATGTGTGTCTTTTTAATGGATAGGTATTTCCTTTTATCTCCCGAATCAAACTCAAACTCAAAATATTTATTTCAAATAAACCAATTACAGGCTCTTTTGAATTGTCAAGGTCGGTCAGTCAAAAAGATGAAGCTAGTTGCCCATTCCAAAGCGTAGGTACCTATGGAGAAGAACGGGCAAGAAACTCCATGGACACTCTTTTAAATCATAATAATATTGTTACAAAGTATTGGTTACATCATTCATGTTCAAAATTATGCACGTGAGAACGATGCAGAACGTTAAAAGCGTCCGTAAAGAAAATATATAAAAAAAAAACAATTCAAATATTAAATTAAATCAAGATAAGCCATGGCAGCAAAGAGTTGACCAGTCCCTACTGACGGCGCCCGTTCACGAACATGACGCACAGATTAGCACCATTCAGCTCAACCATTTTGAAGGGAGCTAAATGATCCAACACATGCGCCACCATCAGCGAGACATTAGAGTGAGCATGACCACAGACTTATATTGGCTAGATAACGCAAGTCTCATCGTCTCTAAAGAAACCAAGCGTGCCATTATTTTTCTACCTACTGTGACGTCACATGAGCGATTTAGTGATGGGAACTCCCTGTCCGCGAGTAAACGATTCAAAACGATTTAAAGGCCCCGCCGCCGCGTTTCGCCTCGCTCGTCCGCCAATACTCTTTGGATCGAGATGTCGCGTGCGCGCATCCCGTCCGCTTGCATGTTATTGTTTAAGTTCGCCGCTCTTCAAGTTAGACGATGTATCCCAATGATATTCTAGTAAACAGATATGTTATGAGCGCGCAAATCGTGAAGACTAGAAAACGTCCTAATTGGGACGTATTGCCTTTAGTCTGTGTCGCGCACGTCTACGAGATAGACGGTGCGCGCTACTACGTAATTATCATCCAAAATGCCATCTTGTGTACATAAAAAGTGTACCAATTATGTTACCAAAGTTAATAAAACACAAGGGATCTCATACCACACAGAAGTACACAATATAGGTACTTCGATTTATTAATATATTTCAATTATTTTCCTAATATTCTGATATTTGGAGGTTAGAAAAAAGAAAGAGATGGAAAATACATTTTTTGTCGTAAGAACGACAAGGATGCGTGCACTCCGGACATAGAATAAAAGTACAGATGCGAATATTAGGCAGTAAAGTCATCTTTACAGCAGAGTTCTAGTTTCCCTTTTAATAACTTTTCTTTATAATTTTGTTTGATATATTTAATTATAAATTAAACAAAAAAACTATAATTGATAAGTATACAACAGTTCGCCTCCATTCCGCTCACGAAATAAAAAAGCTCTCTAAGAGACAGAAAACAAATAAATTAAATCTTTTCGAAGATGTATGATTATTTTTACAATATATATATTTCTTTCTTCTTAAAACCTGTTTTATTTTTCACCTACCTACCTTTTAATAGTGTTTATTCGTTGCATAGGCACAAATCCCGACTGCAAATTCTGTACACGCGGTTTGTACTTTCTGCCTAGTTAATTTGTTAGTCTATGATGCCAACGTGCTGTGATTGGTGGCCCGAATAATGTTTGTTTACATTCACGCGCAATTGACACATCAAACATCTAGCTGTCACTTTTTTTCTTATTGGTTTTTATCGAGCTATCCTTTTTCTATCCTTTTTACTTGTAGTGAAATGTAAAATGAATGAAAAGTGTGTATGTGTGTTGCCTCTCGGCGCGGAACACATTTTTCTGTTGTTTTGTAAGTGTATAACATATCTGTTTACTAGAAAATCATTGATGTATCCTCTATTGACGTAGACGGCTGGTGAATGTCCTGTAACACGAAGTAACTATTAAATAATCCTAATATCAGCGTCAAGACGTCCACTTTTTCCGACCCATTACATTTAGAATGAAACGAGTACCTACTAATCGATTTTTGCAAGATAACAGTGATAATTTAACTTTGGGATCACTTGGAAATCTGTAAATATAATTAATAATATTCTACACAAAATCACTATATTGAAACATTGCAATAAAAAAAAATTACATGTCACAAAATACCCAACGCAAACATTATCATTCCTCTGTTTCCAGAATCGATTAGAATCGAGAACAACTGTACAAACTGTGTGTACAACACTATTTGCTTTATTTGACAGAAAAATGAGAATAGCGACTGTACCACGAAGCTGAGCGATAAGTGAAAATATCGATCATTTTAATTTTCATTGCGTGTTTTAATAGACAAGTCCTACATACTACCTTGTAACTAAAAACGGCAATGTATCATGAATTATTCGATACACACTCAGTTGCATAGTGTTCATTGTACGACCACAATGAACACAAAATAATTGATTTTGCAATAAAAAACACATAATTTAATAACAAAATGTCTTACCACTGAAAGGAAACCTTTCCATTGTCTCGTCCCATTTTTTTTGTGTAGTTTTTACAGCTCAATACCGCACAATTTGGCATTTTTTAGTTTTTGTTTGACGTCTGGCATCAAGAACGTTCGAGCGCGGACTGATTAGAAATGACGCTGAAGGAAGTCAATTTTACTCCCTTTTTACACGCGAAGTACATACACTTGCGTCGTCTAGCCAATATAAGTCTGTGAGCATGACATACTCTCAGCCGCCAAGGCACATTCAAGTCAATGAAAGACGTACCCAGTTAATGGTAGCTTTATAGTATGTACATAGTACTCACATACGTTCTATGCAATTATACAATACTAGGAGATTGAATTTATATAATGCAAAAATAGTATTTTAAAATCTTCAGCAGCTCCAACAGTATGTAGGTAGGGTAGGCGTGTGTGAAGTATTTTCAAATGCTAATCAATTTATTTATGCGTCCTGTGGAGCAGGACCAGCGTTTAACCAAGCATTTTTGTCAGCGATGTAATCCCCCAACTTATAATATGCTTGGCTGCATAGTGTGCGTTTTATGTAAGATTTGAATTTCGTTTCATTGAGTTGGAGTATGTGGGGAGGTATTTTATTGTAACATTTTAAACAGTACCCCATGAAGGAAGAGTCTACTTTAGCCAGTCTGAAACCTGGTTGAACTAATTTGTCCCTATTTCTAGTTCTATAGGTGTGTCTGTCACCTCTTTTACTGAAAGTATTTAAATTTTTCCTTACGTACATGATGTTTTCATAGATATATTGACAAGGTACCGTCATGATATTAATATCTTTAAACAGTTCCCTTAGAGAATCGCGCCTGCGGAGGCCATATATTGCTCTGATGGCTCTTTTCTGTAGAATAAAAATAGACTCGATATCTGCAGCCCGTCCCCATAGTAAAATACCGTAAGACATGATACTATGAAAATAACTGAAATAGACTAGCCTCGCGGTATCTACATTAGTAAATTGACGGATTGTTCTTACAGCATAATATGCTGCTGAACTTAGCCGTCCTGCAAGAGATGTTATATGAGGACCCCATTGCATCCTTGAGTCGAGCGTTATCCCCAGGAAAATAGTTTTATCGACGAATTCTAGTTTCTCTTTATTCAATACTATGTCACAATCACTACTTTTAACATTCGGTAGAGTAAATCTTATGCATTTCGTTTTTTTCCCATTTAATACTAAATTATTAGCAGTGAACCAATTGTGCACTTGCAATAGGGCGTTATTTACGTCGTCAAGATTTGATACACGTCTATTTATCTTAAAAATTAAGGAAGTGTCGTCAGCAAATAACACCACTTGTGGTTGGTTTTTTAATAAATGGGGCAGGTCATTTATGTAGACTAAAAAGAGGAAAGGACCTAATATCGAGCCTTGTGGAACAACCATTTTTACTTGTAAACCAAGTGAATGACACCATTTATTTGAACTTTTTGTTGTCTATCATGTAAATAAGATTTTACTAAACTGAGCGCAAGTTTACCTAGTCCGTAATGCTCAAGTTTCAAGAGTAAGGTTTTGTGATTAACGCAATCAAATGCCTTGGAGAGGTCACAAAAGATTCCTATGGCATCTTGGGCTTCCTCCCACGCTGTAAATATGTGTTTTAATAAAGTGACACCGGCGTCAGTCGTACAACGTCCTTTGGTGAAGCCATATTGCTGATCGTGTAAGATTTTGTTGTAGTTAAAATGATTTAGCATTTGATTGAGCATTACCTTTTCGAATACTTTGCTGAATACCGGCAACACGGATACTGGTCTATAATTATTGGTGTCTTTGCTGTCCCCAGATTTAAAAAGTGGAATAGTCTTACTATATTTCATTAAATCTGGGAAGACTCCTTGATCTACACACAAGTTAAACACTAAAGCTAAGTATGGCGATATAGTCTCGATTATGGATGTACAAACTTTGATAGACATTCCCCATCGAATAAAAGATGTCTGGATTAATAAACAAAGTGAATAGGGTAAAGGAAAGTGATTGACACGTGTGAAATAGGTAGTTATAGGCGGTTCATGAATCATGATACGGTAGGTACGCTTGTGTTAAAACCTCGGGGCATGTGTGATAAACATAAACATGGTTTTTTAATTAAATCTACCAATCAAAAAACAACACGCATTTTTATTGAACACTTCCTATTCAATTCACAAAGTATTTTATATTTTTATATAAAAAAAAGTATATTTACAATCACAAAACTAAATGGAAACACAAAGTAGGCAAATGTAATTAAAATGCTGGAGGCGGGCAGCCCTATCGCATGTTTACGTACCGCGCGGCTGTTGGCATTTATTTCAAAGATACGGCCGAGTTACAATACTTTATAGAGAATATTACCTTGACTAGGTGTTAAGTAATTAACATTACAAGGCACAGAACATAAAATTAAATTATTTGCCATTGTCAGCTAGCCACGCCAATATACCAACAAATATAATAAAAACTATACGTACTCAAGCTGAAAAATATATATATTTTTTAAACGTTGCCCCGCACAAGGTATTATTTCTCCTGTATCGTGGGTGCGTTTACAAACATTTAAACTCACATATACAAACAGCCAGACCCGGAACAACTACTTGTAGGCTTTAACTTTTTTTATCGAAGTAAAATCTATACTTATAATAAATCTGTAGAGAGGTCAATTCTGTACATGAAATATATTTCCAAAATAACTATCAGGGGGTGATTAGGGATCGATACTGATGCCAAAAATGCAATCAGTAAAATTTTTGTCTTTCTGTCTGTCTGTATAACCGTTATAGAAACAAAAAACTACTCGACGGATTTTAACGAAACTTGGTACAATTATTTTTCATACTCCTGAGCTGGTTATAGTATACTTTTCATCACGCTACAATCAATAGGAGCAGAGCAGTGAAGGGAAATGTTGGGAAAACGGGAGAAGTTACTCCATTTTTTAAGCTTCCGTCGCGTGTGCAACCTTAATGGTTAAAGCTACACAGAAATCATGTATGACGGAAATGTTCCCCTTAAAATTATATAAAAAATATCCAACGAAAGCATATGTCTATCTTTTATGGTTGACTCACAATAACACGTGTAACTCCCGATAGCTTAGCAGTTCGAAGCTTTCTGATTATATTTGTCTACTCTTACGTTTATAACACTCTCAGTCATCCCTAATTAAAAAAGTTAACATTATTAACTATTCCATAAAAAAGAATCATAGAAATCGGTATAGAAACACCAAAGTTATACATGAAATACGCTAATAATAAGCCATCGCGATTCGCGCGTGAATACTGAATCACGATCGACGCGTCGCGTCCGAGCGCGAGCTTCATACAATTTTTGCCTGTTGATGCGAATAGACGTTCAGAGCGTTCCACCTTATTGACAGACAATACTTAATTGATATTAACAAACCGTGCTTATCAGCGCGACTTTTAGTCTTTGATAATTTATTTTTAGATTCCTTTTGTTGTTATTTTATAAAATAGGTGTTAGTTATTTTAGTAGTGTTTAAATATTCGTTCAAATTGCAAATTATTAACAGTTTACATTTTATTTCTTTTTAGGTGAAGTAGTAGTAGGTACGCATAGATTTTTAGATACCGATAGGTAAGTTTTGGCTAATTTACGTTAACTTTTTTATATTAGTTTTATTTTCATTTACGTTTTAGCTTTATTTAGAGGGGCCCGTGGCTAAATAATAACAGCCGCACAGGTCGATCGGTCAGGTTCAGCTACGCTTGCCGCGGTTAGTCTGTGGATGGGTGACCATCTTTACATACCGAGACCCCTCCGTGCCTCGGAAAGCACGTTAAGCCGTTGGTCCCAGCTGTCATTCGTGGATCTTTGACAGTCGTTACGGGTAGTCAGAAGCCCGAAAGTCTGACAACCAGTCTTACCAAGGGGTATTGGGGGGTATTGGGTGTACCCAGTAACTGGGTTGTGGAGGTCAGATAAGCAGTCACTCCATGTAAAATACTGGTATTCAGCTGCATCCGGTTAGACTGGAAGCCGACCCCAACATAATTGGGAAAAGGTTAGGCAGATGATGATGTTTTAGCTTTATTTTCATTTGCCTGCATCAATGCCACCTAAAAGACGATTATCTTTATCTTAAAATTCGAGAGCTAAGCTAAGCTAAGAGAATGAGAAATAGGCGTTCTCAAGAATCGGCAGTGTTTGCTTCGATGTTCGATTCAGGGTGAGGGCTGCTGTCTCCTCTTCTCTTTCGTGTTTGGATTCGTTTTGTGGGTGTATTCAATGAGCGGATTTATTATTCTTGTAGTAAAAAAACATTTATTGGTGCAGGTTACAATCGGTTTTTACGTATAACAAAAAAAAGGAAAAAAAAATGGCGCGTGCGGCGCACATGTACAAAAATCTTCGGTGTGAAGTTAGTAGGCGATGCTTCGCCTTGATTGGCCGACATGCTCGACGCTGATTGGTCAATGTCGTTCGCAAACACGCCGTCAGCGGCAACATCAGGTCGCCATCTTGACTCTTCATGCCGAAAGATGGCGCAGGCGGTAACATAGGCCCGGCCTTGGAAGTAGCAGGTTCCAACAGGATCACAGCACGTCAGATACTGAAAGCGGCACTGGCAGCGGGCATATTTTTGAGAATGCTCTGCGTGTGACGCCTGAAGCCGTGAGTAGGTCAGCTACTCTTGAGATTCCATCAGCACCTGGATGAATTCGTATAATTCTTCCTAGTTTCCACCTGAGTGGAGGCAGGTTATCGTCTTTGATTAAGGCGAGTTGATTGAGCGTAATGGAATCTTGATGAGTCTTCCATTTAGTCCGCGTCTGCAGCTCCGATACATATTCTGTGGCCCATCTCTTCCAGAACCTTTGTCTCATCTGCTCGATCACGTCGTAGCGCTGCAAGCGATGACTCGGTGTAGCAGTCAAGTCTTGGTGGGCTGGAGCGGTCAGTGGCCGGCCGATGAGGAAATGGGCCGGGGTAAGGGGTTGTAGGTCGTTCGGATCTGTGGACAGAGCTGTTAAGGGACGGGAATTCAGGATAGCTTCAATTTGTGCTAGCACCGTACTGAATTCCTCGTAAGTAAGATTTGCACCCCCCACTACTCGCCGCAGGTGGTGCTTACACGATTTCACCCCTGCCTCCCACAAACCGCCAAAATGAGGAGCATATGGAGGGATGAAGCTGAATTTAATATTGTTATTTGAGGCGAAGTCACTAATGTCTTTATTATTATTTTCAATGAACGAAACAAATTCCTTTTCAGCCCCTACAAAATTTCTCCCGTTATCTGACATTATCTCGGCTGGCTTACCCCTACGTGATATGAAACGTTTTAATGCGAGTATGTAATCCTTTGTTGAAATACTTGTAACTAATTCTAGATGAATGGAACGTGTACATAAACAAACAAATAAACATATGTAACCTTTAATGAGTCTAGCCCCCCTGCCCCTACGGTTCAATATCATCATTGGCCCGGCGTAGTCAACGCCGCAACGCATAAAAGGGAAGCCGGGTTCCAGACGTTCACCTGGCAAGTTACCCATAAGAGGCTGTATAGTCTTCCCTTTGATCCGTGTGCACGTGACGCAGTCGTGTACCGTTTTCCTCGCCAGGTTTCGCCCTCCGAGCGGCCACCAAGCCTCACGCACACAAGCCAGCAGGAGCTGAGGTCCACCATGCAACAATTGCTTATGTTCATGTAAAAACAACAACACTGTGAATCTATGCTTACTACACAATAGCACTGGATGTTTTTTATTATTATCGAAATATGACGAGTTACTTAATCTTCCGCCAACGCGTATTAATTTAAATTCATCAAGAAAAACATTCAAACCTATTACTCTTTTAGATTTTACCACCGATCGCTTAGCCAAATCATTATATTCGTTGTAAAATGATTGCATTTGCGCGAGCCGTGCGAGCATTATAACTGAGGCGTCTAACTCATCGACAGATAACGAACCGGTTCTGCGATGTTGTTTACTTGCACGCGTGTTACTTATAAAACGTAGTACATAGGCTGTCGCTCGCCGTAATCGATTAAATGTGGAGAATCTATTAAAATCTATTAGACCCGCATTATTATTTGAACTGCTACACACCATACTAACATGTTGTGCTTTTATTTCGGGTAATTGATCTTTATCTATGGAAATATCGCTAGAATAATCGAATTTATGTTGTTGTAAGAAGGCTGGCCCGTGCCACCACATATTGTTGGTTTGAAGCTCGTTTAGAGGAAGACCTCTCGACACAATATCAGCCGGGTTATCTTTACCGTTAATATGCAACCAAATTGCATCGCCTGTAAGTTCGTTTATTTGTGACACACGATTCTGGACAAACGTTTTTAAACTATGAGGTGACATTCTGATCCAGCCCATGACTATGGTGGAATCAGTCCAGAAGAAAACTTTAGTGAACGTCAGTCTCAATGAACTTATAATTTTGTGATATAACCGTGCGCCTAGTAAAGCGCCACATAACTCAAGTCGCGGAATGGTGCATACAGTTTTGACTGGCGCGACCTTGCTCTTAGCACATAACAACTTCGTTACTATAGGTATAGATGAGTCGTCCGTGTAAGTACGTACGTATGCGCATGCACCGTACGCGTCCTGTGATGCGTCAGTGAATATATGTAACTCACTATTATATGTACAGTCACTCATGACGTAACGAGGAACACGAATATTACCTAATGAGGACAAGTCTTGTAGGAATCGATTCCATAAGCATTCGATATCATGAGGAATCGAATCATCCCAGTCGATTTTACATAGCCACAATTTTTGAAGAAGTATTTTAGCTGTAATTACTGTCGGCGACAAAAGCCCTAGCGGGTCATAGATTTGTGAAATAACCGACATCATACTTCGCTTGGTAACTTTATTAGATTTATTTTCTAAGTTGGTGGTAAAATAAAGTTCGTCTTTATCGACTTGCCAACCTAAACCTAGAGTTTTACTTTGGCAATGTTCCCCGATAGCCAACTCCTTAGATGCTTCTCTATTTACGTCATAACTGAATGTCCACTTCCGCAAAGGAAAGCAGGCCGATTTTAGAACTTCCAATGTTTTTTCGCATGTTTTTAACAAAATTTGGGGATCGTTATCACCAGTAATTAAATCATCGACAAAAAAATCTTCGTTTATGACCTTAGCAATGACCTTATCTTCAGTTTCCTGTGCGAGTTGACGTAAACAACGCATACTTAGGTATGGGGCTGACGCGGTTCCGTACGTAACAGTGTTAAGTCGGTATATACCTAATTCATCGGATGCATTTTCCCGCCATAAAATTAATTGAAGGTTGCGCTGATCGTGATGCACCAATACTTGCCGGTACATTTTCTCTACGTCAGCGCAGGCAACATACTTATATTGCCGAAAACGAAGGAGAATAGAAAGAATATCGTTTTGAAGAGGAGGTCCTATCATCTGTATATCATTAAATGACTTATTTGAAGTAGTTGTGGCACTAGCATCAAACACTACACGCAATTTTGTAGTCGTGCTGTGTTGGCGGAATACTCCGTGATGCGGGAGAAAATAGTGTGGCGATGCGTATTCGTTTATTCTAGACATGTGCCCTAGTTCAATATATTCACGTATAAAGTCACTGTACAACATTTTATAAGAAGGAGACCGATCTAACTTGCGTTCTAATGATAAGAAACGAGATTTTGCGGTTTCATATGAATCACCGAGCGCGTCAGCTGATTCCTTCAATGGAATTTTCACTGAGAACCTACCACTACTATCTCGTGTAGTAGTGCTAACAAAGGATTCTTCACACTTACGATCTTCTTCAGTAAGAATAGGACCCGAACTTACGAGTTCTTCTAGTTCCCAAAATTTACGTAATTGTGTATCTATATTCGACTGCTGTATAAAATTACACTGAATATTGTTGACGTTTGATTTATTGTGAATGGGACCTGAAATTAACCACCCTACTTTCGAATTCTGTAGGTATGGACCATTGGATAATCGAATTCGATCCACATCTAATAAATCCCAAAATACGTCCGCACCAATCAGTAAATCGATCTCTGATGGTATGTTGAACGTAGGATCCGCAAGACATACGTTGTCCGGAATGTGGATTGTGTCATAGACTATATGAGTTGTCGGCAAACTCGTCGTAATGCACGGCAAAACAAAACATCTGAGAGAAATACTAAAATTACTCGTTTTTGATCGCATGTTAATTTCGCATAATTGATTCGATTGTGAGACCGATTGTCCCACTCCCGATATTCGTATAGTGGACTGTATTATTGATACGTTTAAACGTTTACAAAGCTTTTCTGAAATGAAGCAGTTTTGACTACCACTATCTATCAGTGCTCGAGCTGTATGATATTTGCTATTACTACCCATGACTTCGACTAGTGCAGTGGATAATAATACCTGAGGTAACGGTACGGAAGGCGCATTATTGATTAACAAATTATTCGCACATGATACGACAGAGACCGGTTTTTCGTCACCACTCGCCGCTGACGATGCCGGTATGGTTGCCATAACATTGTTATTAATGTTATTCTCGTTGTGCAATAAAGTGTTGTGTTTCTCCTTGCACTGCTTGCACGGCCCGAATATGCACTCGGTGATTAGGTGACCTGTACGTAAACAATTACGACACATGTCATTGGCACTATCAATAAATTTAATTCTGTCCGTAACTGCCAAGTTTAGGAATTTAAAACAAATCAATAAGGGGTGATTTTGCCCGCACATCAAACAAGGCTGTTTTGATGTGTCGGGTGTGCCGGTATTTTTACGCGTTGACACATAGCTATGTGTTTGCTGTACTGCAGCACTCGTGTGCCTTTTATTATCAGACTTATTGTTAGGTTTATTATCCTGTGTACTTCGAGTATGGTTACTATGAACCATATCTAACATATCGGCACGATTACGTAAAAAACATAGCAAATCTTGTAACTTTGTTTTGGTTTTATGAATACCAGTAGAAATCGAGCCTAAGTAATTCTCCCACTCACGCTCAGTAGAAGAATCTAGCTTTGATACTATAATGTAAATGACTAAAGTATCCCAAGTTTCAGTGGGCTCGTCAAGGGATTTGAGCGCTCGTAGGTTACGTAACACTACATCGATTAATTCTCTGATTAAGGAAGGGGATTCTTTGTTAATGGATTGTGCAGCAAACAAAGATTTTACATGGTTATGGATTAACAGACGATTATTGTGGTACCTATTCTCCAACAACTCCCATGCGTGGGTATAATTAGCGGCAGTGAACTCTAATGCACAAATAACTTGGAGTGCTGAACCACTGAGTGAAGACTTCAGGTAATGGAATTTCTGAATTGCGTCTAAATCACTTCGTTTATGAATCATAGATAAATAGGAATTTTTGTACTCGAGCCAGTGATCATATGAACCGTCGAAAGAGGGGAGTGTAATCTGCGGTAATTTAATAAAACTAGAATTACTATAATGCGCATTTGAACATTTATCGCTATCACTCGCATCTCTTATTTTTACGTCGGTTAAGCATTTTGCAATGGACATGATACTAAAATATTGATCCTCAAAAGATGCCCTATACTCTAGTTGTTTCTCTAATTCACTGTCATCTAATATTTGATCGATTTGGTCTTGAATCTTGGTAAACGCAATTAGCACATTGGAGACCGACTCCATGCGTAAGAGAAGTTCAGCCTGCTGTCGTTCAGACATCTTAACGTCTTCATATTTAGCAATATATTTTTCAAATAAAGTTAGTCGACCTTTTAGTGTACCCCTTTGCTTTTTAAGATCCCCTATGCTCACACTATCACCAGCTTCAGTATAATCGTCGTCCCTCATCCTAGCGGCTTATGAAAGACAAAAGTTACTCACGGTTAAACACCAACTGCTAACCAAGATGGTAGGCGCCGCGTGTTGCGAACTTCGCGCGATGTACGTATGAAGCTGGAATTACACAATCACAGCACGGTATTAGACAATTGAAAATGGGATAGGGAGAACAGGAACGACCGGCCTGACCGTTTCTTGCTGACCCTCGATTCGATGCGAAGATCCGGCTCGAAAAGGACCAATGTTTGCTTCGATGTTCGATTCAGGGTGAGGGCTGCTGTCTCCTCTTCTCTTTCGTGTTTGGATTCGTTTTGTGGGTGTATTCAATGAGCGGATTTATTATTCTTGTAGTAAAAAAACATTTATTGGTGCAGGTTACAATCGGTTTTTACGTATAACAAAAAAAAGGAAAAAAAAATGGCGCGTGCGGCGGCGCACATGTACAAAAATCTTCGGTGTGAAGTTAGTAGGCGATGCTTCGCCTTGATTGGCCGACATGCTCGACGCTGATTGGTCAATGTCGTTCGCAAACACGCCGTCAGCGGCAACATCAGGTCGCCATCTTGACTCTTCATGCCGAAAGATGGCGCAGGCGGTAACAGGCAGAGGAAAGAGCACATCGGTTTAACTCTATGAGACTTAGTGCCTCAACTTCTCGAGCCAATGAAAGCTCTCCCGAGAGAGAGATGCGATTAGCAACTGACAGAGCGAGACGAGCTACATCACGGGCGTCTCAAAGCTCTTCTCAACGAGAGCTAAGGCTTACCATTGACCGAGAACAACATGTGTTATCCCGAGAAGCTGAAACTGCTTCACAACGAGAATTGCGGCTCACAGCTGACCGCGAATGGCATACATTATCTCGCGAGTCCGAAACCTACACTGAGAGGGAATTACGTCTCACAGCTGATCGCGAACGGCATGTACTATCCCGTGAGTCCGAAACCTTCACTGAGAGGGAATTACGTCTCACAGCTGATCGCGAACGGCATGTACATAAGTATGTAAAGTTGTCGAAAATTTGCTACTGACGGGACAAAGAGGGGTAATTCAGTTTATAAGGGGAGGATTTGAACTTGAAACTGTATGTTACATTTCACGCCTAAACCACTGAACTTCTGATTTGGCATAGAGATAGATGGCATCCTGGGGAAGCACATACATTTTATCCTGTTAGCGCCTTCCCGTGGGATAATTTCCGACATCCACGCGGGCGAAGCCGCGGGCAGAAGCTAGTAAATAAATAAGTTAATACTAATAACAATAACCTGTCAGTAAGCTGATTCTGGAGAAAGAACATGAACATCAACATCAACAATTCGATACCCTTAATAATCCTCTAAATAAATTGACATATAATTCTAATTCTATTTTCTTGACCCCGACAATTCCAGACGACATCAATAAAATAATAATATCATTGAAAAATAAAAATAGTACCGGTTATGATGGAATTACGACTACAATTGTTAAAGATGTTGCTGATATAATATCAGAACCCCTAAGCTATGTAATAAATTTGTGTTTAGAACAAGGCATTTTTCCGGACAAATTAAAAATTTCGATTGTTAAGCCAGTTTTTAAAAAAGGGGATAAAACAAATATGAGCAATTATAGGCCCATAGCGCTATTACCTATCTTTGCCAAAATTTTAGAAAAGGTTATTTATAAATGTCTCTACACCTTTCTTGAAAGCCATAACATCTTTTCTCCAAGTCAATATGGTTTTAGGAAAAATAAATCGATTAATGTAGCAATATATAATTTCTTGGGAAAAATAATGACAAATTTGGACAAAGGACTGCCGGCCGTAGCAATATATATGGACATGTCAAAAGCTTTTGACCGTGTTGATCATAATATTCTTCTAGGAAAACTATATGCATACGGTGTGAGAGGCAATGCATACAATCTCATAAAGTCATATCTATCTAATAGGCAACAGATTACAGAGATAAAGAAAGTGAACATAGCCACAAAAACAGAAGAAATCTATGCGTCTAATTCCAGAACAGTAGAACTTGGGGTTCCACAAGGGGGTATCTTATCCGCCCCTCTCTTCCTTGTGTATATAAACAACATGCCTTCGGTAGTAAATCATGACATGACATTATTCGCTGACGATAGCACTGTACTATTCACTAATGACATTACAATTAATTTAGAATCTGACATTAACAAATCCTTAATATTAGTAAATGACTGGCTTAATTCAAATAAATTAATGATTAATATTGACAAGACCAAGATAATGAATTTTAAAATAAGAACTCGACGTACGGGCACCTTAAATATCAAGTATCAAGACAAAGACATTGAAGAAACCGAAACAACAAAATTTCTAGGGTTATACGTAGATGACAAAATAAATTGGAAAAAACAAATCGACTATGTCTGTAAAAAGTTAAGCAAGTTCTCATATGCCCTTTACAGACTAAGGAAAATTGCAAACCTACCAACACTAATAACGGCATACCATGGACACGTCAGTTGTAACCTTAGATACGGCTTGATATTTTGGGGTAATAGTGTTGATAAAGAACGCGCGTTCATTGCACAGAAACGGTGTGTCAGAGCAATTTTCAATCTACAGAAAACTGATTCGTGTGAACCATATTTTAAAAAAATGAATGTATTAACATTACCGTGTCTATACATTTTTGAGGTCGCAGTTTTTGTAAAAAATAATACTGATCTATTCAAATATCGAACGCGTATACGGCATCAGGACAAACTAGACATAGTGCCTAGTAAGACTCATTTCTTGCACAAAAGTATTTTCTGCTCTGCTCCACGTATATTTAATAATATTCCAAGGCCTATAAGAGCAATCACTGAGATAAAAGCATTTAAAAAGAAACTCCATGAACTATTAGTGAACAAATGTTATTACTCTATGAAAGACTTTTTTGATGACAAATCACTATTAAAATACAATCTGCCTGAGTCATGATGCGTTCGGTGTAGATAATCATATAATGTAATAATAATAATTAAGAAGATTCAAGAATCTCATAATTTCCAATGTATTACATTGTTGTTGACATGCATGTACGAGTAAACTCACTAGACACTTACCTACATTCTATTGTACGCCCTAAGGGTAGGACATAGCTGGTCCTAAATATTTAAACAACACCATCTGTATTATGTACCTATGATCCACAATAAAGATGATTTGATTTGATTTGATTTGACATTGTCTTGAGTTAATTAGGGCGACTATTCTTATCGTGTAAGTGGTCGTTGATGGAGTAGTAAGCCTTTGAACAAAAGGTTGGATTTTACTTGAGCTTTAAACGCATTAAAAGGCAAGTCTAGCAAAGAAGAGGGTATCTTGTTAGAAAAGGTTATACCAAGCTCAACAAATGAGTTATGAACCTTATGAAGCCGGTAAAAGGGAGCAGTCTATGCTATGTGTCACCATACCTTTTGAGCGCCACGTCAAAAAAGCTAAATCGAGCCCTGAGCGCAAAGCTATGAATTCATCGTTTAATACCTACAAAAATTCTAAATTATATCGATAAAGCACCATATTTCGTTCGCGTTAAGAAAATAGTAAAGCATATTCTAGACGGATGTAATCCAGGGTCCCAACAAATGTGACCTTCCCCGTAGCCATCCATCTAGACTAAGGATGTAATCCAAATTTTGATTTGACGTTCAACGTCCTTGGATTACGAGCGCTTGTTTCCATCCGCGGATAGAGCGCGTGGATTACAACCGTTTGGCCGGCGGATTACATCCAACCAAAGACAGTTGCGCTGTGGCAGTCGGCGGTTGCGTACGTATGCGTGTAAAAAATGTCGTTCGAAGACCATGGGCCTACTCCGAAGTGCAAAGTGCGAATGTTCGGATCGGACCGACACATGACAGAACCGAATATTATTGAAAAATGCGAAAAATTATCGGATCGGCACAGTTGGGTCTGGTCCATAGTCAATATTCGAAAGAGTGTAGGAGTGTAGGATCGGAACCGACCGAACCAAATAGTAACTTCGTAGCAGGAAACAGCCGAACATTCTTACTCGTTGTCTGTAAATAAAACATGTTAGTTTTATAAGGTAATATTAGTTTTTAAGTAA
Source organism: Apamea sordens (assembly GCA_945859715.1). Lineage (NCBI taxonomy): Eukaryota > Metazoa > Arthropoda > Insecta > Lepidoptera > Noctuidae > Apamea > Apamea sordens. The sequence continues at coordinate 17,883,779 of OX244008.1, read as the reverse complement.
TATAAATATTAGTCTTCTCATTTGTTAATTATATATTTTAAAATTCTAAGCACCTTTTTAGCCTGAAACACAGGTCCCCACCTAGTTCAGGCAAATGAGCAACTGTGTCATCTATAATTTTTAAGATATAATAATAATATAATTTAGAAGTTATTGTAAATCTGCACCATTTTTATAAATAAACGTTATTATTATTATTGGTAAACTTTTGTTTCTTAGCTCTTCAGCTAGTTTAAGCTACATTAACGGGCCCAAGCCAAGTCAATGTAGCGTGTGTGTGGTGTTTTTTTTTAAGAAGAATTAATTATGAGGAGTGATTTCATTTTCGTCAATTTGCATGAACTTTCTAACGATTCTACAGGTTTATTATTATTATTATTCGGCCGATACTACTTCGTAGTAGACCCCCAGAGTCGCGAACGCGATATTATTAGCCAACTAATTGATCTCTATAGAGATCTCCCATGCTTATGGGACATTACGTCGGAATCTAATAAAGAAGCTCGTCAAAATAAAAAAAATACCCTTACTACAACATGGTTAATACGGTCCGCGCACGATACGAGTGCATACGTATTTTCACGCCAGAAGACGGCTCGCGATTAAGTGTTGGCGCGTGGATTACCTACATCCGTGTAGCCGAAAATCATAACGCGGATGGAAACCAAATTCCCACCAAGGTCACCTTGGTTTGTACGCTGGATTACATCCGTCTAGAATAGGCTTAAGTCATCGTGGTCCGCCGGCCTACACCCGCCCCCCGACCAATTAGGTCGCCACAAATTAGAAAGCTAAGTTCACAGTGACCAGGGGGCCTAAAAAGGCCACTTTGGCAGAATCACTATATGATAACAATATGAACCATATTAAAAATCGTAAAATGGTCACAAACTGACAATTCATATTATGATCTGTATGCAATTCATATCACGTAATTCATCTATTTGACAGTTTTGTATGGAGATTCGTAAAATGGTCCACAAATTATGAATTGCTTTATTGAAGTTTAATGTCAAATAGCAGATTCATAAGAAGTTAGTCAATAGCAACATCTCACAAATCATATGGGAGGTTTTGTGAAGAAATATTGTTATAGTGGAAGATTGAGGCCTTTATAAAAAAATCTGGAGCACGCGTAGGTACCCTTATCGAAACCATTATAAATCGCCGACGAAGTGTAGCTCCTCTGAAAATGAAAATAGTCTTCGAAATGCCGGACCTCGAGTTTTTTGGCGTATAAAGGATAGATAAACGTGTTTCATGATCTTATTCATGAGCTGGAGCCATACATTTATACCCGCCACGATGGCATAAGTACTAACTACCTCCAAGGCAAGTAAAAGGATTGTGATGACAGTAGTGTGTTAACTAAGTAGTTCCAGATAGACACTATCATAATAATATATGATTGTAGAGGTCACAGAGCATGTAACATAGAGGTTTACTCTGTACCCTCTCAATGAAATAAAAACTTTGATCATATGCCTAAATGATAACTTACTACAATCTTCTATTCACATTTTAGGTGCTGAGTACACTTAGTTTTTATGCATTGGATCATACCAGAGATTTATTGGAGCAAGTGCATATCATAAGATGCACTAAGTTAGTGTATCTAACTGTGTGAGAGCCGTGACATGGGTGGTTCCTCCGTCGACCTATCTTAAGTAGGCGTTTTCATCATATTAGATTAGACCAAATAAGTTTTATATATTTTGAGATACCTGGTATATCAAACGATTTTATATTTAATGTATGTTATGTCAAACGATGTTATATTTAATGTATGTTATGCTTATAAAAATTAGTTATTTTAAAATTATATCATTCGTTCATTATATTGATTAATCGCTATATTAAATAAAATTATAGGTTCAGTTGTTATATGTTGTTTATATTAGAGATTTTGTTGTTATATCATCTATTACTTACCCCTCTAAGCTCACTTAACCTAAATTTTCACGCTGAGGTTTTTACAGATCGGCTGCTGTCTCTTCTTTAACCCTTATCTGAAAGGCTTATCTGAAAGAAACGAAATACCTAATAACTTGATATTGTATTGAATACCTATCATGAAACTGAAGTTTCTGAATTCTGATTTATCTACTCATTTTAAACGTGAATTCTAGTTTTACTTTATTTTCGTATGCCAAATTTGAACATGATGCTATCAATTATTGAGGAGTTCCCTTATGAAGAAACAACTCTGGCTGCAGCATCAGCATAAACTGGTAATTATTTTAGTTTTACTACATAAACCTAACGCGTATGTCAAATTTGAATACGATGCTACTAACTGTTAAGGAGTTCCCTCATGAAGAAACCACCCTAGCTGCAGCATCAGCACAAACTGGTAATTATTTTGTTGTTACTAGATAAACCTAATGCGTATGCCAATTTTGAAGACGATGCTATCAAGTGCTGAGGAGTACCGTCATGAAGAGACGACTCTGGCTGCAGCATCTGATACTATAATAATATGCTCATTTTTTTGTTTATATAAAATTAAAAACTTAGCTTTCCTCCACAGCGATTACACCCTCTTTATTCGCGGTCCGCATCAACGACAAACGTAAAACATCGACTCGTCCTCGCTTGGAACTTCATTTTAGAAAAAGTGTGTAAGAAATAAATCGGAACATTTTATTTAGGTACATTGATATAATTATTATCTTACACGTAAAATGTTTTAGGTAGGTAGATTTTCCAGGTCCTCGGTATCATGTACAAGTTCTACGCGAAAACTGTCCTCGGTTTAGTGATATAATGTCGCCGACTGGCTGCCTAACGGCGCGCTACTTGTTGCCAGTCTTTCGTGGAGATAGCTTTCGATCGGACGTCCGTATATCACGCGCTACCGTTTCGCGAACAATGTCGCATTCCAATCAGCAATATGTTAAATAAATATAAGTAGTTTATAAAAAAAGAGAGTGCGATTCGGAAAACGAAGTCGGAACTCGTGTGGCAGTTTTCGACTCACTTAAATCGGACACAAGTGCGTGTGCGCTGCAAAGAGTACGTGCAAATTTAGTGAAAAGGTGTCGCATGGGTATTAGTGTTGGAGGTGGACATGTGGATTGCCATCGCCGAAGTATGCAACAACAACATGTGAACTTTTAATAAACTGATACCTGCAGTCGATTAGTACATTGCCAAAAGCACACATTTAAAAAAAGCCCTTATCTGGGCTACACACAGACTTATATTGGCTAGATAACGCAAGTCTCATCGTCTCTAAAGAAACCAAGCGTGCCATTATTTTTCTACCTACTGTGACGTCACATGAGCGATTTAGTGATGGGAACTCCCTGTCCGCGAGTAAACGATTCAAAACGATTTAAAGGCTCCGCCGCCGCGTTTCGCCTCGCTCGTCCGCCAATACTCTTTGGATCGAGATGTCGCGTGCGCGCATCCCGTCCGCTTGCATGTTATTGTTTAAGTTCGCCGCTCTTCAAGTTAGACGATGTATCCCAATGATATTCTAGAAAACAGATATGTTATGAGCGCGCAAATCGTGAAGACTAGAAAACGTCCTAATTGGGACGTATTGCCTCTGTGTCGCGCACGTCTACGAGATAGACGGTGCGCGCTACTACGTAATTATCATCCAAAATGCCATCTTGTGTACATAAAAAGTGTACCAATTATGTTACCAAAGTTAATAAAACACAAGGGATCTCATACCACACAGAAGTACACAATATACTTCGATTTATTAATATATTTCAATTATTTTCCTAATATTCTGATATTTGGAGGTTAGAAAAAAGAAAGAGATGGAAAATACATTTTTTGTCGTAAGAACGACAAGGATGCGTGCACTCCGGACATAGAATAAAAGTACAGATGCGAATATTAGGCAGTAAAGTCATCTTTACAGCAGAGTTCTAGTTTCCCTTTTAATAACTTTTCTTTATAATTTTGTTTGATATATTTAATTATAAATTAAACAAAAAAACTATAATTGATAAGTATACAACAGTTCGCCTCCATTCCGCTCACGAAATAAAAAAGCTCTCTAAGAGACAGAAAACAAATAAATTAAATCTTTTCGAAGATGTATGATTATTTTTACAATATATATATTTCTTTCTTCTTAAAACGTGTTTTATTTTTCACCTACCTACCTTTTAATAGTGTTTATTCGTTGCATAGGCACAAATCCCGACTGCAAATTCTGTACACGCGGTTTGTACTTTCTGCCTAGTTAATTTGTTAGTCTATGATGCCAACGTGCTGTGATTGGTGGCCCGAATAATGTTTGTTTACATTCACGCGCAATTGACACATCAAACATCTAGCTGTCACTTTTTTTCTTATTGGTTTTTATCGAGCTATCCTTTTTCTATCCTTTTTACTTGTAGTGAAATGTAAAATGAATGAAAAGTGTGTATGTGTGTTGCCTCTCGGCGCGGAACACATTTTTCTGTTGTTTTGTAAGTGTATAACATATCTGTTTACTAGAAAATCATTGATGTATCCTCTATTGACGTAGACGGCTGGTGAATGTCCTGTAACACGAAGTAACTATTAAATAATCCTAATATCAGCGTCAAGACGTCCACTTTTTCCGACCCATTACATTTAGAATGAAACGAGTACCTACTAATCGATTTTTGCAAGATAACAGTGATAATTTAACTTTGGGATCACTTGGAAATCTGTAAATATAATTAATAATATTCTACACAAAATCACTAAATTGAAACATTGCAATAAAAAAAAATTACATGTCACAAAATACCCAACGCAAACATTATCATTCCTCTGTTTCCAGAATCGATTAGAATCGAGAACAACTGTACAAACTGTGTGTACAACACTATTTGCTTTATTTGACAGAAAAATGAGAATAGCGACTGTACCACGAAGCTGAGCGATAAGTGAAAATATCGATCATTTTAATTTTCATTGCGTGTTTTAATAGACAAGTCCTACATACTACCTTGTAACTAAAAACGGCAATGTATCATGAATTATTCGATACACACTCAGTTGCATAGTGTTCATTGTACGACCACAATGAACACAAAATAATTGATTTTGCAATAAAAAACACATAATTTAATAACAAAATGTCTTACCACTGAAAGGAAACCTTTCCATTGTCTCGTCCCATTTTTTTTGTGTAGTTTTTACAGCTCAATACCGCACAATTTGGCATTTTTTAGTTTTTGTTTGACGTCTGGCATCAAGAACGTTCGAGCGCGGACTGATTAGAAATGACGCTGAAGGAAGTCAATTTTACTCCCTTTTTACACGCGAAGTACATACACTTGCGTCGTCTAGCCAATATAAGTCTGTGGGGCTACATTTAATTCAATGAATTGTTTCTTGATAAACAGAATTAGGTCTGAAACACAAAATACAGAGTGTATCTGAAATCCGGATCACTATGCCTATAAAACAGTATCAGCTGATACCTACGCGTAGGCAGGTATCATCAGGTATGACGTAGCGTAGGTTTCTTTCGATAAAAGTTTGTTTGGCGGCACGCGACAAAGCAGGTTCATGACCCGGGAATCCGGGATTATACAAACCGCCTCAGGCGGCTCCTTTGACACAAAACTGTAGGTAGTAACACGTAAACTTTGTCGAGCGATCAGTGTTGCCTTTTTTATTATTGATCCATAGTTATGTTAAAATTATGTTAATAACCAAAGATTAAAGACATGCCACAATAATACCATTATAACTTAAATTAAATAACTGAAATATATAAAGTCAAATTGTAAAATAAATTCATTAGGTAGTTAAATCGCAATCATTTTTAAATTCATTAAAATCTCTAAAATTATTTAGTACATCTTTAAATTAATTAAAATGAATATAAATTAAAATCAAAATAAAAAAATATCAGATTTTATATTTTATTTTTATTTAATTATATTACTGGGGAAAAATAATAATCTCAAATCCATCAAATGGTTACGTAAATTGCATTTCAATGTCCCCCAGAGATCAGCAGTGCGATTCTGTAACCATCTCACCGTGAAAACTTAGGTGAAGTGAGCTGTCATTCCAAATAATGCTAGGGATTGACACTACTGACAACTCACATCAAGCTCACTTCACTTGAGTTTTCACGGTGAGATTTTTACAGAATAGACCGGCGGCCTATCTCCATTCCTTTTTCCTCATCCAATTATAGGCAAAACTCATACATGGTGCGAGCGAGAAAGGACTATATTATTTCATGTAAAGAGTTCTCTTTTGACCCATTTACCACCAAAGCCCATTCTGCACGCATTCAGCTGAATGCCAACTTTTTTAACAGCGCGTAGTGTTTTATTTTGTTGTGCTATTTTTCCCCATGTCATTAATGCCTAACATGGCGTCTGAATGTATTCGTTACTTATTACTTAATTTAATTCATTTTATTTGTATTTTTATCGTGCTTGCTACTTAGTTGTTAGTGATCCTAAGATTTGTACTACCTTCTCTGTGTCTACTCGTGAGAACCAGCCGGTCGATTCTGTAAAAATCTCATCGTGAAAACTCAAGTGAAGTGAGCTTGATGTGAGTTGTCAATAGTGTCAATCCCTAGCATTATTTGGAATGACAGCTCACTCCACGCTCACTTCACCTAAGTTTTCACGGTGAGATGGTTACAGAATCGCACTGCTGTAATTGGCTCTGTGTCGCTTATACAATTGTTATTAATTTGGTTTAGTGTTGGTTCTCCTACTTTTAAATAACTAAATATGTACGCAGTACGATGCCGAATAACACTCTTAGGGATTGGACAGGGTTTTTGGTACATACTGTATAATAAATATTTGCTTCTTACACCGACTTATTATGTTGAATGCAAGTCCTCAAAAATTTATGTCATTTCATCTATCAACGCAAAAATGGCCAGTGCAGTTTCAGGTCACGAACTTTTTGTATAAAGATCTCATTTTATCTATCGAAGAAATATTTAGTTACTAAAAAAATAATTAAAAAGTTGTTAAAAAATGAACTCATTTTTTTAGGACTGTACTTTTGGTATGGCGAATCCGGTGTTTTGCGAGTTTGGTAATTTGCGAATTTGGTATTTAGTGTTTCTGGTATAAAGCTTATGAGCCCTTTGGGGCCCCTAGACTGGCTGGTCTCCTAAGCCGGGGCCCTTGTAGTAGGCCTATAAATCCGAGGATGGCTGTTGGTAAATACTTTGTGCAATATATCGATACTTCCGATTTTAGCCACGCGCCGATAGATCCTTGTACATAAAACTGTACGTGGGGTATGCGCTCGGCTCAGTGTGTGGGTGTATGGCAGGGTGGAGTACGACGCGTACCGCAGCGAGCTGGAGGCCAGCGGCGGGAACCCGCCCGAGCTGCTGCTGGCCAGCATCGAGCGCCATCGCCGACACTACGAGCGCCTGCGCGACGACTCCGCCGTCAAGCTCAAGCTGCTGCACGAGAACAGGGTACGCAGCCATCGCACGTTACACATTCTGAACGCTAACTCGTCAACGGTCTCGCGAAATTTTAGGTTCCGACGGCATCGATCACCTCGTCGACTAATCAAAAGTGGTAACCGAAGGGCGCGTTTCGGTTTCAGGTGAAGGTGATGAACAAGCAGCTGCTGCTGTTCCACAATGCGGTGTCGGCGTACTTCAGCGGCAACAACGTGGCGCTGGAGGCGGCCGTGCGGCACTTCAACATCCACCCGCCGGCCGCCGCACCGCCCGCGCCGCCCGCGCCCTCGCCCGCGCTGGCGGCGGCGCTGAGCGCGGCCGTCACGGTGGCGCCCGCGCCGCCCGCGCCCCCGCGCCCCGCGTAGGCGCGCGGAGTGGGTGACACGCCCGCGCCCCCGCGCCCCGCGTAGGCGCGCGGAGTGGGTGACACGCCCGCGCCCCCGCGCCCCGCGTAGGCGCGCGGAGTGGGTGACACGCCCGCGCCCCCGCGCCCCGCGTAGGCGCGCGGAGTGGGTGACACGCCCGCGTGCTGAGTTAGCTTCGTCATTTAATTAAACCTCTCGCGAATACCCCCTCGGCCGGTCGTAAACACTGAAAGGGCTTCGACCCTCATTTAATAAATTTTGTACTCCCATGTTTTCATAATGCGTTATTGTACGAATTCATAAGTTCCTATTATGTTGTAGACTTATTACAGGAAACGTGCTATGCCGTACGTCAGTCCGTTTTATGTGGACGCGGAAACTGTCATTATGTAAAAAATCCATCTGAAAATCGTAAAATCAAACATTTCCAAACAATCGTACTTCCATCTCCAATATTTTTTTTAAATCAATAAATTTCCAAAGCTGACGATATGAATTGTTTGAAAAGGTGATAATAATTCTTGCGCATTATGTGGATCGTAGGAATATCGCGACGTGAGCTCACCGTGAGAAAAGACCGGAGATTAGATATAGGTCGTGTGTGATATGAAAATTGCAAAGCTTTATTTTTATTTCGTGTAATATACTAAGACGCGCTTTTGACCAAATTGAAATGACCCTTGCGACTCTCTGATTTAATGATAGAACTATGCTTGGAGCGTTACTTATTACTACTTCACATCACTACATTGCGTTTACTAAAGTCAAATGTTAACTCACAGTGTACTGTAATGTAGTGAGCCTATTAGCTCGTAAGTATATTTTTGCATGTAACGCATTCTGAGCATATATTTTACTATGACGAATATATCCTTTACATAATTATGTAGGAACTGAATAATTTATTTTTGTAGTATATTACTTAAGTTTGAAGACTTGTTCCGCCACGCTTACATTGTGTATGCTTATCTTCTATTCATTCCAGTATTTATTATTGCTTTGCACTTGCCTAGTTGTGTAGTTTTCAAAGTCCATGTTATAATTACATTTATTACAATAATTTGGTTTGTTAAATAAGACCCAATGTTAGTCTAATTTATTAGCTCAACATTATCCTTCCAATGTACTCGCAATCTACAGCTTGTGTGTTCAATAACATAGTTGATGAAAAATGTTCTCCACATTAGAGCTAGCAGGTATAATGTTGATGGCCATGGGGACGGCGTGTTCCCATGGTATTGTGACCATTCATTATTTAAGAAGAAAAATTAATGTATAATAAGTTAATGTATATAATATTTCCCGTTTGTAATATGTCCTGTAAAATGAAGAGATTGGGTGTTGAAGCATTTAAAATAAAGTTGTTGTAAGTAATACTAATAATGTCATCAATAGCCTACATTATCACAGTAATAATCTATGAACTTTCACACAATGTACTTATAGGATATTGTATTATTGCAACTTATTGTTATAAGTGACAATGAAGTCTTTAGTGGGTATATTATGTATTGTAATCTTGTTGATTATTACACCCCCAGTTATTAGCAGTTTAAGTGAACATCGAGTTGGCCACAATGGACACGTTCTCATCGCCCAGTACTAATTTTGATCTCAAATTGTTGTTAGTCGCGAGGTGCACTTACACTGCCAATGCATGGGCATCTTAACAAATTATGACAATATTGCACAGAAGTAGCTCGAGTATCTTAGGTATGCGGAGCATAGGAAAAGTTTTCAACTAGCTAGTCAAGTTCTTGTTTTAGTTAATTGTATCAATGTGACTTATTTAAATATTATTATTTTAGAGATCAAATTATACACTATTATTGTAAATGTAAGAATGTGTTTATCATATTTTTTAAGGAGTGTAAAATAGATCACTTGCAACTTTATGCTGTTTCATTTACATCTTGACTTGAATTTGCTAATCAGTATTTCAAAGTTATGACAATTAATGTCAAATTAAATGATAGAAATGAAGTTTGGATTAGTAATGTTGCGCGCCACAGTTAATGCCTGGTACATGGTGACATTAGTTCCCACTAGCGCCATCTAGAATCGTGTAGCAGAACTAATACGAGTCAAATCCTTCTAGAAATTTTGATGCTAGAACTTTCTAGAACTGTCGGCATCTGGTCAGTTGGGGCCGGTATGTACTCGAACATTCTAAATGTTTCTACAATAGAAGGTTCTAGAACTATCTGCGGCACTATATAAGGCCGGGATTAGCCACGACACGACCGAGTCAGTGTTGGATACGCGATACAAGCGAATACATCGAAAGCGATCTTCAATTGCACTTAAGTGCAATTGTGTTTTATAAATAGTGTGTTCGAGTTGTTATTAGTGTTGTTTAATGAAAGTGTGATTTTTGGTAATTTATATCGGCAGTTTTAATTGTCACGAATACCGAAGCTCGTAACAATTTGTGTCAGAAGCGAGGATTAAAATCATGCCGATTTTACCTAAAGACGACACGGAGCGCATCCGTACCCGGAGTCAACGCCAACAGGAGACGGACTGGAGACGTTTTGGTGGAGCTATGCCGCAGAGATCGGAGGGCCAGCTACCAACCACGAAAGCCGACCTGTCCGAAGCAGCTGCAGCATCAGCAGCACCAGACTTTGCTGCCCTGATGATGATGCTGCAGGAGCAGTCCCGCCGACAGGAGGAAAAGGCTCGTCGGTTGGAAGAACAGCTCCAGCGGGACAAGGAGGAACAGGCCCGTCGGTTGGAAGAACAGCTGCTGCGTGACAGGGAGGAACAGGCCCGCCGACAGGAGGAACAGGCTTGCCGCCAGGAAGAGCAGATGCTCCTTTTGAAGGACCTTCACGCTACCTTCGGGAAAGACATGAAGGAGGTGAAGGATAAGGTTGCTCAATATGGCAACCGCCTGTCGGAAGCTGAAATCCGAATCGACCAAGTAAATAATCGGGTTGACAACGTGATGGCAGACGTGAAGAAAACCGTGATGGCTGACGTAAAGAAAACGGTGGATTACCTTAAACTTGGGGATGGAATCGCAGCTCCCGTAGCTACAACACCTTTGCTACGTGGATTCAAAGTGCCACCTATCGACGGAACTTCTTCCTGGTCGGCCTACAAAATCCAGTTTGAGGCTGTCATGACGGCGAATGGTTGGAATAAAAGTCAGGCCATGACTGCCCTTACCCTAGGCCTGCGCGACCAGGCCTTAACTGTTCTGGAAGCTCTCGGTAAGGAAGTGACTTATGGGCAGCACCTTGAGGCATTGGAGGATCGGTATGGCGACGCTCACCTGGAACACGTGTTTCGTGCGCAGCTCAAGGATCGCGTGCAACGCAGTAACGAAAACCTGCAGCAGTGGGCCCTTGAAGTGGCGAAGCTGGTGCGTAAAGCTTACCAGTCCGTACCTGCGCTTATTGATGGGAATTTGGTGCTGGCATGGGATCGACGGCATCCGCGACCTTGAAGTTAGAGCTGCTGTGAGGCTCGGGCACCACGAGACGCTTAAGGACGCCTTGGCCCATGCACTGGAGGTGGAAGCTGTGCGGCAGGATCATCGTTCCCATCGCGTCAGGGAGGTTGCAGCGGCTACAGTTCGCGACCGCAATAAAGGATACAGTCCTAGGTGCTACGGCTGTCGGGAAAGGGGCCACCTTCGATCCAATTGCCCTAAGCGAACTGCAGAAAGGGTAGGCAATGACCTTCCATAGAAAGTGGCACGAACTTTGGTCAGAGCCACCGACATCTCTGGGGTACGTGTGCTGAACCTTTGTGTTCAGGAACAGATTATAGAAAAAGGCACACTAGTTGGTCCTAGGCAAGAAAGTAAGGAAGTCGTACCTATGTGAGGATGCTCAAGACAGACCTCAGCAACGAGTGGGAGGAAAGCCTACAATTGTACAATGTTGGTGCACTATGGGAGAGGATAGGCCTTGACGTCGCGGGGCCGTTTCCGGAAAGTGAAAGTGGTAACAAGTAGTTCATGGTTGTGGTGGATTGCAAAATAAAATTCTATTCTATTCTATTACTTCACTAAGTGGCCGGAAGTCTTCGCCATTCCAAATCAAGAAGCTTCGACAGTTGCAGATAAGTTAGTTTATGAAGTTTTCTGTCGTTTTGGAGTTCCTTTAGATATTCACAGTGATCAAGGAAGGAATTTTGAGTCCCAAATATTCCAGGAAACTTGTCGAGTTATGGGTAATCATAAAACAAGAACAACTTCTTACCACCCACAATCGGACGGAATGATGGAACGCTTTAATCAGACACTGGAGAGGTACCTAACAAAAGTTGTGGAAAATCAGCAACGAGATTAGGACAAGCACGTTCAACCGTTTTTGTGGTCATATCGAAGCGCTGTTCACGAAAGTAGATCGGTGACACCAGCTTTCGCAAACTTTGGAAGAGAATTACGGCTGCCTGCAGACCTGATCACCGGAATACCACCTGATGGCCCATGCAGTATAACCGATTATACGAATAACTTGCGGAACCTACATCTTTTTAGTAAGATAAGTGACAGGAATAATTTTAACACTAGGAATAGGACGTAAATAACGCCCTACTGCAGATCCAAAATTGGTTCACTGCTAATAATTTAGTATTAAATGGGAAAAAAACGAAGTGCATAAGATTTTCTTTACCAAATGTCAAAAGTAGTCATTGTGAGATAGAATTGAATCAAGAGAAACTAGAATTCGTCGATGAAACGGTTTTCCTGGGGATCACGCTCGACTCAAGGCTTCAATGGGGTCCTCATTTAACATCCCTTGCAGGACGACTAAGTTCAGCAGCGTATGCTGTGAGAAAAATCCGCCAATTTACTGATGTTGATACCGCGAGACTAGTCTATTTTAGTTACTTTCATAGTATTATGTCGTACGGTATTTTACTATGGGGACGAGCTGCAGACATCGAGTCTATTTTTATTCTGCAGAAAAGAGCCATCAGAGCCATATATAGCCTCCGCAGGCGTGACTCTCTAAGAGAATTGTTTAAAGATATTAACATCATGACGGTACCTTGTCAATATATCTATGAAAACATTATGTACGTAAGGAAAAATCTACATCTTTTTAGTAAAAGAGGTGAAAGACATAATTATACCACTAGAAATAGGGAGCAATTAGTTCAACCAGGTTTCAGGCTGGCTAAAGTAGACTCATCTTTCATGGGGTACTGTTTAAAATGTTACAATAAAATACCTCCCCACATAATAGAACAGAATGAAACGAAATTTAAATCTTGTATAAAACGCACACTATGCAGCCAGGCATATTATAAATTAGGGGATTACATCGCTGATAAAAATGCTTGGCTAAACGCTGGTCCTGCTCCATAAGGACGCATAAATAAATTGATTAGCATTTGAAAATACTGTTGGAGCTGCTGAAGATTTTAAAATACTTTTTTGCATTATATAAATTCAATCTCCTAGTATTGTATAATTGTATAGCACATGTGTGAGTACTATGTACTATGGGCAAAATTTCCGCGTGCTCACCTTAAAAGCGATAATCGCATAGCACGGTTCACGACTCGATCGCACAATGCATGCGTTTTGACCAATAGGATGCACGAACCGTATTTTAGTCGTGTGCGTATTAGTATAATGATGTATAGAAGTGTGCGACTCTCACTAGGCACGTGCTATGCTCACTAAATTGTTTGTGAGACGATTTCCTTAATGGGCATGGCCGGCGTGAGCTCTTCATGAATTCTTATTTTGTTATTGACTAGCTTCTGCCCGCGACTTCGTCCGCGTAGATTTCGGATTTGTGACAGGATTGCGTATCTCAAAAGGAAATCAAAATAACCCATAAAGATACTATTTTTTTTTAAAATAAATAGAAGGAAGAAGATGAATTTTTTAAACTTTGCGAAAATTATGAAAACTTTATAACACTATACAGATGCGATGTAAATAGTTATATTATTATTATGACTTGATTTTTGATTTTGTAAACTTATTTACCGACAATCGTAATATTTTAATTTCGCCATAACTTAAAAACCAAACGTCCAATTTTAATCATTCAAAGACCAAATATTATCTACATAAACAGTACTTAGTGATGAAATAATTTATTTTGATAAGCATTAATAGCATGAGTAAAATAAATGCGTTTAAATGTAGTCCAAAAAAAATTCAAGATTTTTAAATAAAAAATGGTTGTTGTGCCTCACTCGACATAGATAGGTATAGTGTGTCGCGGACTTTTTTGTGGATATTTATATGATCTACAATTAATTTGAACATTTTATGGTTCTATCTTTTATAGTTTAGGCAGCGTACGCAAAATACGTAACTTTTCTGGTTTATTTTTTACACCTTGTCTCCGAAAAACCCAAATATCTTACGGAACCCTATTTTTTCTAAAATTAAATTTAACCTACGTTACTTGTGGATAATGTAGCTTTCGAATGGTGAAAGAATTTTTTAAATCGGTCCGGTAGTTTTGAGCCTATTCATTACAAACAAATAAACAAAGTTTTCCTCTTTATAATATTAGTATAGACAAGAAGTAATTTTAATAGGTACTCATATCTTCTGTTTGGTTTAGACAATCAATGTATTATTGATATTGCTGTATTAAATTAGTATCAACTTTCCACAAAAATAGAATAATTTGGAATAAGAAATGTCAAACTATGTATTACAATTTACATATCTATTACATCCACTTTAATTATGTTCCTCTCTCTATCGGGGCTATAAATTTACGTTACTTATGAACACTTTCACTTGACTGCCTCCCCAATTTTCACCATATCCTATGCGATGCCGCCATACAAATCGGAGCGAATGCATTTGGTGCGTTGACGGCATGTTGCGTTAAAGGTATTCTTTTTACTTGTGCAGTGCTATTGAAAAGTAAATAACTATATGTCTATGTGATTACACTTGGGAATACGTATATGTCAAGAAAGAAGCAAGTTACGTAATTTTATTGGAAATTGACAACATATTTTGGTATCTTTTTCTTTTATTGCTCTACAAATTCGAACATGAATCAATGGATTAGCAATATCCTTCAAAATGATTCAGGTAGAGATGTTTTGATTGAAATAGCACAATTACAGTAATAATTCTGAACTAATACTTGGCGCAGTTCATACAATGTTATCAGAGCTTTTTGTTTATAGTTGCCGCAACTTTTGCCGTAATGCCAACGTATGGCAATAGCCGCCCTATTGTTTAACCGGATTTCCAGACATTCCCACTAAATAACAATGGGATTTAAATAATGAACTTATTTTTATTGCAGTTGCAAAAGTTGCGGCAGTCTTTTATTGCTCTATGTTATAGAGCAATAAAAGAATAAAAATAAGTTCATTGTCTTAATCCCATTATTATTTAGTGACAATGTCCGGACACCCGGTTAAACAATAGGACGGCTTATTATAATACAAGGGCCTACGGCCATACGTTGGCGAAAAGATAACCAACTTTATTACCTTAAGATTATCTCATATGTTTTGCAGTTGTTACTTGTATTTGGTTCAATACTTTTAACAGTTGTAATATTCGTTTTATCCATTAATTTATCACACCTTTGATTTGATTGTAAATAAGTATAATAACGAGATTTCACAAACAAGGTATCTTTCTAATCAACTCGACAGGCGCGTTGCCGGCATTGCAACCTACCTATGACAAGTTTTTTTGACAAATATAACATTTATTTAGTTCCTACGCCACGCGCTACTTTAAAATTATGTAAATACAGCATTTTCTTATTATTACCTACTAAGTAAACAATCTTAAACTAGTTTTTTTCTAGTTTTGTTACACAATATTTTAAGAGAACATTAACAAAGAAAGACATAGCCCTCTCAAATCGACGGCACGGTTTGCGCAGTGGTTAAGCGATTGACTGCTGGGCTTCGTGTCGCGGGTTCGATTCCCGCACGGAACAAATATTTGTATGGCCTACAAGTTCCGGGTCTGGCTATTTGTGTATGTGAGTTTAAATGTTAGTAAACGCACCCACGACACAGTAGAAATTCCTAGTGTGGGGCAATGTTTTAATAAAAAATAAAAAAATCGTGTCATATATCTTGTGTTTCTTTATCTTAATAATTAACAAAAATATAACAAAAAACTAAAAAACAACAAATTCACCAAGAAAGTTAGCATGACACTAAATTGAAGACTTCAAAATCGTTGGCAATGTTTTAAACTATGACTACAGTTTAAACAGTGACATTAATCAACGAATTAGTATAATACAAATTGGAATACTGAAAATTAACCTAAAAATAGCTATACAGTGTTATTTGTAAAACGCTATTAACCTCACAGGACAAAAATACTAACATCATAAATAACAACTTTTGTTTTATGACTTTTAATATTATATAATTCATAATTTTTATTTTTTTCATGAACTATTTATTTCAAAATACTTAAATTGATCGCTCTAAGTGTGAAGAACTCTACGCGGAGAAAGCACTAGATAAGTAAACAAATAGTGCGTTGCGAATGCAGGGGCGCGGCGGTACTAACTACAAAAATTAAAAGAAAAAAAAACTTTTTAAAAACAATTTTTTATTACTTATTAATAAAAATAACTAAAAAGTTAAAAATAATTTAAACCTGATAAGAAATAAATAAAAGCGTGTTACATTTTGATGGAACATTAAAGAACATTTAGAACACAATGTAACACGCTTTTATTTATTTCTTATCAGGTTTAAATTATTTTTAACTTTTTAGTTATTTTGATTAATAAGTAATAAAAGCTTGTTTTTAAAAAGTTTTTTCTTCTTTTAATTTTATTTTGAACTTTTTAGTATTTTTGATGCGAGATTGACTACGGCGTAGTTCGTAGCGCGTAGCAGTGTTTTTCCGTTATATGCGTTTACTGCACTTAAGTTACCTGTTCATCTTTAGTCCCTGGTTACCATCTAGCACCAAAGTACTCGTCAAGACGAATCAAACGAGCCCAAACTCGATGGAGTTATGTCGTTTAATTACCGAGTTCCTATGGCCATCGTCCAGCTTCATCATCAGACCTTAGTTACCATCTAGCACCAAAGTACTCGTCAAGACGAATCATACGAGCCCAAACTCGATGGGGTTGTGTCGTTTAATTACCGAGTTCCTATGGCCACCTTCCAGCTCCATCATCAGACCCTGGTTACCATGTAGTATCAAAGTACTCGTCAAGACGAATCAAACGAGCCCAAACTCGATGGGGCTGCGTTGTTTAATTACGGAGTTCCTATGGCCACCTTCCAGCTCCATCATAAGACCCTGGTTACCATGTAGTATCAAAGTACTCGTCAAGACGAATCAAACGAGCCCAAATTCGATGGGGTTGCGTCGTTTAATTACGGAGTTCCTATGGCCACCTTCCAGCTCCATCATCAGACCCTGGTTACCATGTAGTATCAAAGTACTCGTCAAGACGAATCAAACGAGCCCAAACTCGATGGGGTTGCGTCGTTTAATTACGGAGTTCCTATGGCCACCTTCCAGCTCCATCATCAGACCCTGGTTACCATGTAGTATCAAAGTACTCGTCAAGACGAATCAAACGAGCCCAAACTCGATGGGGTTGCGTCGTTTAATTACGGAGTTCCTATGGCCACCTTCCAGCTCCATCATCAGATCAACTCTATGTCATAATAATATTGCATTGTCATCCGATTCATACATGCATACAAAATTTCAGCTCAATTGGAAACCGAGAAGTGGATCAAATTTAACTTGCAAGATATGATTACAGACAGACAACGGGACAGGTGAAACTAAATAAAAGCTTGTAACAGACAACGGGACAGGTGAAACTAAATAAAAGCTTGTAAAATACAGATCTAAAAAGTGTTATTACCTACAACAAAAACTTGAAAGTCTATTTTTGGTTTTGTCAAAAGTCATAGAACAAAAGTGGTTGTTTTTGATGTTATTAATATAGTCCTGCACTCCTGCCAAGTGTTTTAAAAATAACCCTGTATAATGTAATTATACAGTATGTTAACCAACGAAAGGCTTTCCCGCTAACCCGCAATAGAATAGCGTCATGCTAAAAAAATATGACCATTCAAAAATGGTAATGGTTGTTTTTAAATGGTAATATTTATTTAGCATGTATGGACGCTATTATAGAACGCCTTTCGTTAATTAACATACTGTATGTTAAAAATTATAATTAAATTAATATTTCGTAGCTGCTCCTGCCGCATCTAAAATGAAATGTCGTAAAATTATATGGTGATAGTAATATACGGGAAGCGTCAACACTTAGCGAGATGCAAATTGGCACTGCCGCACTCTGGCTACTGACTTTGAAATTTTGTTACACGCCCTTTACTCACACAAATGCATATTGTCTCTAATTGGGCGACACCAGGAAGGGGTGTGGCTTGTCACTAGCTGCGCTTCCGCAGAAATATTTTCTTAAGTGAGCATGCTCATCTTTTGCCGATAGTACATACTATAAAGCTACCATATACTGTTTACGTCTTTCACTGACTTGAATTTGCCCTGGCAGCAGAGAGTATGTCATGCTCACTCAAATGTCTCGCTGATGGTGGCGCGTGTGTTGGATCATTTGGTTCCCTTCAAAATGGTTGAGCTGAATGGTGCTGATCCACGCGTCATGTTCGTGAACGGGCGCCGTCAGTAGGGACTGGTCATCTCTTTGCTGCCATGGCTTATTTTAATTTAACTTATTTTTATTTTTTTTAAACTTTTCATTACGGACGCTTTTAACGTTCTGCATCGTTCTCACATGCATAATTTATAACATAAATGATGTAACCAATACTTTGTAACCATATATTGATATAAAAGAGTGTCCATGGAGTTTCTTGCCCGTTCTTCTCCATAGGTACCTACGCTTTGGAATGGGCAACTAGCTTCATTTTTCTGACTGACCGACCCCTTGACAATTCAAAAGTGCCTGTAATTGGTTTAATTGAAATAAATACTTTGAGTTTGAGTTTGAGTTTGAGGAACAAACTAGATAAACCGCGCTTCAGATTGTCTAAAGTAAAAACTTCTTTTTATGGGGTACTGTGTAAAATGTTACAATAAAATACCACTCGATATTCTTCAACTAAATGAGAAGAAATTTAAAACATGCATTAAACGCACACTAGGTAGACAAGCATATTATAAGTTGGATAAGTATATCGTAGGTATATCTATACTTATTATAAATCTGTAGAAGTGAAAATTCTGTACATTGAAAATATAAAAAAAAAAATGGCAAGGGGTGTTATTCAAACTCAAACTCAAATCATTTAATTCAACTAAACCAATTACAGGTACTTTTGAATTGTCAAAGGGTCGGTCAGTCAGAAAGATGAAGCTAGTTGCCCATTCCAAAGCGTAGGTACAGACGCCAGCACATCAAGCTACTACAATCTGTCAAATTTCTTTAATAGATTTTCAACTTTATCGTTAAAGCTTTAAGGTTCAAGGTTGATTGGGAAAATTTGACAGTTTCGGGTAGCTTGACCTGCTGGCGTCTGTACCTATGGAGAAGAACGGGCAAGAAACTCCATGGACACTCTTTTTTAAATCATAAAATTGTTACAAAATATTTGATTACATCATTCGTGTTGAAATTAACCATGTGAGAACGATGTAGAAATACGTGCACGTTAAAAGCGTCCGTTATAAAAAAAACAAAAACAATTCAGAAATTAAAAATTAAAATAAGCCGAGGCAGCTAAGAGATGACCAGTCCCTACTGGCGGCGCCCGTTCACGAACATGACGTATGGATCAGCACCATTCAGCTCAACCATTTTGGAGGGAACTTAATGATCCAACACACACGCCACCACCAGCGAGACATTTGAGTGAGCATGACATACTCACAGCTGCCAGGGCACATTCAAGTCAATGAAAGACGTACCCAGTAAATGGTAGCTTTATAGAAAGTACATAGTGCTCACACGTGTGCTATGCAATTATACAATTCTAAGCAATTGAGTTTATACAATGCAAAGATAGTTTTTTTTTTTCCAATGTTCAGCAGCTCCAACAATGTTTCCGAATGCTAATTAGTTTATGCGCCTCTGTGGAGCAGGACCAGCATTGAGCCAAGCATTTTTGTCAGCGATGTAATCTCCTAACTTATAGTATGCTTGGCTACATAGTGTGCGTTTAATACAAGATTTAAATTTCGTTTCATTCAGTTGGAGTATGTGGGGAGGAATTTTATTGTAACATTTTAAACAGTACCCCATGAAGGATGAGTCTACTTTAGCCAGTCTGAAACCTGTTTGAACTAATTGGTCCCTATTTCTAGTCCTATAGTTGTATCTTTCACCTCTTTTATTGAAAAGATTTGAATTTTTTCTTACGTACATGATGTTTTCATAAATGTATTGACAAGGTACCGTCATGATGTTAATATCTTTAAACAGTTCCCTTAAAGAATCGCGCCTGCGGAGGCCATATATTGCTCTGATGGCTCTTTTCTGCAGAATAAAAATGGACTCGATATCTGCAGCCCGTCCCCATAGTAAAATACCGTAAGACATGATACTATGAAAGTAACTGAAATAGACTAGCCTCGCGGTATCTACATTAGTAAATTGACGGATTTTTCTTACAGCATAAGCTGCTGAACTTAGCCGTCCTGCAAGAGATGTTAAATGAGGACCCCATTGCAGCTTTGAGTCGAGCGTGATCCCCAGGAAAACAGTTTTATCGACGAATTTTAGTTTCTCTTTGTTCAATACTATGTCACAATCACTACTTTTAACATTTGGTAAAGCAAATCTTATGCATTTAGTTTTTTTCCCATTTAATACCAAATTATTAGCAGTGAACCAATTTTGTACCTGCAGTAGGGCGTTTTTACGTCGTCAAGATTTGATGCACGCCTATTTATCTTAAAAATTAAGGAAGTATCGTCAGCAAATAACACCATTTGTGGTTGGTTCTTTAATAAATGGGGTAGATCATTAATATATACTAAAAAGAGGAAAGGACCTAAAATCGAGCCTTGTGGAACACCCATTTTTACTTTTAAAGCAAGAAAATTGACACCATTTATTTGAACTTTTTGTTGTCTATCATATAAATAAGATTTTACTAATCTGAGCGCAAGTTGACCTAGTCCGTAATGCTCGAGTTTAAAAAGTAAGGTTTCGTGATTGACGCAATCAAATGCCTTGGAGAGGTCACAAAAGATTCCTATGGCATCTTGGGCCTCCTCCCACGCTGTAAAGATGTGCCCTTCGTATGCCGGAACGTAGATCTGCGCGAGACACAATGGCTTTTTAATTGTGTCTGTAATTACGGCATTCAAGAGGTTACACCGGCGTCAGTCGTACAACGTCCTTTGGTGAAACGATATTGCTGATCATGTAAGATTTTGTTGGTGTTAAAATGATTAAGCATTTGATTGAGCATTACCTTTTCGTACACCTTGCTGAATACGGGCAACACGGATACTGGTCTATAATTGTTGGTGTCTTTGCTGTCCCCAGATTTAAAAAGCGGTATAACCTTACTGTATTTCATTAAATCCGGGAAGACTCCTTGATCTACACACAAATTAAATATCAAAGCTAAGTATGGCGCTATAGTCTCGATTATGGATGTACAAACTTTGATAGACATTCCCCATAAATCTTCGGTCAATTTGATTTTGATTTGCCGAAAAGCTTTTATAACAATCATATTTACAGGACAAACAATCATATTTATAGGACGTGTGTTTTGTATTGATTATAATGAAATAATCAATTACGACAAATAAATAATTATAATTATTTGCGCCGTCAGTATAAAAGTAAAGTGTGTCGCGTGTGACTTGTATGTTTTTACCGACTTTTCATGTACAAGATGATCTAAATATTTTTATAAAACAATAAATAAAGTGTTTCTGGTAGCATGTCTAATCCAGGATCAAGCCCATTTGGCCGTAGCCAATTACTACGGAGAAGTCCCCCACCAACGCCATTACCCCCATTACCGCCATTACCCCTGAGCGACCCAAATCCACCAGCACCCGCGGAGAATGAATTGCCGAGTGAAGTCATCAGTACGCCGGAGATCCAGAAGTGGTTAGGCTCCATTGATGGCATATTAAACGAAGTTTGCAGTATTGTCGGTGAAGGAAAAATGAACTCGGAACAGAAACTTCGTGTCTCCACTCTATGCAGGAGGGTCTCAAGTGGGACCTCTCAGATGGCCGTCTTATACCAATCGCTGAAGCAGAAAACGATTCTGGCCCATACCACAATCCAGCACCTTCAGGTTCACCAGAATGTTGTGGATTCTCTCCAGCAATTCAAAGAGGTCGTTCAAACTAAGATGAGCCCCTCGGAAAACTCTTCGTATGCTAGCATGGTGAAGAAAGGTTCCGATAACTTTGTCCGTCCGGCAAACTTGAGATCAGTCGCCATCTATCCAAGCGATAAGACCCAAACTAGTGACGACACCAAGACACTTGTCCAAAAACTAATCTCCCCCGAACAACTTAAGCTTCATGTCCGTGGGTTGAGAAAAGTGAAAAATGGGGGCGTTCTGATTAGCACCGAAAACAAAGGCGATATTGACAAACTGAAGAGATCGGAAGAACTAGTATCATCGGGCCTTACATTAGAAGAACCTACGAAACGTCGGCCGAGGGTCGCTGTCATTGGTGTCCCCGTAGCCCTTACCGAGAAGGAGGTATTGGACTGTATTTATGAGCAAAACCTCTCAGACAAGTTGCCAAATATAACTCGTGAGTCCTTCCTTGAGAGCATCAAATTGAGCCATAAATCGGGTAAGAAAGACCTTCCTACATGTAACTACATTTTGGAACTACCCGCTAGCGTACGTAAAATCCTAATTAACCAAAGCCGAATTTTTATTAATTGGACTTCATGTCCGGTGAGAGATTTCACGATCGTCACCAGGTGCTTCAATTGCCAGCAGTTCGGACACGCTGCCAAGTTTTGCCGAGAAAGTAGTCCTATTTGCAACCACTGTGGAGAGTCTGGACACTCTTTCAAGGAATGTAGCAGCAAATCTTCTCCGCCTCAATGTGCGACGTGCAAACGCTTCAAGAGGAAATCTGACCATCCAACCGGAGATGTTAGTTGCCCGGCGCGCAAATATGCAGAGATGAACTATATTAACTCAATAGATTATGAAGGCGCCTAAGAGCGCCACCGATTTTTCTATTTAGTTAGCACATTAACAGGTAGTTTATCTTCTATTTTTATTTCCATTTAGTTTGTAACGATCATGACAAATCAGCTAATTTGTGATCTGGATAGTTTTTCTGTATCTGAATCTATAATCTGTAATGTTGAGGACTGTAAACATCTTCTCTCTACTGGTGACAAAACATTAACCTTGCTTACACAGAATATTCGCAGCATAAATCGAAACATGACCGGGTTTGAAGTGTTATTACAGAATCTTGACTTATGTTGTGACATAATTGTCCTAACAGAATGTTGGTTGTCAAAACAGACAGTCAACTTACCATCTCTGGACGGTTATTATTCATACAAAACTGAGAGAAACATAAACCAAAACGATGGATTAGTAGTTTATATAAAAAATAATCTAAGTACAATTAAAGAAGAACCGGTATCCCAAGATAGCAATTGCTTAATAATTAAAATTATTCCCGATATAGTAGTGATGGCTATTTATAGGCCTCCTTCTCAAAATATGGACAGATTTTTAGAATCACTTGACACAAACTTAAAAAACTTATCATCTTTTAAGAACATAATACTTTTGGGTGATATTAACATTAATATTGCTTCCGGGAAATCCGATACCCATGTACATAATTATCTGAATATTTGCTCTTTTCATGGACTATTACCAGCTCACTATCACCCCACGCATCAGAGCGGCTCATGCTTAGACCATATCATTCTAAAATCGAAAAATCCATCCAAAACATTGGTTACGAATTCTTCGCTTACCGATCATCAAGCTGTTTTACTAACATTACAAATAGTTCACCTAGAATAAACTGCATGCGTAGCTACACTAAAGTGAATATGACAAACCTTGAAAATGACATACGCGGTATTAATTTTGACCCTGTTTATAATTCAAACGATGCAAATGCTTCCTTAAAGTATTTCATAACCTCGCTACAATATGCAATAAGGAAAAACACATATACTAAAACAATGCCCAGAAGGTTTAGTTGTATTAAACCCTGGATCACACCCGGCCTCGTACGTTGTATAAGACATAGAGACAAACTTCACCTAAAATTGAAACGCGAACCTGATAATGACATTCTTTCTGTTACATATAAAAGGTATCGTAACTTCTGTAATAATCTATTGAAAAAACTTAAAAATCAGTATGACAAAAATGAATTACAGAAGGCGGGAAAAAATAGTAAACTGGTTTGGAAATTTATAAAAACAAATACATTTAGATCGAAAAATCCCGAACCTCCACTTAATTTACTATCTACAGAGATATACCCATCCGAAGCAGTGAATAAAGCAAACAATTTTTTTGCTAATGTTGGTAAAACCTTGGCTGAAAAATCTTTACATTCTAGCAATTCTTCCCCTCAAAACCCGACTACGACACCCAGTACAGTAAAATCGTTTGTTTTATTAGATACCGACGTTAACGAAGTAGTAAGATTAATACACGGGTTAAAAGAAGCATGTGCTACTGGGTGGGATGACATACCTAATAATATACTTAAGAAATTTAGTTACCTACTAGCCCCTCCACTAACCCACATTTTTCAGCTATGTTTAGCTCAAGGAATATTCCCCAAATTGCTCAAAAAAGCTGTGGTCACACCTGTATTCAAGTCTGGAGACAAAAACTGTGTGAATAACTACAGACCCATTTCAGTGTTAACAGGCCTCTCAAAATTTTTAGAAAAAATCATTAACAGTAGATTGATAAAGTATCTGGAAGATAACAGACTACTTTCAGATAATCAATTTGGTTTTAGGCCTAATAGATCAACTAGCCAAGCAGTACACAAATTAACTAATTATATTACTACTAATCTAGATTATGGTATGCACACAATTGGGATCTTTCTAGACCTTGCCAAGGCCTTCGACACTATTTCATGTACTTTACTTTTGCACAAGCTTGAAACACTGGGGATAAGAGGAGCACAACTTTTACTATTTGCGGATTATCTCAGCGATCGTCATCAGTGTGTAAAAATAGGTCAGTATACAAGTTCTGAACTTAAAAATAGTTGTTTTGGCATTCCACAAGGCAGTATTTTGGGCCCCACGTTATTTTTAATCTATATAAATGGTCTGTGCAGCCTGACACTCCAAAATGGAGTCATAATGTCGTATGCGGATGACACCGCTCTATTGTTCTCAGCTAAATCAAGAGCTGAAGTCTATGAATATGCTCAAAATGGTTTTAACATTGTCTCTAATTGGCTCCATAATAATATCCTAACATTAAATGCAGATAAAACAAAATACATTTTATTTACAATGAGAAATATTAACATACCGCTTACTAATCTAAACATTTACGCTCACAATTGTAGCACGTACGCTTCCGCTGACACTGCATGTTCTTGCCCCACTTTAGCTAAAGCTGACCATTTGAAATACCTAGGTGTCACAATTGACTCCAATCTAAATTTCCGTAAACATATCGATTTACTCTGTACCAGAGTGCGCAAATTAATATATGTTTTTAAGAACTTACGGAACATAGCCGATTATAAATTAATTAAACAGGTTTATTTAGCTTTGTGTCAATCCATACTTACCTACTGCATAACTTCCTGGGGGGGTGCCGCAAAAACCATTTTACTCCCTCTAGAGCGCGCTCAAAGAGCAATCCTAAAGGTTGCTACCTTTCGCCCTTTTAGATTTCCTACGCACCAACTCTACATTGCATGTAATGTACTAACAGTAAGGCAATTATTTATTCTTAGCATAGTACTGCACCAGCACACTGCACTTCCTTTTGACCAAGTACCTTCCGACAAGAGAAGGAAGGACCTGGTTTGTATAAAGCCTCAAACTAAACATGCGTTTGCTAATCGATTTTATGTGTTCTTAGGACCTTTTCTGTATAATAGACTCAACAAGTTACTAAGCTTCTATAGTGTAAGGTATAAAAAATGTAGTACAATGTTATCAGATTACTTAGCGATACTCAATTACACAGACACAGAAAAACTTCTAGAAATTTTGTCATGATTGAATTTATTCCATTGTAAGTATTTACTTTTGTATGTTTACATAGGCTTAGTATTAGGTATTAATGTACTATTTTGCTTTTTCGCAGAGTTGTTAAATAATTATTTTTATACACCAGTTTTATTTAAAAATTTAATTCCCTAATATAATTGAAATGTAAAGTGATGGCCTGAAACACAGGTTTGAATTAAACCTAGTTCGGGTGGGTCGCTACCTAACACTCGAATTCCGAACTATTATTACTTACATCTGTTATTAAAAAAAAAAAAAAAAATATATATATATATATATATTTTAGTTGTAGTTTATTTTTAAGCACTATAAATGTATGGAAAATTTGCCACTCCTGATAAATGTACACCTTTTTGTAATCGTTTTTATTAAATAAATTATTATTATTATTATTAAATTATATTATACCGATACCGAACCCTATATGTGATTTAAAAAAAAAACTGTCTGTCTGTCCGTCTTGTCTGTCTGTCTGTTTGTTCAGGCATCACGCAAAAACTACCGGTTCGATTACGATGAAACTTGGTGTAATATTTTTTTTTTATCATCATTATTATTAGATTAGTTATCATCAGAAATAGGTTTAGATAAGTAGGTAGGTATTTTATTTTCTGTTATTGAGTTTTTTTTTTAATTAGGTAGGTACTTATACTGCATTTATAATAGCATTAGAAAAAAGAGGCTCGTAGAAGCAGGAATGCAAAACATTTTATTTCAAAGTTATGATAAAACAATTTTAAGGGAGATGCTCAAATTCTAATTTTCTAAAAAAAACCTTTTTTAACTTCTTTCAAATGCTATTGTAAATGGACTATAGGTAAAGATATCATATAGGTACCCTCTTAATCACCACGAATGAGACACAATTGGTTTTCTATTGTAATTATCCACAAAGGGCCCGCGAGATAGATGGCTTCCTCGGGAAGTACATACACTTTATCCTGTTAGCACGTTCCCGTGGGATAATTTCCGACATCCACGCGGGCAAAGCCGCGGGCTGAAGTTAGTCTTAAAAATGCTTGGCTTAATGCTGGTCCTGGGCTCACTATACTCCAGTTATAATAGCATTAGAAAAAAGAGGCTCGTAGAAGCAGGAAAGCAAAACATTTTATTTTAAAGTTATGATAAAACAATTTTAAAATTCAAATTTTCTTGCGTTTTTTGCAATTTACAGGTCAGTGTAAGGTTGTATCTTAATCAAAATAATATGATGCGCGACAATAAGAAATATGTAGGTAATAATACAATTTTAACCTTAAAAATCATCAATACATCCCTTTAAGTTAGAATTACTCCGGATTCGTCTGATTTCGCGGGGTACTGCAGCGCATCCACCTTAATTAAAATTGTTTTAACAAATATGGACGTATAATATAAAAAAATATAAAAATAATATTTTAAAATTATACTGTATTTATAGTAACGTCTTCATCACAAATTACAAACTCACAACAAAATGAATGAATGAAACAACCGATCACAATGATGATTTAAAAATTAAGATTAATGGAAATAATAATCATGTTTTTAAAATATTTTATTTTAAATAACAACTACGTTGGTGACATTTCTTCGTCTTCATCATCTAATTTAGTCACTATCATCTGATGATGAAGATGAAGAAGTTTCACCAACGTTAATTTGTAAATTCGGTAGAATATTATAGTGAAACGAATAACGTTCCAGGTATTGTTCACCCCTGCTTCTTTTAGGTTTTTAGCATTGACACTGTAATTTTAAATTGGAGTTAAATAATATAAATAAATGAAAGCCACATAATTTCATAAGATAAATAGTTAAAATGGTTACAATTAAGTGTGATAGCTGCTGTAAAAATAGATCATAATAAATTCGGCGTCTATCGTAATGTAACAATGTTTATTGTACTTTTGTTACAAAGTGTGCATTAAAAATAACCTTTTTTAACTTCTCTCTAATGCTATTGTAAATGGAGTACCTATAGTTGATTACAATTTCCATATTTGGAAGAGATGATTCCCCTTTTTTTTGTGTTTCTGGCATTACGAACTTAATGTTTATTTTATTCCATCAAGATTTAATTCTTAATAGGTACCTACTTCAAGATTAAATACCTCTTCCTGATTATTCCTATAGGCGCGTCTGTCTGTGTTAGTGCAAATATTTACGAACGAATTGTATCAGTGTGCGTTTATTGACTAGCTCGCTGCAGATGGCCCATTTCTATTGTGCGCGTGGACGCTTACGAATACTTACGATAGTAATACAAGTAGTCATTTATCTAAACTAATATTAAAATGAGAAAAGATTGGATTTGATCAAAATAAAAGTCCAAGATGGCGGCTGCGAAAATTTTCAAGTTTTTCATCATGGGTGTCGTTTTCATATTTTTTGAGGATGACAAAACCGATAGTGAGGTCAAAATAAAAATCCAAAATGGCGGCTGCAAAAATTTTCAAATATTTCATCATGGGTATCGTTTTCATACTTTTCGAGGGTGATAAAGCCGATAGTGAGGTCAAAATAAAAATCCAAAATGGCGGCTGCAAAAATTTTCAAATATTTCATCATGGGTGTCGTTTTCATGCTTTTCGGGGGTGATAAAGCCGCTAGTGAGGTCAAAATAAAAATCTAAAATGGCGGCTGCGGAAATTTTCAAATATTTTATCATGGGTGTCGTTTTCATGCTTTTCGGGGGTGATAAAGCCGCTAGTGAGGTCAAAATAAAAATCCAATATGGCGGCTGCAAAAATTTTCAAATTTTTCATCATGGGTGTCGTTTTCATGCTTTTCGGGGGTGATAAAGCCGCTAGTGAGGTCAAAATAAAAATCTAAAATGGCGGCTGCGAAAATTTTCAAATATTTCATCATGGGTATCGTTTTCATGCTTTTCGGGGGTGATAAAGCCGCTAGTGAGGTCAAAATAAAAATCCAAAAGGGCGGCTGCGAAAATTTTCAAATTTTTCATCATGGGTGTCGTTTTTATGCTTTTCGGGGGTGATAAAACCGCTAGTGATGTCAAAATAAAAATCCAAAATGACGGTTGCGAAAATTTTCAAATTTTTCACCATGGGTGTCGTTTTCATGGTTTTTGAGGCTGCTGAAGCCAATAGTGAGGTCAAAATGAAAATCTAAGATGGAAGGTGCGAAAATTTTCAGAATTTTCATCATGGGTGTCGTTTTTATGCTTTTCGGGGGTGATAAAGCATAAAAGGAAGGAATGAAAAAAGGAAAATGTTATTACTTTCCGAAAATAAAAGTCCTAAATGCATCATATTTGTTTTAATTTATAAATAAATCGGACTGACTAAGAATAAATTCTATTAAAGCTATGTACTTGTGTTCATTGGTCAACATTATACAACAGTCTATAAAAAAGGTCAATATGATGTGTGTACATACTATAAGAATAATTAATTTTGTAATTGGTAATTTACAGAACAGATCATTATAAGGTAGTATTTGATACTCTGAGTATTACATTAGTATGTATAGGTTACCTATTACCGAATTTCTATAATTACAGTATTATACAATAGATGGGCAATACCTACTCTAGAACCAATTTCGCCATACTCTTTCATTTCCTATTTAAAATGTAGTACCTATGTAAGCGGGACTGCTTACCGCCACTTCTCCTACGTGTTGCACATGTGTGTACAGGAACAGGAGCACGTCACGTGCCTATGAAGGTTCCGTTCAATGCTAAGAAACAAAGAGTAAAGTAATATAGTGGCTCAGACGTGCAAAGTAAAGCCAAAGAGTAAAGTAATATAAAGAGTAAAGTAATTTATAGAGTAAAGTAATATAGAGGGAAAGAGAGCCCTCTTACGTGATAAAATTGCAAACCTATTTGACAATACGCCATCTGTAAACTGTAAATTGGCCCCGAATTAATCACATACCCACACACACACATAGATATTTATGTAGGTATGCATGTTTGATGTCTATAGAACGTTTCGTCTTATCTCTGTAACATGTTCTAGTAGAACATGCTACAGAAATAGGACGAAACAAAATAGTCCCAATGGAATGTAGATAGTAAAAGGTAGAAAGAAAATAAAGAACAATACGACAATACGGATCGGGAATTACAAAATGCGCATACGCAGAATGCATCAATGCAACAAACCGCCATATTGTGATTGTTTATTTTCAGTTCAAGAACTGTCACTTTATACATCCTAAGTAGAATCAGGCACCAGCACCCTAATTACATAACACACAATCAATCGGAATCGGTTTCATTTTAACAGTTCAACAAAATTCATTGCGTTAATTTACGTGTTGAGCAGACAAATTTTTCGAACTTATGAAGCAATGGATTAGCAATAAGCTTCAAAATGAATCAGATTACGATTGATCGTGTATTACGCAATTAGGGTGCAGGTCTTTTTAAAAATAAAGTTGATATTTGTGCTTTATCAAATTGTATTTCATTTATGTGTCTATTTCAATTTGTAAGAAGATTTTAATATTTTTCTCAAACTTATCTCCAATTAATATTGCATTAATAATTTTATTTCAAATAAAAATTTTTGATCATGATATAGCGCCATCTGTTGATAATTTAACGTACCCGGTAGACAGTAAATAGTACTGGGGCCAACTTCTAGATGGCAACTCTTTCTTTACTTCGCTGTCAAAATGTACGTAGTGTCTCCCCCCGAGTAAAGCAAAGCGTTTAATAACTAACAGGGTATGGTGAAACTGGCTCTTAACTTAATAATATTCTATTAATTCACAAATATACTTTCTTAACAATCTATTTCTTATAATGAATTATCTTTCAACAAGGGCGCTGCCAGAACCATTTGACAGTCTCTTACCTATATTAGTTATGATAACATAATATTTATAATGTAGGTAGGTATACATATAATGAGATTTTCAAAAATAAACAGATACCTACATATAGACAAAAATATTATGCTGTTCTTGACCATAGTCAATTGGTGGCGCTTTTCTATGATAGGTATGTACCTCCGCAGCCGCTAACTAAAACTGCAAATCTGAAGCTAAATATTTAGTCTGCTTCCTTCGCATGTATTTTCAATGTTACAGTTATTATTTCTCTAGGCGGAGGAGTGTAGTGTAAACAATGTCGTGTGTTGCAGTCTGTAACACACGACAGTACCTATGTCACAGTCACAGTACACAGGACAGTATGTCTGCCACTTGCAGACATACTGTCCTCATTCATCACGTAGGCCTCTTTTAAGAAAAGCTCTGTAACTATTGATAACTTTATTGATTTTGACTGTGCACACAAATAGTATGTATCATGGGAATTTTAAAGCGTGGCCGTGGGACAAAAGGTCCGCACCGCCGCGTCAACGCCACCGAGCATTATTTATCATTCATTCGTTGGGTTTGAATGTGATAGATTTTACAGTACCTAAAACATTTAATTGTGCAAACAAACCATAGAATAAACTAAATATACAACGGGTAACTATTGAGACTAGTCTTTCACATCTTATCCGGTGGCGAGTTTAGCTCGTCAGATGTAAAGACGCCGCACATCAAGCTACTACAATCCGCAAATTTCTGTAATAAATTTTTAACTTTATCTAAAGCATTAAGGTTCAAGGTTGATTGGGAAAATTTTACAGTTTCGGGTAGCTTGACCTGTAAGTTGGCGTCTGTACCTACTTACTTACAAATAACACGATACAAAAATATAATCGTTTACCTTTTCTATTTTAATGATAAGTACGAATGTTTAATTATCTTTACGGTATTTATACCTAAAGTGAATATACGAGCAATATCAACACTAGAGTCAGCACCACCTAACTACTTCGGAGATACAGACAGGACCTAGGACTACATCCATATGTACCTACTTATGTCCATGTACACTTGTGCAGTGTACAATTACCTTGTTAGTTGTATTATAGGTAGGTACTTCATATCACATCACAGTATATGTACATATATATATCGTTCGTATTGTAAGCAGTTGTCAGGCCCGGGCACCTCGAGGGTGCGAAGGGAATCACAAGTTTCTAATACTTAGGCTGAAATCCAAAAACTAGAGCTTATATTGACAGCGTACAGGCTAAATCACATAGAACTGTCTGTCTTTGGTCATGAAAATGCGTTGATTCAAAGACGACCACATTTTGAAAAGTACACCATACACTGAGCTTGCTCGATAACACAGCACCTTCTGGGCACACTCAACTGTGTCGTAGGAGTTCATTACGTGACGACTTCACCGCTACTCCGCTGCTGAATATAGACAAATCCAACGCAGATCAATAAACGTGTGCACATCAAAAGCGAATCCTTCATTTTCGACAAAGAACGAAACTTATTCGCGCTGCTCTTGTTCTCAGCTCGGTCGGTGTGTGGCCCCTACATGTGCGTGTGTGCGTGGGGAGGAGCGCGCACCGGGCGCGGGCGGCGGGGGGGTCAGTGGAGCATGCGCAGCGTGTGGTCGGGCACATATTGCGCGTGCGCGGCGGGCGAGCGCAGCGGCCGCATCTCAGCGGCCGAGCTGTCCCCACCGCTGCTCACCACGAGAGTCTCCTGCGGGCAGCACGACGTCTTCATCGACACTGACTCCGTCGATGTTTTGTGACTCTGTTGAGGACACAACAAACCATTAGCAAGAACAACAGTCAACTTGCACTCATTCAACAAGTTCATTAGAGCTCTTCGTGAAGGAGCTCGGCCGGGGAAGTGTTACGAGCTACCACCATACATTGTCGCCGAACAGGGTTGTCGTTTTACGGTTTGAACGATGGCGTAACGGTGTATTTACATCTATTGGCACAATGATGTGCACAGGTAGTTACCTCTAACATTAAGCCCGTATTTCTTTAGATTGCAAATCTTTAATCACCCACCGGTCATTAAAATTTCGTCGTAATACTGTACTTATTAAAAAATGGGATGATTAAGCCTATTGCCAATAACTACTGCATGGGCAAAATCCAGACATCATTATCATCCTGGCTGCAACTGAGAAATTCCAGGTAAGAACAAACAAAAACCAATAACACTGGCTTCATGGGGATTGGAAAACATAAGGTCTTACCCGCTTGAAGCAATGCGCGATGGAGTGGCAGAGGTTGGTGAGCGAGAGCCGCCGCCGCTGACGCATGAGCACGTAGAGGATGGGGTTGAGCACGTAGTTGAGCAGCATGAGGATGTCCGACAGCGTGGACAGCGGGATCAGCCGCGGCCACGCCTTCGGGCCCAGCCCGAGGTACAGCGCCGAAGTCAGCTGTGGATCAATAGTACGATCATGATGTAACCGTAGCATACACGTTGTATACTTCAACTTCAAGTTTTAGGTAAATCTTTGTACAGAACCCGGGTTTTATAATACTCATGGTATTAAGCACTGAGTTTAAGATATACATACAATTTAGAGTATTTTTTTAGAGTAGTAGTAGATTATATGTATATAAATCGGGTTTGTGGAGGCTCGATGTACACTTTCTTTGTAAACTGCCACATTGTTATCAACCTCATCTTTGAATGAAACCTCATCCAAGGACAAGCCACTATTGTAGATACATACTCATTAATTCGTCACACAAGATATGTATTATTAAAAGCCTGTGATGTCCCACCGCAGGGCAAAGACCTCTCTACTCTCTTTCCACTTCTCTCTCTTTAAAGCTGTTAAGCTGCTTTGCTGTTGGTCCTGTTCTTGTTGAAGGAGTCCAGCTCATCCTGCCATCTCCGTCTGGGCCTGCCACGAGGTCGCTTGCCATTAAGAGGGACCCATTAGGTCGTAAGTTTGGCCCATTGGTCGTCTGACATGCGGCAGATGTGTCCAGGCCAATTTTATTTTAGCGTGGCAGCTTTCCAAGTGACATCAGTTATTTTTGTTATAGAACGGATGGTCGTATTCCTAGCCCGGTCTGTTAGTTTGATACCCAGAATACTCCGTACCATAGCCCTCTGGCAAACCTTGAGCGTGGACCTCTGCTGATTTGTCAAAGACCACGTTTGTCCACCATATGTGAGTATGGGAAGTATGCACACGTCAGTGAGTCTCCTCTTAAGGGACAAAGGAAGGTCACCCTTCATTAGATGTTTCATGGCCCAATAGCTCTTCCAGGCATTTTCGGTGCGTCTTGCAACCTCGTTGTTTTGTCTTGCATGGAAAGAAACTATTTGACCAAGATAGAGATACTCATCGACGTATTCAACCTCTCCACCCGCCACGTCACTGTGATCCTGCGATGCGGGCTGTTCGTCATCAACTTGGTCTTTGACATTCATCTGAAGTCCGACCTCTAGGCTGGCCGTGTATGTATGCAATTAAAATTAATAACTTACTAGCTGCGCCCCGCGGGTTCACCCGCATAAGTTTCGATCCCGTGGGAATATCGGGATAAAAAGTATTTTATATGCTATCTGTGTGCCATCCGTTTAGTAGTTTTTGCGTGAAAGAGTAACAAACATCCATCCATCCATACAAACTTTCGCGTTTATAATATTAGTAGGACTAGCTTCTGCCCGCGACTTCGTACGCGTGAAATTTCTTGTTCCCCCAACCCACCCCGTCGCATCGCATCGCCCGCCCGCGCTATTACCTACTTCGTTTTCTGACTTTTTTTTCTAAATGCTCGGCCCTAAGAGTTCTAAGCTTTCCTAAAGAATTGGCCTATCAATTAATGTAAAAATAATTGTTCAATTCCGACTGGGAGTTCCAGAGATTAGCGCGTTCAAACATACTATTCGGCTTTATTATTAAAAGGTACCTACGAGTATGTAGGTATAGATTTTGTTGCGGAGTTATTTTAAAATTATGATATCTCCTAAGATGTTGATTGAAATCAAGTGATGTCAAGGGCAATTTTTTTTCTCAATTAAATACTTGTGATGAATAACGTATTTATTTGGATAAGGATTATTATCATGTTGATAAAAACCATCGCAAATAATGCATTAAGTACGACATCTTCATACATTCGCACCGCGCACGGTTTGTATGTGAGCGCGCTCGTACGTATGCGTCGTCGCACGCACACACTGACAAAATTTATCGCTGCTAAAGGTGCGCCAGTCGTGGCTGTGACGCCGGTAATATCGCCCGCGCCCGCGTACGCTTCGCCGCTGCCCTGCTGCTCGTAATAAATAATTTGTACGTGTACCCTACCTACCTCCTTTAACTACAAAGACTTCATAATCATTTCATTTTATTTGAATAAATACATGATTCAGTAAAACCACGTTTTTACTAGTCATATTTCGATCGTAATTTTTCAAATAACTAAACAGATAAGATGACGTAGGCAATGAAAAAAATGTAGTCGGCTTCTGGTCTATGTACATACACACGGCTACACGTCAAGCTATACAAAACCAGTTTGTCTTGGCCTCACTTTGTATGATATTTTCTCACAATGAACGGTCAGCTAATACTGGTTTTGCATAGCTTGATGTGTAGCCGTGTGTAGAAAAAATAATTAAAAAACTTTGTATTAAAGGTCCCTGATGCTTACCCTACAGGGGAACATTGTTTTGTATAGAGATTGACTATGCATTTTTGACGATTGAATAAAGTACAAGTGACAGCCCTACGAGTTTAGGCTATTATCGCTCGCTCGGGGCTTGAGTTGGCCTACTTGTTTGCTTTTATTATGTTAATATCGAACAAAGATTACCATAAAAAAGGTTATAGTGAGTCAATCATAAAAGATAGACATAATTTAAACCACGGAATTTTTTTAGAACTTTTAAAGAGGAACAATTCCATCATACATGATTTTGCGCACTCAACGGAAGCTCTCAAAAAGGAATAATTTTTTCCGTATTTGCAACATTTTCCATTGATGCTCCGCTCCTATTGGTTGCAGCGTGATGTTATATAGCCTAAAGCATTCCTCGATAAATGGACTATCCAACACAAAAATAATTTTCCAATTTGAACCAGTAGTTCCCTGAGATTAGCCCGTTCTACCAAACAAACTAACAAACAAACTCTTCAGTTTATATACTCGTAAATCGAGAGGGTCATCAATGCGCGGAAAGAGATTAGCGCGTTCAACCAAACAAACTAACAAACAAACTCTTCAGTTTATATAAATCGAGAGGGTCATCAATCGTTCAACCAAACAAACTAACAAACAAACTCTTCAGTTTATATAAATCGAGAGGGTCATCAATCGTTCAACCAAACAAACTAACAAACAAACTCTTCAGTTTATATAAATCGAGAGGGTCATCAATCGTTCAACCAAACAAACTAACAAAAAAACTCTTCAGTTTATATAAATCGAGAGGGTCATCAATCGTTCAACCAAACAAACTAACAAACAAACTCTTCAGTTTATATAAATCGAGAGGGTCATCAATCGTTCAACCAAACAAACTAACAAACAAACTCTTCAGTTTATATAAATCGAGAGGGTCATCAATCGTTCAACCAAACAAACTAACAAACAAACTCTTCAGTTTATATAAATCGAGAGGGTCATCAATCGTTCAACCAAACAAACTAACAAACAAACTCTTCAGTTTATATAAATCGAGAGGGTCAGCAATCCGTGGAAAGTCTTAACACCGCAATTCAGAAAAATTACGTTTTTGCACAACGCCATCTATGGGTGAATGGATAAAATGTCTGCACAAAGCATGTGCACGTGATGAATGAAATTTGTATTCGTGAATGTTTAGAAGCATTTTTCGTTTTTAGTAATTTTATATTATCTCCGATACTATAGGTATATGACCAACTGACATGCTGTATAGGGAAAATCTTATCTTGATAACCTTGATTATATCCTTGTGATCATAAGAAAAATACAAATTTGGGCTATAGGTTTGGGTGGCTAAAGTGGACTGGTTACCAATAACTATGGAAGAAATATGGCCCCTGCCTGATCAATGTTTTATATATACACGGATAAAATGTCAGGGGGTGACTTGCACGCTCAATAATGGGCTTCCCGAAAACGGTCGCTAGCACATAGTGTCGTAGCGACAAGGGGGCAACATGTCCTGAGGTGCTTATGAGGAGTGGAGAGGTATTCCACGGCTATCAGGACAATCCCGGAAGTACGGTCAAGATCCCTACCAGCATCTTACTAAAATACTTCCTCCCTCCGAGCACGTTTGCTCTTGCGAATCTCCACTCAAGCCAGCCAATAAAGGCAAGCTAGAGGTGAGGAACAAGACTTCTCCCGGGAGATAGGGTCCGTGGGGTCGCTACTGCCCAACAGCTCGCCACATGCTGCCCTGCGGGTTCCTGTATCTCTCTTGGTCTGGCTCCTTACCCTAGTCCTGATCCGGCAAAGTAAACTCTTCTG
Organism: Apamea sordens; assembly: GCA_945859715.1. Classification (NCBI taxonomy): domain Eukaryota; kingdom Metazoa; phylum Arthropoda; class Insecta; order Lepidoptera; family Noctuidae; genus Apamea; species Apamea sordens. The sequence goes on along the minus strand of OX244008.1, from coordinate 17,846,602 downwards.
TCACAGACCTAGAGTTTAGAGCGCGCAAGCCACACCACGACGTCAACGTAAAGATACGGCGGTGAGGTTATTATTATTATAACTGTTTAGCCATTAGCGCATGCAAATAATTCTGTTTTAAGAGGTATTTCTTTCCACCTTGCTAGACAAAAGTTGTGATAGCTCAGCTAAAATGCTTGATGTAAACATAGTTTATAGCCTATAGGACTCACACATAATGTAGCTTTCTGCTAGTGAAAACATTTTTAGAATTGGATCATTAACTCCAGAGATTACCCCCTACATACATACAAACAAATAAACAAATTTTACCTCTCTATAATATTAGTATAGATTTCCTACTCATTCCATTCTGTTTACGGGACTATTCATATGAAATGTAGAAAGTTCAAACAATTTATTATTATTGAGTGCGGATCCCGACACGACATCAATGAAGGCATTCGGTTTAATTGATCAATTACCAACGCCCAGTACCAGTACAGAACACCCTCGACTGATCCACTGAGGCGACGACGTGTGGAGCGACCCGAGCGACCGTTGTCGCTACAGAACATATAGGTATCTGCTTAGTTGTTTGTTTAGATTTTCTATTGATGTTCCATGATAATTTGTTAGTGATTTATGATACTTGGATGAAAGGTCAAGTTTTAACTGTTCAAATAGGGGAAGACAATATTATTAACTAATTTACATAAATATTTGATTAATTATTATCTATTCATCACGTGGCTGTCTGCAATATAATTGTACAAAGTATGAAGCGCTATATGCGCACATCGATATAGGTTCTTATGAATAAAATTCTAGTTTGATTCGCTTGCCATTTGAGAAACAATGAAATATTTTCGCCAATGTTCGGTACGCGCGCGGCATGTCGATGACGATGTCGGTGTACTGATCAACAATAAATAATATTGTAAAGCCACGACGTGACTGACACGACTTGACTTATCGCACAGAGATCGACACGAATGGATGGCTATAGTAACGCATCAATCAACGTAGTCTATCGTATAGATCTATTGCTTTGCTTGCATTGTGGTATCTCAAGTTGCAATACAAAATACTTTGTTCAAACAGCAACAGCTATTTCTCGCAATCTGGAATTGGCATAGCTGCGCAGCATAGTTATCTTGTACTCCCGTACTCCTCGCCCTCTGTACTGTTTCACACAATCCATCCATCTTTTCTTCTACTCCCGTACTCCTCGCCCTCTGTACTGTTTCACACAATCCATCCATCTTTTCTTCTACTCCCGTACTCCTCGCCTTCTGTACTGTTTCACACAATCCATCCATCTTTTCTTCTACTCCCGTACTCGGTTCCCTATCCATTTGCATAAAATTTTAAGACCTAATATAACTTGGCATACTTTTGTTTGTCCTAATTATATTTTCGCATAAATTATTTACGCATAACAGCTTACGCATACTTTTTTTACGCATAATTTCTCTAACCATAATAATGATTAAGCATAACATTCTAAAGCATAACTTTATTAAGCATAACATTCTAAAGCATAACTTTATTAAGCATAACAATATAATAATAAGGCGTAGTCGACGGAGCCCCGCTTCGCGGGGCCCCTATTTCTGTCTGCAGGGTTTAAAGGAACCTAACACGAAGGGGATGACGGGGGCTCGTTCGCTCGCTCCGCTCGCTCACTTGAGCCCCCGTCATCCCCTTCGAACCTAACCTGTCCGAGTCGGGGTGCCCCAATTCCCGAGCTCGCTTCGCTCGCTCTTGCATCCTAAGTTCTCATTGCCTTTTTACTAAATCGAGATGTGTTAGACCTTGGGGCACCCCGACTCTTGGAAAAAGTGATTCAGAATCGAGTGAGAATAAATACGTAAAAATAACTCAAAGTTTCCGTTATTTCTATTAATTGTATGCCCAAATATTATTATGCTAATAATCATTAGGCCTAGTAACGTTATGCGAATCAAATTTATGCCAAAACAAATTAGTCTTTAAGATGATTATGCCAACATATTATGTATGCCTAAAAAAATTATGCTGAAGTATTATTATGCCAAAACAAATTGTGCCAAAATCGTTATGCCGAAGTATATTAGGACAAAGAACATTATGCGAAAAGAAGGGATCCCCCCGTACTCCTCGCCTTCTGTACTGTTTCACACAATCCATCCATCTTTTCTTCTAATCCCGTACTCCTCGCCTTCTGTACTGTTTCACACAATCCATCCATCTTTTCTTCTACTCCCGTACTCCTCGCCTTCTGTACTGTTTCACACAATCCATCCATCTTTTCTTCTACTCCCGTACTTCTCGCCTTCTGTACTGTTTCACACAATCCATCCATCTTTTCTTCTACTCCCGTACTCCTCGCCTTCTGTACTGTTTCACACAATCCATCCATCTTTTCTTATACTCCCGTACTCCTCGCCTTCTGTAGGTACTGTTTCACATAATCCATCCATCTTTTCTTTTCTTTTCTTTGGTCTTCTTATTGCAATCCACATAAACCTCAAAACTTTCTTACGACATGATACTCATAGCTCCGTATTATTAATTTCAGTTATTATTATTGTATCTTATGGGCATTACGACTCCACGTATTACCCCATGGCTTGCAGTTCGCCTACTAGCTGCGTGTTACACATCGAACAACATCACATTTGATTATATTTGTTCTTTATTTCTGTTCCGACCCGAGAGAAGTCTGACAACCAGTCAGCCAAGGTATCGTATTACCCAGTAACTGGGTTGTGGAGGTCAGATAGGCAGTCGCTCCATGTAAAATACTGGTATTCAGCTGCATCCGGTTAGACTGGAAGCCGACCCCAACATAGTTGGGAAAAGGCTAGGCAGATGATGATGACCCGAGAGAAGAATACTAATGTTGATTTTAATTGATAAGCATATTATTATCGTGGGAGAGATCTAAAAACTAAATCTTGCATCTTTGCTTTGTGCAAAGAATAACGTAGAGAGAGTGTACAATTTCATAGAATAACAAACACCTACGCTAGTTTCTAATTTAAATTCAGATAGAGATACCATTTTATTCAGGTTTTTCTATGTTCCGCATGACTGTTGAATTAGCCCCACCTGCTAAGTATTTTGCAGTAGAACACATCCTTTTGCACCGCTGCATGCAGTTGTTTCACATAGTTACATATAAATAGCGCGAGATTGCTTACAATGCTCAATTGAGCAGCTCCTGCAGAATATTGATGCATCGATCACAGATCAGAGCTAATAATATCCTTCCCATCATTTCTTTGTTTATGAGGAACAGAATATCAATTTCCTTGTTAAAATAAACATATAATTCAATACTGGTTTTTGTACTTAAGCTTTCCAAAAATCCACTTTTCTCATTGATTGTATCAATATTCCGTAGTACCTAAGTAGGTAAGTACGTATCGCAGAACTACGAGACAATGACTTACTGAAATCGTTATTTGTTATGAAACCGAGACGTCAACATAAACACCAACACGAAAATATGTAAGTATTTTACATTTCTATGGTAAGTACCAATGATTCATAAGTTCATAACAGTGAGTGTGGACGAAGGCTAGTGTTTGCATCCATAACAGATATGCACAACATTTGCGTTTTTGATCAGGAAGACGCCTTGAAATTCTTAGCAATAGCACACAACAATGTTTCATTGTTTTAAACTATTATGAAGTTTATTTCGAACGTAACCAACTAAACAAATCGCTCATTATTTCCTGCGGCTGTTATGAAACCGATCGCTGCCAAATAAGAATCATACAAAGTTGCAAATAAAATTTTATGCTCCTTTGACGCGCTGCTGACTCATTCGAGGTACCTCATCTCCGAAGGTACTCCAAGGTCACCAGGAGCTGTCGTTTGGCATTCTAAGTACCACCTCGAGGACATATGTTCCATACAAATGGTATGTCGCTCAGTGCGGCCGCCGATACCAATGTCAGGACGTGGCATGTGTGCTAACCCAGACGGGCGACTATTTATTTATTTAAACTTTTCGCACAAAAAGGTACAAAGGCGGACTTAATGCCTTAGGCATTCTCTACCAGTCAACCAAGGGTCGTGAAGAGATTAGATGGCAGGTGCTTTGGTTGAGAGGGACAATAATAATAATAAAAAAACTCTTAAAACTAGGTAGGTACACAAATACATAAATAGGTTATATACACATACATATTATTACTATAATATATACTTATAATATAAATATATATATTATATATATATATACTTATAATATAAATATATATATTATATATATATATACACAAAATCAAGGGAGAGATGTGTTGAGATACCTCTACGCTATTTTTTTTTAAATTTGTTTTGAAAATAACTGCAATTTCCGCTTAAATGCATACCGACTGGTGGCCGTCCTGATATCAAGAGGAAGCGCATTCCAAAGAAGAATGGACTGAATATGAAAAGAGGAATGAACAAAGTCAGATGTATGAGAAGGACAAAGTAAGAGAAGATTGTTAGAAGAACGCAGATTCTTAGCGTCTGAAGAACATAGATATTGGAAGTGAGATACGAGATAAGAAGGAGGAGTGGGAGAGTTGAGAAGGGAGAAAAGCGTGGTCAAAGCGCGCAAACTTCTTCTTTGGCGAATGGACATCCATTTGAGCTCAGACCTATAGGTCTGAGCTCAAATGGATGTCCATTCGCTTAACCTTGAATATCAACCGGATCCCAATGTTGAGCAATCTGTCGAGCTTATCCAGCAAAACCGCATTCAAGTCAAAGTAGCACACGTCACCATAGTCGATTATAGGGAAAATCAAAGTCTGCACAAGCATGGTTTTGTCTTAGCGGGCAAAAAGCTCCTCAAACGATACAGGGATCGCAGAGTACCGTTGACCCTTTGACTAACACTAGAGACCTGGCGTTGCCAACTAAGCGTTGAGTCAAGATGCAAACCGAGATCTTTCACGGTAGGTGTAATGGGTATGACGGTACAGTCAACAGCAAAAGTAGATGATCAAAATCAGAAATTCAATACTAATGAACGGAGTTTGCGTCAGAACTGTGTGGCGTCGAAGTGATTCAAAAGTATGTGATTGTAAATTATACCAAACATTTACTACTAGTACAGCTGCCATATAGCTGCAAACTCCGTTAATTAGTATTGAATTTCTTATTTTGATCATCTACTTTGGCTGTTGACTGTACCATTGAAAATAAGAGGTGGAAGATGATTAAAAGGAGACGCCACCAACTGTATAATTTATAACGTGTAATAATGAAATAAAACCTTTTTGATTTTTGATTTTGAAGAGAGCTAAGTGTCACCCTAGCCATCATGCGTGAGCTTCCAATTACAATGGCCTGACACTTCGAGGGGTTTACTGACACCCCGAAACTATCAGACCACTTTTTGATAGCATCTAAGTCTCGGTTTACATCTGCTATAGCGTTCGACAAACCTTCTACCCGCTCAGCTGCATATAATTGAAGATCATCGGCATATAGATGATACGAACACCGAAGACAGTGAGTTATAAAATTAATGAAGATGGAGAATAATAATGGAGAAAGAATACCACCTTGTGGAACACCGGCATCCAGGTCACGCCAACTCGATGACCTCTCATCAATGCGAACCGACTGCCGACGTCCTCGAAGATAAGAAGAGAACCATTCCAGGGCCTCCGACGAAACCATAAGGTGAGAGAGGATAGAAAGGAGAATATCGTGGCTGACGCGATAGAACTGAGGCATTGGAGAAATCAATTAATACCAAAACGGTAATTTCGCCAAATGTTCCTAATTGTAGCTGTCAGGGTGCGCCTATTCTGATGTCAGTAAATAAAATTTCTTTGATTGCTTAGTGTCACCAATAAAGGAATGTCTACAGCACGAGGCTATACATACATTATAACCGACAGAGTTATCGTCTGCTGTCCGCTTCTCTAGAGGACAAAGACCTCTGCCAAAATTGGCGGCAGGTAACTTGGACTATGTATGTATTTCCGGGCGTTGCACTGGTTACTAATGTTTGTCTTCGCGAGATATTGAAGAGTAATGTTCTGTCACTTCTTGTAACATTTCGAGAACTAGCTTGCTGAAGGCCTTTCTTCCACTGGAGGTGGTCCTGACTCCCGTATGCATCGAGTGAGTTGTGGCTTGTAGCCTATGGAGTGAAACAGTGGTATTGGAACGCGCGTTCCAGCCAGGGTATACCCTACGCACAACCGCGCCAGGCAGACCCATAACCTGGTGAATGTCGTCGGCAGAAGCGGCCTATGTGCAGTGTACAATGATAATGATGACAATAAGTTAACTCACCATTTGCGGCATCCAACAGATCATGAAAAGCACGGAGAGCGTGGCCATGAGGCGGCTGAAGGCGACCTCCTCGGCCGTGGCGGCGTTGTGATGCGCGAGGGGGGCGGGCCCATCGGCGCGCGCGCGCTGGCGGCAGCTGGACTTACTCACGCGACGCACGACGGGCGCGGAGCCGCGCGGCGCGCTTATAGCGTATAGCGCGCGAATTACGGCCAGGTTGCAGTACACCAGGACCATGCACAGCACCGTGCCTGCACAGCAACAACATCACACTTTACGTATTGGCGATATAAACCATGTTTATCGCTTTACCTTAGACTTAGCGTGCTATTTAGTTAGTTTGTCGACTCTACCCTGCTTGCTATATTCGTAGAAAGTACTAATAAGTAGGTATCATTAATTCATCAGCAAACCCAAATGTAAGTATATACTGACTACCTACTTTACACCATACAATTAGTAGGTATGTCTGGCTAAAACATTCACTACGTATACCTGCAATAAACGCATGGAGCCGTGCCTTCTTTTATTGGCCCTTCATGTGCATTTGTGTCAATAAGCCCATTGAGAGCTTCTGAGCCGTATGTACCTAAGTACAGACGTGGTCGATTAGACTGCCGGCATAGATCATTATGCTAGGAGAGCGCCAGCTTAGGCATACTGCCAGAGAGTGCGTAATAGGCACAATAGAAGGTAAAATGTGCATACCTATTCAAGGAAATGCAATTGTCTCACCTGATTGGGTAAACCGCAAATTAAACATTGGACTCTTCGCGAGTTAATGAGGTGAGCTAAATTATTCATGAAAGTTTTAGTTAGTGAAATACTGTTGGATATACCTACACAATGAACAGTGAACGGTCAAAGTCAAAGTATTTATTCGTGTGCTTTTTGGCGATACAGCAGGTCTTACAGTTATGTTATTTTATGTAAACTGTGATGTCTGTTTTTGACATTTTTATTAAAATTTCACTGATTTATAAACTAACAGACATTCAGGTTTGTGTTTACATAACTCACCAAAAGCAACGTAGAATACAGCGTAGGCGAGGTCAGTGGGTGTCTCGGCGTTCCTGTAGCGGATGCATTTGTGCTGCGTCTCGTCGTAGTACAGGCCCAGCCCGATGATGGGCGCACACGTCAGCAAGGCCGCCCAGAACCACGACACCAGCAGCGCCATGCGGATCACGTAGTACGTCACTTGCTGGAACGAGAAGGGGAACTCATTAGGAGACAAGTTATGTCTTGACACGATCGACATTGTCATCGACACTCTGAGATGAAGAAGATTAGGAGTATGAAGGTACCTACTCGTACTCGACAAAGTCGATCAGTACTCGTATAGACCACGTCATTTTGATCCCGCAAATGCCTCTTAAAGCTAGTCAGGAGTCAAGGTGATGGATAACAATTCCTTTCTAAATATATCCCCAAAGGGGTGAACCCAAAGCAGCGATGATGACGTTTGATAAGTCCAAGACACAAGTTTTGGAACGATGTTCCTTATCGCGCGTTGCGAAAGGGGGCTAGACGGAAAAAATTATGACCAAAAGTTGGAACGACACTTTTTGCTATAGTTGTGAGTAGGGTTGCCAGGTCGCCAAACCTATTAGCCGGACAGACCAGCCAGTTTGGCCGGACATTTGGATAGAAAGGCCGGACACCCTACATTATTGAGGATTTTGTGTCTCAGTATTAATAGGTACGACAAAAAAACTGTATGTAAAATCAAGCTATTTGATTATTGTCATAATCAGTCATCGGCGCTAGCTCGTTTGCGAAATGTAAAAAGCCTAACAAAAGCCGGACAAGCCAGACACCGTTTATTTTGGCCGGACACGCAATCAAAAAGCCTACCTATGTCCGGCTTTATCCGGACGCCTGGCAACGCTAGTTGTGAGCCGTGCGGCGTGCGCGTGTTTCTCTGTCTGTCTGTCTCTCTCTCTTATAGAAAGCAAGCCAGTTATACTTCGTTCCATCCGGGTGTCCCTTGACATCTCTCAAGTTTTTTATTTAGATTATGAACCTGACTCATTCGATTGTTCGTATTATCATTGAAGTTTTTTATTTAGAAACTTATGATGAGCTAACATGTTCTCCATTCCAAAATTAAAAAAGTATGAGTTATCTAGGAACTGTGCCTAATGCATGGCTCTTTGAACGTTGGGACTCGGACCATGAGTGCAAAACGTTTACGTTTTAACGTTTTCTTACCTACACGTGTCATCATCTTCGGAGAATTGACATTATACATTCGGAGATGTAACATTATACTGTGATGATGCACCTGTATGCTTAGCGTCGAGATCATATAATGTGACTAGGATCCGAATTTCATCTGCAGACGATGGATTGATGGAATCGAATCCAGGACCTCATGCTGAGCAGCACTTGCCACCACTAGACCAACGAGGCAGTCAATAAAAATATCGTTTTCTTTATTCAATAGTAAGTGCCTCTACACTTATTGCTTCTGATATATTCAAAAACTTTTGTTTCAATAAAGGAAATTCAATATGCAATATTCCATCAATCAAAGAATATCTGGCGATGTTATAACTTTGTTCACATCGTGTAAACTATCGTTAAGGTTCCATCAGTGTGACAATAATATCACATATTATATAATAATAATAATAATATCCCTGGACATTTCACACAGCGCCATCTAGTCCCAAGCTAAGCAACTTAATGCTTGTGTTATGGTAACAAGATGGCTGATAAACTACTTATATACATTTTTTTTTTGTAAATACATACATATTATAGATAGAAAAACACCCAGACTCAGAGCAAATACATGTAGGACTTACAAATATTTGTTCTGTGCGGGAATCGAACCCGCGACACGCAGCGCAGCAGTCCGATCGCTCAGCTACTGCGCTAACCGTGTTGTCTATATATATATATGACTATAATAATGAGCAAAGATTTCCTGTGCAGCCTTTCACCGCATGGCGGGAATTCCTCTCAAGCTCGTTCCTAACAATAATCGCGGTCAGCGCTAACCTGCTTGACGGCGCACGTTACTACCATAGAAATGTTAACCTATAATTCATGACGTAATCGATCACGTAAAATTTTACACATATCAAAAAGAAGGCGTATTAATTTTCTTTTTTTATTAACTAACATAACTTGATGATGTTATTCTTATTTAAAATCTTGCTGTTTCTTGCCCTACGATATCAAGTGCTCGAAGTGACCGCCATTTTGGCGAATACATAAATTGATTCGTTTCTGTACCGACCTAGTGACTGCTGACAATTTATTTGTATGAATTCCATACAAAATTGTGGTTAGTGAGTCTTTAAGTTGAACACTATCGTATTGCTTTTTGTAAACCTCAGTTTTCAGGTAGCCCCACAAAAAGAAATCTAGAGGTGTCAGATCTGGACTACGCGCTGGCCAAGAAATAGGATCATGTGTTCCTATCCATTTATTGACGTGTAAAAGTGTTTGTACAAACCTACTTACAAAAATAAAATCATTTATCATTTATCATTGATCACCAAATTGTCGGTTCAAAGTCGAACGCGTACTGCGGCTGTTGTGAGGTGGAGCGCCATCTTGTTGAAAAAACATTCTTCTTGATTCCGACAGTGGTAAATCATCGACGAGGTTTTCAAGATTCTCTAATATTCTGTTGTTATATAAATGTTGGAATTCAAGGTGCCTCCATAAAATGCCACCATTACCACTCGGTTCCACATTATACCACACCAACAATTAAAAGAAAATCGCACTTGATTATGTGTTTCGCGAAACCTGAGAGGATTTTCTCTACACCAATAATGGTGATTTCGCCGGTTGTACATTCCATTATTAGAAAAATTTGTTTCATCAGACGATATGAAATGAAATTCAGAAAATGGTAATCTCTGCTTATTTTCCTCTTAACCACCTGCAAAAAGTAAGTCTTCGAGCGGCATCCCCTGAATGTAAGGCTTGAACTAGTCGCCCCTGTCGGTAACATTTATAACCATACTTCTTCCATATCTTTAGTACGAAAAGATGTGAGACACCTACTTCTTCAGCGACTACTCTTGATGATATTTCGGGATAAGCTTCGACAAGTGTAAGAACAGAAATGATCAAATTTTCATCTATCTTATCTTATCTTATCTTACTTATAATAAATCTGTAGAAGTGAAAATTCTGTACATTGAAAATATCAAAAAAATAAATGGCAGGGGGTGGTTCTAGACCGACACCAAACCCAAAAATGTGATTAAAAAAATTTTTGTCTGTCTGTCTGTCTGTCGGTCTGTCTGTCTGTCTGTCTGTCTGTTTGTTCAGGCATCACGCAAAAACTACCGGTTCGATTACGATGAAACTTGGTATAATTATTCTTTAATATCCTGGGCACCACACTGGGTACTTTTTATCCCGGAAAAGTACATACAATAAAAAACAAACTTAATTTTGCGGTTCGATCCCTAGACCCGATTACTGTACCAACCGCAAATAATAAGTTTGTCGTAGGTTACGTCTCAGTATCTTAGCCGTGTGCAGTGTCCCTAAGTTATGTTCTAAATGTAGTGCTGAAGGTTGAATTTGGCTTGCACCGTTCGCAGCACACGCGTGGCGCGCGGCCGCGCGCGCATTACGTCAGTACTTATCCTTATATAAGGCATTACATTTTTTGAACTTTTGATTTGAACGGACGCGGACGTGTCGAGTGGCGAGCGTTCGTTCTTATTCTTATTTTAACTGCTACTTGCAATTCTAAACTGTGCTTTTCAGTGCGACCTTTTTATTCCTTTTAGTTTTTAGAGTTATTTAGGTTTATTTTTATAAGTCGTAGGTATAGATTTTAATTTTAAAGTATAGGTAGGTAGTATATTTGATAGTGTTCGTGTACGTAGTGACCGTAGGTTATTTCATAATACTGTTAGGTAGGATTAGTAGATATTAGTTTTTAGGGATTTTGCTTATTTATTGAGTTTAGATTAGTTATCATCAGAAATAGGTTTATTTAGGTAGGTAGGTATTTTATTTTCTGTTATTGAGTTTTTTTTTAATTAGGTAGGTACTTAGGTAAAGATATCATATAGGTACCCTCTTAATCACCACTAATGAGACACAATTGGATTTCTATTGTAATTAGCCACAAAGGGTCCGCGAGATAGATGGCATACTCTGGAAGCACATACATTTTATCCTATTAGCACGTTCCCGTGGGATCATTTCCGACATCCACGCGGGGATAAATGGGTGGCGTACAGATTTTTTCTTGAAAGAGCCACCTTATGCAAGATTTCTTAAAATATTTGTAATAACCTTTCTGGTTGGCTCATGACGATTTGGATATTTGATCCTATTACCTATACCATTCTAACGCAGCTGATGTATTTTTATTATTTACGTAATATGCTTCTAGCAAGACTAAACGTTCTAAATTGGAGATAATTTTTCTCTTATCAATAGCTGTCCAATTATGCACTTAATGTAAAATTCACAACAATCACAACACACTCAGAGCTTTTCGGACGCAACAAACTGTCAGATTGTTTTTTATATAATAATAACGAGTTCGAAGTTTGAATTGTTTTTAAACTTATCGTTTTATTCAATCAACAAAAAGATTTGTGTAAAATGGCTATTTTCTTGCTAACTGTAATTTTTTTTGAAAATCTGTGAATGGAGATCAAAATTCCATAAAAAATTATGGATAGTCTCTTAAGACCATTTTCGTGTAGCTGCAACGGATAAGGTCTGGTTCAGGTTCCCCTTACTGCCCCGCTGAAAGTTTCCACCCTGTATGTACTTCGTGTTTCATTTCGTAAATCTGTTTAGCTAAATACCATAGATATAATACTTCTATGCTAAATACTTGTGGTCTAAACCAAACACCAAAATAAACCAAAAATCCTGTGGATTGCTCGCCTTTACCAAGTTTTTATTTTCTACACGAATAGAATAGATTACATTTGTGATCATTTTCACATGGTGTCGGCACAGTATTACAGGAAAATATTGTAATACTGTGGTGTCGTCGGTGTACAAGATGCGATCATGCGTACATGCACAAGTGTAAATGTCTACGTGCATTTTGACTAAGTCATTGGCTTCCCCAAAGAACTTCGGTTACCTAAATATATTTACGCAAAGTTTAAAAAAGCAGGTCGAATCGATGCCTGCCTCACCTATCACCGAATTAGAAATTCTAATGACAATGATACACGCTTGATCGACCTATTTCGTAGTTGCACAATACTTATTCTTATTTACGTTATCAATACAAAGTGTTTTTACCACCTCATTTTCTATGCTAACAAACACAAGATGCTGTAGTAGATTGTGACCATTTTTCACTTTTCATCCTTGTTTTCAACAAGACTATCTGGATCGTACTCGTTTGTAAGACGAGGTTGTTCGGCAGCAGTTTGTGAGTTAAATGATTTTATTTTGTAAGTAGGTTTGTACAAACACTTTTACACGTCAATCTTAGCCCTTTGGCAAACAATTAGTAGATTAGATATAGCCACAAAAAATCTATTCTATATACTTATAATAAATCTGTAGAAGTGAAAATTCTGTACATTGAAAATATCAAAAAAATAAATGGCACTAGACCGACACCGAACCCAAAAATGTGATTAAAATTTTTTTTGTCTGTCTGTCTGTCTGTTTGTTCAGGCATCACGCAAAAACTACCGGTTCGATTGCGATGAAACTTTGTATAATTATTCATTAATATCCTGGGCACCAAACTGGGTACTTTTTATCCCGGAAAGTATATACAATAAAAAACAAACTTAATTTTGCGGTTCGATCCCTAGACCCGATTACTGTACCAACCGCAAATAATAAGTTTGTCGTAGGTTACGTCACCCGCAGTGGAGTTCATTTTTATTCCTTTTAGTTTTATTTAGGTTTATTTTTATATAAGTCGTAGGTATAGATTTTAATTTTAAAGTATAGGTAGTATATTTGATAGTGTACGTAGTGACCGTAGGTTATTTTATAATACTGTTAGGTAGGATTAGTCATTCGTATAGATATTAGTTTTTAGGGATTTTGCTAATTTATTGAGTTTAGATTAGTTATCATCAGAAATAGGTTTATTACTCCATTTATTAAAAAAGAGGCTTGTAGAAGCAGGAATGCAAAACATTTTATTTTAAAGTTATGATAAAACAATTTTAAAATTCAAATTTTCTTGCGTTTTTTGCAATTTGCAGGTCAGTGTAAGGTTCAATCAAATCAATCAAAAGTCATTTATTCAAATTAGGCTGAGAGTCAGAACTTTTCGAACGTCAAAATTACAAAAGACAGTCCCCCAAAAACGCCCGCCCTTCACCACTTCCTAGTGCTATCGCTGGGAAGAAGAAGTGGCGGAACAAACTTCCCAGCAGCACAGCTGTCTGTTCAGTTAGAATATAGTGCATGTATACAATACTAGGAACCTATGTTCAGTAATTAACATTACAAGAAACTTAAATTATTTGCCATAAAATATGTCAGCTAGCCACGCCAATATACCAACAAATATAATAAAAACTATACGTACTCAAGCTGAAAAATAATTAATTCAAATGGAAATAAAAACTTACTACCTAAATAAAAGCCTCCAGGCATAAAGGGCGTGACAGCTTACATATTTATGCATAGCTGGGTTCTGGTCACATAGCTGTCACTTGAGTCACAGATGAAAAACTAGGACCATCGAAGTAAAATAAATAAATAAGTAAATACTAACAACAATAACCTGTCAGTAAGCTGATTCTGGAGAAAGAACATGAACATTGTCCTGAGTTAATTAGGGCGACCAACTATTCTTATCGTGTAAGTAGTCGTTGATGGAATAGTAAGCCTTTGAGCAAAGGTTAGATTTTACTTGAGCTTTAAACGCATTGAAAGGCAAGTCTAGCAAAGAAGAGGGTATCTTGTTATAAAAGGTTATACCAAGCCCAACAAATGAGTTATGAACCTTATGAAGCCGGTGAAAGGGGGCACGTAGTTTGTCCTTATTTCTAGTGTTAACACTGTGAATATCACTGTTTTTAGTATACAAGTGCAAATTTTGCCTAATATATAAAATGTTGGCGAAGATGAATTGTGATGCAACCGTGAGAATACCAATATCTTTAAAAAAATCTCTTAGAGAAACTGTGGCACCTAGCTGGTAAATTGCTCGAACAGCTCGTTTTTGAAGGACAAATATATTTTGTATATCAGCGGCTTTGCCCCACAGCAGAATACCGTAGGACATAACACTGTGAAAATAACTAAAATAGACTAAACGAGCTGTATCAACGTCAGTGTATTGTCTTACTTTCCTGACGGCGTAGGCAGCCGAACTGAGCCTTCCTGCTAGACTTGATATATGAGGTCCCCACTGAAGTTTGGCATCTACTGTTAGTCCTAGAAAAATTGCCGAGCCTACTGTTTCAAGCACCTCTTTATTTAAGACGATGTTGGGTCCTAGATTTCTGACATAATTTGTTGTAGTTGTTGTAAAAGGTTGTATCTTAATCAAAATAATATGATGTGCGACAATAAGAAATATGTAGGTAATAATACAATTTTAACTTTAAAAATCATCAATACATCCTTTTAAGTTAGAATTACTCCGGATTCGTCTGATTTCGCGGGGTACTGCAGCGCAGTATATGCATATGGCCGTATAATATAAACAAAATAAAAATAATATTTTAAAATTATGCTTTAGGTATTTATAGTAACGTCTTCATCACAAATTACAAACTTACAACAAAATGAATGAATGAAACAACCGATCACAATGATGATTTAAAAATTAAGATTAATGGAAATAATAATCATTTTTTTTAATATTTTATTTTAACTAACAACTTACAACACAATACGTCGGTGACATTTCTTCGTCTTCATCATCTAATTTAGTCACTACGAGTATCATCAAGAAGAAGGTCAAGAAGTTTAACCAACGTTAATTTTTAAATTCGGTAGAATTATAGTGAAACGAATAACGTTCCAGGTATTGTTCATCCCTGCTTCTTTTAGGTTTTTAGCATCGACACTGTAATTTTAAATTGGAGTTAATGTTATGTACGTGAGCCAGGGGACAAGTAAAACACTTAGCGGTTGAATACACACTGACGTTTATTGGCGAATGACGGGTGGCGGTGGTAACATAAGTAGCTATACACAACATATACAACATTTCCCCCCCTTTAGATAACAATATGTTCCCTTATAATTCCATACAAAAGAAAGGCTTATAATTAACCCTAGGAATCGGACGTAACAATCTGCCTGACAAATCGGATCTGTAATGAGCGTGCTCGTGCTCCGGCTCGGTAGCTTCGTAGAATTCTTCCTCATCTCCTTCTGCTGACACGGGTTCTGAGCGTGGTGTTTCTGATGGTAACGGAACTTGGTCGCAATCTCCCTCCCCCTCCAGATTTTGCGCTTCACTGACCTGTATATCAGCGGCTGACTCGTCATCACATGTCGTCGAGTCATAATCAGGTGTTACATCTGGTCTGCCCACCAAGCTAGCTCGAAATTGGTTGTCAGCACCGTAATCCGTTCCTTTGTAGGGTATAAGCTGATTTGTATGTTTTTTTAATTGTCCTAATGTCTCACTGTCTTTGACTAAATACACTGTTTTCCCTATGCGTCTTATAACTACACCCCTGTTCCAAGTGAACTTTTTATTTATATAAAATTTTTTAAACATAATGTTATCACCTGGCTTAAAACATTGTTTATTTGTGCCTCCGTAAGCTTTACTCTGCAAACACTGATTGTGTTTCACAACACTAGTGAGAGTGTCAGATGATGACGGCGGTGGCGTGTTTGTTTTTAACAAATCCAAACGCGAACGAAGTTTACGACCAAACACTAATTGCGCTGGCGAAGAGCCCGTTGTAGCGTGTACCGAATTTCTATAATCAAATAAATATTTTAATAATTTTTTGTGTCTATCGTTCGAGTTATTACTCATCATTAAACAAGACTTTATGCCCTTCTTCACTACTTTTACATAGCTCTCCGCCTGGCCATTACTAGCTGGGTGATAAGCGGGAGATGTCACATGCGATATACCATTTGATTTGCAAAATTTTATAAATTCTTCGGATACAAAAGATGTAGCATTATCACTGACCAACGTATGTAATAGACCAAACCTTGACATAAAATCATATAGTACTGATATGACTACAGCCGAAGACGTGCTGTTCACTTTGTAAACTTCGGGCCATTTGGAATGCGCATCCACTATCACTAAATATGTCTGACCTTTGATTGGGCCGAGGAAGTCAATGTGCACACGCCAAAAAGGCTGATGAGGGTGCGGCCACGCAGCAAGCGGTGCACGCGCCGGAGATGGCCTGAGCTGTACGCAAATATTACAGCTCGCGATCATTGTTTCGATAGCTTTATCAATTCCCGGAAACCATACCCTACCACGCGCGTTAGCTTTACATTTAACTATGCCTAAATGTGACTGATGAAGCTCGGACATTATTCTACTCCGCAGAACTTCTGGTATGACCACTTTGTGGCCACGCATGACTATACCATTCTCTACGGAAAGTTGGTTTTTACATAAAAAATAAGGGGAAATACTATGATCGGTAATTTTTCTTGGCCAACCATTTAAAATATATTTTGCCACTTTAGCCAACTTTACATCCTTTTGTGTTTCTTCAAGTAATAAATCTCGTGTAATAGGCAAACTGGCATCGACTACGAAATTGACATAAGTAGCCCTATCTTCGATTTCTGATAATCCGCTCCCCGAGCGGCCCTCCGTGTCGTCGCTTAAACTCGCGCGGGATAAGTAATCGGCGCAATTATCAACACTACGAATGTATTCTATTCTATAGTTATAACCACTCAAAAACATTGCATACCGCTGCAGCCTATTAGCAGACACCTCCGGTATGCCGCGATGGGGGCCAAAAATAGTGATGAGCGGTTTGTGATCAGTTCGGAGTATAAATGGAACAGATCTACCGTATAAATATTGGTGAAATCGGCGTACCCCAAATATGATAGCTGTTGCCTCCTTTTGTATCTGGGAATACCTGCGTTCAGCCGCGTTCAACGTACGTGAAGCATATGACACCGGGCGCTCCTCCCCGTTAACATCCACCTGCGACAACACAGCGCCGAGACCACTCGGAGACGCGTCAACTGTCAAAATAACTTCCCTGGTTGTATCAAAATGCGCCAGAACCTGATCCGATACTAGAATATTTTTAATCGTATTAAATGCGTTCTCCTGTTCCGAATCCCAATGCCATTTACAATTCTTTTGAAGCAACCTATATAAAGGGCTAAGAATCGATGACGCGTTAGGCACAAAATTTCGATAATAATTGACAAGACCCAAAAAAGATTGCAAGTTGCCAACATGTTTCGGAACTGGGGCCTTTAAAATGGCTGAAACTTTTTGAGGCGACTTTTTCAACCCATGTTTATCTATTTTATATCCTAAATATTCTACTTCATCCTTAAAAAACTCACACTTGGATTTCTGAAGTGTAAGCCCTGCGTCCTGCAACCGTCGCAATACTTCGTGTAATCTATTCACATGTACCTGTCTGCTTTCCCCCGTAACCAACACATCATCCAACATGCACAACACTCCATCCATGCCTGACAACACGCCTTCCATAATTCGCTGAAATATAGCTGGTGCGCAAGCGAGGCCGAACACCAATCGAGTGTACATAAACAAACCTTTATGAGTTTTAATGCAAGTTATTTTTTGTGACTCTTCATCCAAAATACACTGGGCATATGCTTGTGACAAGTCCAGCTTGCTGAACTGCTGTCCCCCGTGCAACTTTGTAAACAGTTCGTGCGCAGTAGGCAAAGGATATTGATCAACTAACAGCTGTTTATTAATCGTAACTGAATAATCAGCACACAGGCGTATCGAGCCGTCGCGCTTTAACACCGGCACTACGGGTGACGCATACTCAGAGTACGCAACCGGTTTTAATACACCGGCGCCTACCAAACGGTCGATCTCCTTATCTATTTTATCACGTAAAGCAAAAGCTATAGGCCGTGGTTTGAAAAAAATTGGCTTGGCATCTTCCTTCAAATTTAATTTAATTTTACATTTGTTGAATGCGCCAAGCTCATCCGAAAAAACACTAGGATACGTACTTTGTAACTGTTTACTAATATTATTTGAATACTCACAATAATTTACTGGCAGCATTGTTAATTTATATTTCGATATAAAGTCCCTACCTAAAAGTGGAGGGCCTCCGTCGCGAATTATGTATACATCTAATGTATGTATATTGCCTATATAAGTAAAAGGCAACCGTACGACTCCTATGCACTCGATCTTATTTCCAGTATATGTAAATAAACGCTTATTAGTCTTGGATAATGGCACATCATTAAAAAGTTTTATATAGGTTTTTTCGGCAATCGCAGTAACAGCTGAACCACTATCGATCTGAAACTTCATTTGCACTCCTCGGACATTTACTATTTCGGTCATTGGTTCTCCGTCATAAGTACAAATATTGTAAAACTCACCGTCATCGTCGTTATCATCTACCCTCTCATTTGCTACATAGTTAATTTTTTTACACATACGCCGTAAATGACCCTTTATATTGCATTTTTTGCATTTATAATTGGCAAACCGACACTGCACTGAAGTATGATTTTTGAACCCACAAACTGAGCACGACACTTTATCACCGCCACCGTTCTTCGACGCGATCTTGAAGAGCTGATCAGCGGGCACGGGTGCCGCTACAGCCGCCGTCGTAGCCGCTGCTGCCAGGCGCGCACACCGCACACTCTCCGCCAGGTCCACGGCCTTTGCCAGCGATAATGTCTCCAGATTCTGAGCGAATAATTTCTCTCGCTCCGCTCCCGGCAGCATTCCCATTACGAAACGGTCTCTTAATGCTTCCTCCACGTTTAGAAATCCGCAATGAGCAGTCAACCCGCGCAACCTCGCTGCCCATTGAGGGTAGCTTTCACCTTCAACTTGCCCCGCTGTATAAAATCTATACCTTTCGGCAAACCCACATTTTTGTGGCGTGAAATGGTTGTCCAATAGTTGCAATATATCTTCAAATGGCACCACCTGAATATCCTTAGGCAGCGCCAGATCTGCTGCAAGCTTGTACGTTGGCTCGCTGAGTGCGCTCAACAAGACCGCCCGCCGTTTGACGCCAGCGGAATCGTTGGCACCGCTGATGTCGTTGGCGATGAACCATTGTGTCAACCGCCCCTTATACTCTTGCCACGCTTGTGATTCATGGTTAAAACTGGTTAATAACCCGAAAAGAGCCATAATACTGCACTTTTTTGTTTTTTTATTTAATCGTGTGGGTACCTCGTCGCCACTGTTATGTACGTGAGCCAGGGGACAAGTAAAACACTTAGCGGTTGAATACACACTGACGTTTATTGGCGAATGACGGGTGGCGGTGGTAACATAAGTAGCTATACACAACATATACAACAGTTAAATAATATAAATAAATGAAAGTAAATGAAAAATTTCATAAGATAAATAGTTAAAATGGTTACAAGTAAGTGTGACAGCTGCTGTAAAAATAGATAATAATAAATTCGGCGTCTATCGTAATGTTACAATGTTTATTGTACTTTTGTTACAAAGTGAGCATTAAAAATAACCTTTTTTAACTTCTTTCTAATGCTATTGTAAATGGAGTATAGGTAGGTAGGTATTTAATTTTCTGTTATTGAGTTTATTTATTTTTTAATTAGGTAGGTAGGTACCTACTTAGGTAAAGATATCATATAGGTACCCTCTTAATCACCACTAATGAGACACAATTGGTTTTCTATTGTAATTAGCCACAAAGGGCCCGCGAGATATTATGAGAATAAATTCTTTAAACCTAGATAGATGGCACTCTGGGGAAGCACATACATTTTATCCTGTTAGCACGTTCCCGTGGGCTAATTTCCGACATCCACGCGGGCGAAGCCGCGGGCAGAAGCTAGATATAAAATAAAAACTTTTTAACAAAAAAATTAAACCGCCGAAAAAACTGAAAAGGTAAAAATAATAAACCATTTTATTTACCCGTTCTTGAACTAATATAAGTATACCTAAATAATTTTGAGTCGGGGCCGTTTAAAGGAGATGTTTCATTTTTGTATGGGACTCAGGCCATAACATGTAGATACCTTTTAGAAAAGCTGGGAAACTACCCCCTAAATAGAATAAAGTAACATGTTTTTCTTAATATCAAATGCTTTTTATGTACATAGTAAAAATTAAAAATGTTTGACGCTTGTCGTGAGTTACATGACAGCCGGCAGGTTGTAGAAATGACGATTACTTAACCTAGAAATTGATGTTTATTAGAACTGATTATTTTCGTTTGAAATCTGATAAAATAAAACATTAGGTAGACAGATGTGGCTCACCAAGGCCCGATCAAATCTTTTGAACCATTCTAGTGTTTCAGCTCATCTCGATTACCTGTTATGGTTATAAAAGTTAATACTACTGTGTTGAATACCTGCTGGAAGCAAACACGTTTATTTCAATACTTAACCTTCGGAAAAGGGGTCTCGTTTGTCTAATTATTATACTAAATGGAGGATATGCTATGTTGACACTGCACTGTAATGATTGGATGTATTGGACGATTAGGGTATTAGTGTTCTGTGGGTATGATCCTATAAAGATTAGATGAAAAGTAAAAACGTAATTGTGGAATGACGTGACACTCAACAAAAACCAAAATGTCATTTTGCATATTTCGTTCAGAAGTACAGTTCCTCGTCAATATTATCTGACCCACCCTAAAAACAAACGAATTTGGACCCTCTGGCTGTAACATTAAGGTTTATTCAATTTATATGAGCTTAACAGACAAGTGCACGAGGACTTACAATCAATACAGACACGCAAATTTCATCTTTATAACGTTAGCATTAGGTTATATGTTATAACTACTTGTTATAATATAATTAGTGTAATAGCTTATTTTAATGATTGCGTTCAAGTAATTCTGGTCTCGTGGTCTGTGTATAAGACTGAGAAAATTAAGGTGCGAGATCAAATCCTGCGACGATGATATTGTTTTGCTTTCAATTTAGAATTTATTCCAAAACTATTTCTTGTATTATTATAAAGAACTATAGACGGATAATCTTCAAATATAAACTTTGTAAAATGGTAATATTTTCGCATAACTTGTAATAAGTGGGTAGTTGAAAAATAAATAATTATTATTTATTATAAAACTGGTATTCAAATGCTACTAAGGGTATGCAGTGACTACGCTCAAACATATTTGACCTTGTCTTACTAAATTACAAAAACAACGTCTCTTTACCATTTTTTATTTTCTATTTTGTAGGTAGATTTTTTTATTATCATGTCTCAATGGAGTGATTATTTAAAATACAAAATAATCTATTTGGACGAGGAAAAGGTTGGCTGCTTGTGCTGTGCAAGAATAAACTTTATGAAAGTATACTATATGGTTCAAATTCTTTAGAATATTGCGTCTAGCATAACAACTAAGATCAAATTTCAATGCTACTTATAAGAGTTGAGTTGGTCTTGTGGTCACTAAGGTAGTGCGGTGTTCATCGTTGTCTACGTTCGAAACCGAGTTTAACCTAAATGTAGCTTTTTGCTCAGCTGTTTTTTTTATTACACTTTTTTTTTTACATTTCTTTAATGGACGACGTAGGATCTTGTTTTTTTAAACGGGCAGTTGGTATAGAAATAAAATTAAAAAGTTGCAAGTTTAAAATGTTTATTATTTCATTAAAACACTTAGGTAAGATAAAATAAGTAAATGCTCATATATATTTCCAAATTAATATACCTACATTTTATATTAATATGCCATAATCAAATCTAACCATTTATTAACATTAAACAAGGCATGCTTATGCTTAAAAGTTTGTTATCGAGAAAATTAATTCATGTGTGAAATGCTTTACAGATTTATAGCTGCCTATATGTAGTGAATAAACATGTTATTTAAATAGAAACAATCTATTTATAACAATAACATCACCACATAATCTGCAACATTTTAATGGTTTAACAATCAATCCATTGAGCATTTACTTACATGGTGTGTTTAAAAATAGAAAATAAAAAAAATAAAATTTAAATATTCCTGGGCAAAACGGACCCTTTCTTCGCGATGAGCAGGTGTCAATGCAATTTCCTGTGCCGTTTTATAATTCCTTATCCCAGCAGCGTGTAAATGCCTTCTCACTGTTTCCACTGAAATATTGTGGTTTATTGCGGTTACACGAATGGGCAAAAAATGGATTTTCAACTTGACTTGAAACAACGGTGGCGTTCGAATTCGGGACTATACTTGATGGCTTTTGCTCCTGGACGAATCCGCTGAATATTTCCATTGTCTCCATAACGTCTTAGGCATAGACTGACCGTATTTCTCTAAAACAAAAAAAAAAAACATTTTTGGAACCGTGTATGTAACTTGTAAGGAGTGAATGTAATGGTAAAATAGCCAACTACGCGTTCGTTAATCACAATCAATAAAATAAAATAGGTATAAAAAAACACTTACTGCTATATTAAGTCGATGACCAATCTCTCTAATTCCAACATTCTACTCATGTAAAAATATGATTTTATGTTTGGTAACACCAAATTGCTTAAATATACTTATCGAGTTATGTGAAACGATTTACAAATGTGTGAGCGCAGTCACTGCTATTAGGCGTAGTGTAACTTTTGTCACTTAGATGAATTTATTATCTACCTCACGAAGCAAATATATTTTTTACTTCGTTTCCAAACATTCTTGGTAAATATAAATTCTGTGAACTTAAAGTTTTTCAATTTACCCACCTGTCTACAAGATAAGTTATTAGGCGTAAATCATATTGGTCGTTCTTTAATAATGCAAGCAATATTGTAGAAATGAAAACAAATTAAAAAAGAAACTGATAATATAGGTGGACTGTATTTTCGAACCCACATGTTGTTCTTTGCCAATCCAGCATCAAACCGCTAAGCCACAAGAACTTGTTGGAAATACGCGAAATTAATGATTGGGTTGTAATTATGTAGTGTGACTTAAAAGCTTTTCAACTTTAATGTCAACGAGATAATGATTAAAATAGCTTAACAAAATGATATATAATGCCGGTGGCTCCGACAATGTTGGGTGGGTTTACCTTAACCTTACGTGTTAAAGATCAAATTTGCGTGTCTGTATTTTTACTGTATTTGTCCTTCGAGTGCTTGAGCACTTGTCTGTTAAGCTCATATAAATTGAATAAACCTTAATGTTACATTCAGAGGGTCCAAATTCGTTTGTTTTTAGGGTGGGTCAGATAATTGTGATGACAGACTGTACACCTCCGAAAAGTAGAATAAATATTTATTTATTTTTTAACGATGAAATCGTCACACTTGCTTATTATTAGTCGGAAAAGATGTTTATGAGAATAATCATTATTATTAATAGTACAGGAACACATACCTTTCATATTTAACGTTTACGTGATATTATGTTTTCATGTGACATGATTTTAGAACGAAAGCAGTCAATGCTGACGCCATGTTGCATAGAATAATATGGCAATAACTTGAAAAACTATTACTCTTTGCGCACAACAAATCAGGCTTAAATGTAAGTAAGAATATTTTTCTTCAATTCCTGGTGTTTTTTCCTATTTTTCGATAAATGTACATCTTATGGCCGAAAATGAAAGATCTTCTTTAAGACAACTTAGTGATCTTTGTTTATTGATTGTTTGGCGCCGACTCAAAATTACTTAGGTATACTTAAGCACATTAGTTTAAGAACGGTTAACTACATATAAAAGGTTTATTATTTTTTGCTTTTCAGTTTTTTCGGCGGTTTCAACTTTTTGTAAAAAAGTTTTTATTTTATACTAGCTTCTGCCCGCGGCTTCGCCCGCGTGGATGTCGGAAGTTATCCCACGGGAACGTGCTAACAGGATAAAATGTATGTGCTTCCCCAGAATGCCATCTATCTCGCGGGCCCTTTGTGGCTAATTACAGTAGAAAACCAATTGTGTCTCATTAGTGGTGATTAAGAGGGTACCTATATGATATCTTTACCTAAGTACCTACCTAATTAAAAAAAAAACTCAATAACAGAAAATTAAATACCTACCTAAATAAACCTATTTCTGATGATAACTAATCTAAACTCAATAAATAAGCAAAATCCCTAAAAACTAATATCTATACGAATGACTAATCCTACCTAACAGTATTATAAAATAACCTACGGTCACTACGTACACTATCAAATATACTACCTATACTTTAAAATTAAAATCTATACCTACGACTCATATAAAAATAAACCTAAATAACTCTAAAAACTAAAAGGAATAAAAATGAACTCCACTGCGGGTGACCCAACCTACGACAAACTTAGTATTTGCGGTTGGTACATTACAGACAGTGGTAATCGGGTATAGGGATCGAACCGCAAAATTAAGTTTGTTTTTTATTGTATATACTTTTCCGGGATAAAAAGTACCCAGTGTGGTGCCCAGGATATTAAAGAATAATTATACCAAGTTTCATCGTAATCGAACTGGTAGTTTTTGCGTGATGCCTGAACAAACAGACAGACAGACAGACAGACCGACAGACAGACAAAAATTTTTTTAATCACATTTTTGGGTTCGGTGTCGGTCTAGTAACACCCCCTGTAAATTATTTTTTTGATATTTTCAATGTACAGAATTTTCACTTCTACAGATTTATTATAAGTATATAGATTTTTTTTGTGGCTATAATCTACTAATTGTTTGCCAAAGGGTAGGCATATGGGAAAAACTCAAGAGGACCGGCGTGCCTACACAGGTGCAACGGATTTTTCATTTCTGGTATCAAAACCAGATAAACTCTGTAAGGTGGGCGACCAGCTTCTCCGACACGGACACTACGTTACTGAGGGCCTTGATGACCAAGCTGATATAGAAAGGGAACGTAGGGCATTGGCGGTCAGGAGCAATATGCTGGCCCGCAGGTTCGCGCGTTGTAGTGAACAAGTTAAGGTGACACTATTTAGAGCCTACTGTCAGACCTTCTACTCGTGCAGCCTGTGGTTCCGGTATACGCAGAGGACGTTCAGTGCCCTACGTGTCCAATACAATAATGGATTTAGGATGCTGTTAGGGTTGCCCCGTTTTTGTAGTGCCTCTGGTATGTTTGCGGACGCTAGGGTAGATGGCTTCCATGCCATTGTGCGCAAGCGGCTCGCGTCGTTACTGAGCAGAGTCCGGAGTAGCACTAACAGCATCCTACAGGTCATTGCTCATAAACAGGACTCAAATATCCTGAAAGAATTTATTCGTGTGCAAATTTTATAATCTCTCGCATGTATCATAATATCTATGGACGTAGTCTGAAATAAAGATTTTATTATTATTATTATATGTGGCTCTGAGTAGAGTAGGTACACACAACACACAACGCACACACAATACAACACACGCGGCGCACGGCTGCGCTGCTGTGTTGTATACACAACTCAGCATTCAAATCTGTGAGTGAACAATACATCACCCCTATTATCCCACCCTTAGGGTTGGATTTTTTTTCCAAATTTATATGGGACTCATCATCATCTGCCTAGCATGCATATTTTCCCAACTATGTTGGGGTCGGCTTCCAGTCTAACCGGATGCAGCTGAATACCAGTATTTTACATGGAGGGACTGCCTATCTGACCTCCACAACCCAGTTACTGGGTAATACGATACCCCTTGGTAAGACTGGTTGTCAGACATTCGGGCTTCTGACTACCCGTAACGACTGTCAAAGATCCACGAATGACAGCCGGGATCAACGGATTAACGTGCTTTCCGAGTCACGGAGGGGTCTCGGTATGTCGAGATGGTCACCCATCCACAGACCAACCGCGGCAAGCGTAGCTTAACCTGACCGATCGACTGGTGCGGCTGTTATTATTTAGCCACGGGCCACGGGACTAACCCTTTCCAATAAAAAATCGAACTACTCTGTAAAAAGTTATGCGTGGTCCGACATAAAAAAAAAATATACGCTTCGACTTGAGAACCTCCTCCGTGAAGAAAGGCCGAAATAAACTCCGAGGTCACAGTCTCTTTTAAAGTCCAGACATATTCTTGGTCAGATCATATGAAGACCATGTAGATCGATGTCTGAGATGGTCTTTTGAGGAAAGAACCACACAGATTGAGAGGACCTGTCCAGTCAGTGCACGCATTTGTTACAAATCGTGCAGTTCAACTCAAATTATGTTATGTAACTTTGATTTTTCAAAATAAAAGCTTACCTAATGTAAATATTTTTAACAGTGGATTAAATTAAGTTCATAAGTCTAGTAAGTTCGCTTATTGATATCATAGACATCTTACGGTCTGCACATATCTTTGTTAGATGCATAAATATCTCGTGAAAATTGTAATTTTATCTATAAACCATTTTTTTATTGATTTTAAATACCATGTATATCGATTAATCAATGATTAGGAAGAAATATGCCGATGTCAGCATTACGTGCGCGTGAGTCGATGAGGTGAGTGCAGCCAATATATTCAGTAGAATGTAACCAGGTTAGCTATGCTAATGTTCAGGTGCGGCGTCATAAGGCCCCTCCGTGCTGATTCATGTTGTTGTTTTCAGATGAGTTTTGATTCAAAATAGCGAAGCGAGCGTTACCTAAGCGATTGACTGCTGCGCTGCGTGTCGTGGGTTCGACTCCCACACGGAACAATATTTATATGACCTACAAGTAGTTGTTCCAGGTCTGGCTGTTTGTGTATGTGACTTTAATTGTTTGTAAACGCACCCACGATACAGAAGAAATTCCTAGTGTGGGGCAACGTTAAAAAAAAAAAACATTATTATTTCATTTTATTTTTGCTAGAGATGATTAATCTACACTACTTCTATTACCTTTTAAATTTAAATGCCTTCCCAGAAGTTGTTCCTATGGTGTACCCCAAGGCAGCATTTTGGGACCTAGATTGCCTACGTCAACGTGCAAAAACACGGTGCGGTCCTACTAGAACCTTACGCATTTACCTTATAATAAGAAGGTTGCCGCTGCCATAAGAACTCTACCTACGTTTCGTCCATCAACCTACAAGTACCAAAAGCAAATAGGAGTAAGCGCCATCACTGCTCGGTCTATGCTCCTCAAGATGAACTCATTCATGTCACTGCAAAATATTTGAAAAGTTAATACTCAAGCAGTTGCTAAGACATTTTAATTTAAACAGCCTCCTCCATAATGAGCAATATGGCTTTACAAAGGGTCGTTCAACTACAGACGCGGGTGTTGCTCTGCTGAGACACATATTTGACGCATGGGAGAAATCGGAAAATGCTATTGGAGTTTTCTGTGATCTCTCCAAAGCCTTTGATTGCGTGCACCATGACACGCTTTTGCGTAAGTTACGTCATTACGGTGTCCGAAACGTGGCTCTCAACGTAATAATTTCTTATTTACATAATAGGGTCCAATGTGTAGATGTTAATGGCGCGAAATCTTCCGGGCTACCAGTTCAGTTAGGTGTTCCGCAAGGCTCAATACTGGGTCCATTTTTGTTCTTAGTATATATCAATGATTTACCATTCCATTTGAAGGGCATCTGTGACGTTGTACTGTTTGCAGATGATACCTCTCTTATTTTTAAAGTAGACAGGAATAGACAAGATTTTGACGACGTAAACAGTGCACTCTCAATAGTTACAGA
Organism: Apamea sordens; assembly: GCA_945859715.1. Lineage (NCBI taxonomy): Eukaryota > Metazoa > Arthropoda > Insecta > Lepidoptera > Noctuidae > Apamea > Apamea sordens. Next base: position 17,818,636 of record OX244008.1, on the reverse strand, counting down.
TTGGTTTACGTCAAATAACCTAGTTCTCAATGCCAAGAAAACGAAATGTGTAAAGTTTGCCTTACCGAATGTCAGAAATCTAGGACCCAACATCGTCTTAAATAAAGAGGTGCTTGAAACAGTAGGCTCGGCAATTTTTCTAGGACTAACAGTAGATGCCAAACTTCAGTGGGGACCTCATATATCAAGTCTAGCAGGAAGGCTCAGTTCGGCTGCCTTCGCCGTCAGGAAAGTAAGACAATACACTGACGTTGATACAGCTCGTTTAGTCTATTTTAGTTATTTTCACAGTGTTAAGTCCTACGGTATTCTACTGGCTGTTCGAGCAATTTACCAGCTAGGTGCCACAGTTTCTCTAAGAGATTTTTTTAAAGATATTGATATTCTCACGGTTGCATCACAATTTATCTTCGCCAACATCTTATATATTAGGCAAAATTTGCACTTGTACACTAAAAACAGTGATATTCACAGTGTTAACACTAGAAATAAGGACAAACTACGTGCCCCCTTTCACCGGCTTCATAAGGTTCATAACTCATTTGTTGGGCTTGGTATAACCTTTTATAACAAGATACCCTCTTCTTTGCTAGACTTGCCTTTTAATGCGTTTAAAGCTCAAGTAAAATCTAACCTTTGTTCAAAGGCTTACTATTCCATCAACGACTACTTACACGATAAGAATAGTTGGTCGCCCTAATTAACTCAAGACAATGTTCATGTTCTTTCTCCAGAATCAGCTTACTGACAGGTTATTGTTATTAGTATTAACTTATTTATTTATTTTACTTCGATGGTCCTAGTTTTTCATCTGTGACTCAAGTGACAGCTATGTGACCAGAACCCAGCTATGCATAAATATGTAAGCTGTCACGCCCTTTATGCCTGGAGGCTTTTATTTAGGTAGTAAGTTTTTATTTCCATTTGAATTAATTATTTTTCAGCTTGAGTACGTATAGTTTTTATTATATTTGTTGGTATATTGGCGTGGCTAGCTGACATATTTTATGGCAAATAATTTAAGTTTCTTGTAATGTTAATTACTGAACATAGGTTCCTAGTATTGTATACATGCACTATATTCTAACTGAACAGACAGCTGTGCTGCTGGGAAGTTTGTTCCGCCACTTCTTCTTCCCAGCGATAGCACTAGGAAGTGGTGAAGGGCGGGCGTTTTTGGGGGACTGTCTTTTGTAATTTTGACGTTCGAAAAGTGCTGACTCTCAGCCTAATTTGAATAAATGACTTTTGATTTTGATTTTGCCACGTTGATCCATGAAGTAGTGGTAAGCACGGCTGCTGCTGCTGCACGTAGGGTCCGCAGTCGTCCCCCAGGGCGGACAAAGAGTTATTGTGTTTCTCGTCCTATAAATAATTTCGCAGTAGCAGCCGCTTGCCCCTTTGTAGGACTATCTATCACTTTCGCCTAACTGTTCGTTATGGTCTCTTAGTGCATCTATTTGGTTCACTGAAGTCCCACCAATATATTGTACGTTCAGTTCCGGTGACGTTCGTTAGCAGTGGGCACGTGCTCGGCATAGCTCAGAAGTGACACACGCTGTGTAATGATTTGGCGGAAGGCCGCGGCTCATGCGCGTGCTATACAATGCCTAAACATTGCGCATGCGACGCGACACGCATATGTGTTAGCGCTGAACCAATTCTTTACATTCATGGACTACTTCATTAGGTACTAAGTAATAAATGTAATTACAGTGTAGTTTAAATAAATGGATTAGGTAGATCGGGAAAAAAAACTCAACTCAACTGATTTTTGGAACGAAGTTCCTTATCGCCCGTTGCGAAAGGGGGCTAGACGGAAAAAATTAAGACCAAAAGTTAGAACGACACTTTTTGCTCTAATTAGTTGTAAGCCGTGCGGCGTGCGCGTGTTTCTCTGTCTCTCTCTCTCTCTCTTTGAACATCGTTCCATCCGTGTCCCTTGACACCTCTCGAGTTTTTTTTTCACGATTTCAGTGTTGGTCCCGTAGTGAAAGTTGTTCATAATGATGAGTACAATGACTTAAGGATTAAAACGATCATTTGGACACTGTCCGGAATCGCCCTGTACACAAGAAATATCGGACATACACGATATTTTATTATATTCGTTGCAAATATTTTCGTAACACGGACTAGCTGTATGCCAAAATAAAACATTTTAAAGTATTTTACGCGACTAATAAGTAGGTAATAACATTAATCGCCGCCATCTTCGCCAAACGTCGTGTCGCATCGAAAAAGATTAGGGATGCCCTCTTGGACCCCCCAGCCCCCCAATCCCAATCAATAGCAATCGATCGATCGAATTTTTAATGAATGAATTGCATGTTTTTGAATCTGTATCACTAGAACATTCACTCAAAAGCGCTCAGCCATTTATCAATGCACACTAACGCCATCTATCTACCGCGCTCACAGAACAGATAAAATCTGTTCTGTGACCGCGCTACATCACCACTGTCGAGACAGCATTATTTTTACACTAGCTTTTGCCCGCGACTTCGTTCGCGTGGAATAGTGACTTCCGGCAGATTTTTGGTTTTACCCAAATAGTTCTTACTATTTATTTACATTTTTCCGATGAATTTTCAGTACTGAATTGATGCCGACTCTTGACCAATAGATGGCGCTGTATGTCCGGAATGAATTTTATTTTTTATTTTATTTTTTGTAATAAAATCTATCCTATGTCCATTCTCAAGTTCCAAACTATGTCTGTACCAAATTTCACACAAATCGGTTCAGTAGTTTAGGCGTGAAGCAAAGACAGACAGACAGACAGAGTTACTTTCGCATTTATAATATTAGTTTGGATTATTACACACAAACATTTTATCTCATTCCAAAACCAATGGTAAGAATACAGGTAAAGTACCTATGTTAATTCGATTCTATTAAACGTTGCAATTACATACACTTAGGCTTTAGAAAAAGACTGCATAGATACCTAATTATCTATGTAGGTACAAAAAACAGCTAAATGTATTATGTTATTGTTTTTTAGTTTCTTAAAAATCACTCGGAGCCGATGCTCTTGGTTCCAGGGCGAACACTGTATGGGCGCAGAGCAATGTCCTTTAACGGTGTATAGCTACGGGTAAGGGCTAGGGAATGAAGAACCGGTGCTCTTCTTGCGTCCCGGGATTTTCGGGATTACTTGTTGAAGGAACCGGGAGAACCGGGACTTTCGGGACTTTTGGGTATTTTTTTTACCTACTGCTGGTATTTTTATTTTGAAAGAAAGAAAGCAAAAAAACATTTATTTAGCACAGACCAAAAGACACACAATACACCAGATACATTACATCAGATAACACAAATAAAAGAACAAATAGAAAACAGTTTATAGACCGATATAAGAAATTAGCAGGAAAGTGTGCCTCACGGCTGCACCAAAGAGGCCCAGTTCAGCAAAAATGCCAGACAATAGTGCCGGACGCTGGTTTTCAACTGAACCTGATGTGTGAGGTGACAATTGATTGAGTGATTTTAATAGGTCTTTAGTCTTTAGTAAACAGAACCATTTACACTATTGTATTAGGTAAGCCTGTGATGATAGTGTATGTGTTTTAAAATAAATAAATAAATAATAATAAATTTACTATACTTTGAAAAAATAATCAACAGAAGAAAACAACAAGTCAAATCAGCATTTAACGCTCGCTATTATTATAAATTATATTCCAATATCAATCAACATAAACATAATTACTTTCCATAAAACAAAATATAACATAAATCCTTTTCTTAATTCTAATATAAACCAAGTCATCATCAGCATTCAGCAGTTATCATATCACTGAGACGCTTATCTTTAAGGAATATAAAATAATAAAATATGAAAAAGTTATAAAGGAATGAAATTAACAAAATATGAAAACGTTCAATTATTTAGTACTGTCTTGCTCATTATAATGGGTTCTTAAAAAAATAAGTGCGTCTAAGCTTTTATCACTTAAGCGTGATCTTATTTTACTGCACAGTAATCCTGCTGCAGAGAATATCCTCTCAGGCTCCACTCTGGTCGGAGGGATCGTCAGAAGGTGATCATAAGCTAACGACAGAAAACAGCCACGATCTCGATCCATTCTCAAAAAGAGCCATTTCTATTCTAATAAAAGTGTTTAAATCTTCTTGATCGCTTCGAACTCGTACATTTTTGGTAGCATTCAGTATTTCAGTATTAAGCTCATCTTTTGGAACGAAGTTCCTTATCGCGCGTTGCGAAAGGGGGCTAGACGGAAAAAATTAAGATCAAAAGTTGGAAAGACACTTTTTGCTAAAGTTGTACGCCGTGCTGCGCGGCGTGCGCGTGTTTCTCTGTCTGTCTCTCTCTCTCTTATAGAAAGCAAGCCAGTTATTTTCGTTTCGTCTTTCTATTTCGCATTGAACAGTGTGGTGTCGCGACGATTATTTTTGTTGAGTGTATACCTACAGGTTTTTTGTACATAATAAATAATAAAAAATAATAATTAATCGAAAGGAACTTCGTTCCATCCGGGTGTCCCTTGACACCTCTCAAGTTTTTTTTTTGTTAATATAGCATCTCTGTGCAGATCATTATTTTCTTGATTTTGTGATGAAAGCTCTTCAGGTAGATGAACAGCTATCGAAGAAACGCTATTTGTGCGTGTTTTTTAACTCTGAGTATGAGTGACATATACTGTTTTACCGCGGGAAAACGCCTTATTCTGACGGGAAAACGGGCAGCAGTAGCAAGCACCGGGTAAACCGATGAACGAACCACTATCTAAGTACAGTGTAGATTCTACACTATTAGGTTAGGTATTACAAAGAGGAAAGATTTTTTTTTTTTTTTTTGTAGGTAAGGTATGTAACCAATAAACTCAAAAACTACTGATTATATTTTAAAAATCCTTTCACCACTAAAAAGCTACAAGATCCCTAAGTACCAAAGGCTACTTTTGACCACATTCGCTCGGAAAAACGTGTAGCAGCGGGTGAAACCGCTAGGCGGACCTCTAGTTTTAAATAAAATCTTAGTAAGAAACCTTTTATTATGATATCTGATTGGGGAAACTCAAATTCTTAATTTCAGTTTATACTTTTCAACTATGTCCCGAAGGTCCCGAAAGTCCCGGGACGAGGTGTGATCGTCCCGGTTCTTTAGTCTATACGAAAATCCCGGGATTTCCCGGGATTTTCGGGACCGGGATTTCCCGGGACCATTCCCTAGTAAGGGCGCTCCGGAGTAGTAGATCTGTCTACGGAACTTGTAAGTATTTTTTACATTTACCTATATCTGTAATATTTATGCTGTACAGAGTAGGTACCTACAGTATAGTAGAGTGTGTATGTAAAGAGCAGTTCTCTTCTATTCTATTTTAACCAGCAATCATTTTTATGAAGCTGTTTTTTGTCTTTATAAAAAAGCACAAAATCCATGATGGTTGGTAGTCGCGGTGTGATGTGAGTCATGTGAGGAAGACGCTGCTAGAGATACCGACTTTGACTTGCCTACTTAAGTCTCGATCAAAGATCCTTCCTTCCATCCTTAAGAGAAGTCTTTAAGTGACTGTGGACACTGGATTAGGTAGGTACTTATAATCACTTCAGGAAATCCGTAGATCACGACCACACATCACATATTAATTACTAGCTTCTGCCCGCGGCTTCGCCCGCGTGGATGTCGGAAATTTACCCACGGGAATGTGCTAACAGGATAAAATGTAGGTATGTGCTTCCCCAGAATGCCATCTATCTCGCGGGCCCTTTGTGGCTAATTACAATAGAAAACCAATTGTGTCTCATTAGTGGTGATTAAGAGGGTACCTATATGGTATCTTTACTAAGTACCTAACTAATTAAAAAAAAAACTCAATAACAGAAAATTAAATACCTACCTACCTAAATAAACCTATTTCTGATGATAACTAATCTAAACTCAATAAATAAGCAAAATCCCTAAAAACTAATATCTATACGAATGACTAAACCTACCTAAAAGTATTATAAAATAACCTACGGTCACTACGTACACTATCAAATATACTACCTATACTTTAAAATTAAAATCTATACTACGACATATAAAAATAAACCTAAATAACTCTAAAAACTAAAAGGAATAAAAATGAACTCCACTGCGGGTGACCTAACCTACGACAAACTTATTATTTGCGGTTGGTACAGTAATCGGGTCTAGGGATCAAACCGCAAAATTAAGTATGTATTTTATTGTATATACTTTTCCGGGATAAAAAGTACCCAGTGTGGTGCCCAGGATATTAAAGAATAATTATACCAAGTTTCATCGTAATCGAACCGGTAGTTTTTGCGTGATGCCTGAACAAACAGACAGACAGACCGACAGACAGACAGACAAAAATTTTTTAAATCACATTTTTGGGTTCGGTGTCGGTCTAGTAACACCCCCTGCCATTTATTTTTTTGATATTTTCAAATTACAGAATTTTCACTTCTACAGATTTATTATAAGTAGGTATAGATAGAAGATAGTAGAATACTCATTACTCTGTCCAGATCATTAAGTATCTAAGATTTAAACAAACATTTTATCAAAATGATGATTTTTCAGCTTGCGCCAGTTCCAAACCATTACCCAATACTTAAAGAAAAGATCAACAGCGGTAAGGAAATATTCACCTTTTTCTGATTTCTTTGTTTGTTTTCCTCCTAACATTCCAGTATCAAGTCTGTGACCTAAAAATATCGATTTGAATTCGAAAACACATAAATCTCTTCCAGGGAGATTTAAAAATAAATCTTTATTATGTCGGAGGAAAGTGCTATCTTTCATAGAGCGTTCTGTTTTATAGACATCATACCATAGATATATACATTTCTATGCATCATCATACTAATACACAGTAATGTGCTGAAGAGTTTGTTTGTTTGAACGCGCTAATATCTGGAACTACCGGTCGGATTTCAATAATTGTTTTTGCATTTGAAAGCCCAATAGGTACTTGAGAAAGGCTATAGACTATATTAACATCACGCTACAATTCTCCGGAGCCGAGCAGAAAGAAAAAAGTAAGCAAGAACGCTAAGCGTAAACGAAATAAAAAAGAGAAAGAAATTACACGTCGACGAAGTTGTGGGCAGAAGCTAGTGATGTTTTAACCGTATAGTTCGGAAAGCGAAGAATTGAATCCTGAAGACAGCACAGTATTCTTGGGCATAACTTTGGATGCTAAGCTTCAGTGGGGTCCACATATAGATAAATTGTCAAAAAAGCTAAGTTCCGCAGCATACGCTGTTAGAAAATTTCGTAATTTAACTCAAACTCAAATCATTTAATTCAACTAAACCAATTACAGGACTTTAGAATTGTCAAAGGGTCGGCCAGTCAGAAAGAAGAAGCTAGTTGCCCATTCCAAAGCGTAGGTACCTATGGAGAAGAGCGGGCAAGAAACTCCATGGACACTCTTTAACTGATATAGAGACAGCCCTTTTAGTGTACTTTAGCTATTTTAGAATCATAGTGTAATGTCGTACGGTATTCTATTGTGGGGAAATGCCGCTGATATTCAGACTATCTTTGTTTTGCAGAAGCGAGCAGTTCGATCAATTTATACCTAAATTAAGTCCGAGACACTCGCTCAGAGACAAATTTAAAGAAATTAATGTTATTTCTGTGCCTTCTCAGTACATTTATGAAAATCTTTTATATTATGCCCATTAAAATATAAAATTGTTTAAAAAATACAGTGATAAAAATGATATAAATACTAGGAACAAACACAAATTTGTTGTACCTACCTACAACAAGGCTCAAGAAAATAGGGGGCTCGTTCAGATGCCAATGTATACGCTTCTACAATAAAGTTCCAAGCCCCGTTCAAGATCTAAGGCTGAAAGGCCAGAAAGCCTTTTATACCGTTAAGGCTTACATCGAGGACAAAAAGGCTTGGGATTAAGCTGCTTCCAATTTTTACATATTGAATGTTTTTTTTTGCTTTGTTGTTGTTTTTTTTGTTATATACACTTTGACATTAATGAATTTGTGAGAGCAATGCGATTGCTGGTCGGCTGGAGAGCCGTGGCGTTAGAGTGGTTTACTCGTGTGTGGGTTTCCAGGTGTCTATGGCTCTTAGTGATAAAAATGATTGTTAATGTGGATAACGATGGTACATGGCTCTGGTTGATGGTTTACGCTATGATTAGATAATCAAAGTTTGTTTAAATTACCCTGGTTGAATCAATACTCTAAAAGGCTTCAACTCCAGGCGTATAAGTACGCTCACAATCGGAAACAAAAGATGCCTCTAAGTAGTGTTCCTAGCGAGTTAAACGTAGAAGTCGGTTTGGAGAGATCATCCACCGAGTAGTAGAGCACATACCATGGCTAATAGGTCACTAATCTGTAAACATTATTTGCATAAAGTCTACTTATCTATGTTGGGAGCAGTCATCGAATAATGTGAAGGTGGTCGAAAGGACAGTGTCGTCCGAGCCAGCCCCGTGTGGGTGGTTGAAGGGATGCACTCGTCCGGTCCATGTTTGTGATTATATAACTGGTCGAAGGGACAGTGTCTTCCGGTCCATGCACTAGTGGCTGGTCGAAGGGAAGCACCCGTCCGGTCCAGGTTAATTGTTGTGTTGGTCTTGTAATGACCTGGGATTCGTAGACTCTATGTAAAGTGATGTGTGTTGGTCGTATCACTTGAGGTGATGACGATATGGGTGGCATGAGTGTCACTAGCTGCTGCGGCAGCCAGGCCATGAGCGTTGTATGTAATCTACGAGTTAGTTGATATAGTTTCTGACCAATTATTACTAAAGCTTAGAGGAACCTTTTGTTATCGATGATAGTTTGGATTAGAGTATTACTAACGAATTTGAAGAAAGTCTAGTAATAGTTTTGTTGATGAAACAGAGTAGAGATTAAGTTATGTGTATTTTGTGTGTGTTGTGTGGGGTTACGTGAGAAACCATAAAGTGCAGGAGTGACTTGGCGATTTGATGGGAATGCGCAAATTAATTTGACGAGTTGAGTAACTGTAGGTTACTAGATAGTATGAGACACATGCATCTTAGTCGATTCTTTTTATTGTAACCTTGAGATTTTGGGAATCAAATAGTGGGTAATGCTCTGAACTCTAATATTGTTAGTTTGTTCGAGTTTTCATTGTGTTTTTGCCTGTACCAAATGTGGTCAGGAGTGGCCGAGCTATGTGATACTTTGCAAGAAACATGGGTATGTTTCTTTACAGATTAGCACACGAGGACGTATGTATAGCAGGATGGCCGTGTCGGAATCATTCGTTTGACTATTCGGAACGTTAGCGCCATCTCATGGCGCTAGACAGAGTCTAGCCTGAGTTCGTGGGGAGACGCGAGAGCAACATCTACAAAAAGCGGTATGAGCAGAGCTCTCGAGATCATGGAAACATTGGACATCGTACGAACAACATGTGGATAGAAACTGTCGCGCGTTCCGTATCGTTGAGTTGTGTGTGTATGTGATTCGCTAGTGTGACTAACTGGTACGTAAATTATAATCTGATTTTAACTGTAAACCGTGTTTCTATTGTGTATAACCAACGCTACCCATAGTACGCCCACAGTAATAAAATTATGCCTGATGTTAAGGAGAGACAGTCATACCTTCTCCTACAAATTAGATATATACTATAACATTTGCTTACTTTGTAAAGTATTATATTATTTTAACTAGCTTCTGCCCGCGGCTTCGCCCGCGTGGATGTCGGAAATTATCCCACGGGAACGTGCTAACAGGATAAAAAGTATGTGCTTCCCCAGGATGCCATCTATATCTATGCCAAATCAGAAGTTCAGTGGTTTAGGCGTGAAAATGTAACATACAGTTTCAAGTTCAAATCATCCGCTTAAAAACCGAATTACCCGTTTTTGTCCCGTCAGTGGTAAATTATCGACAACTTTACATATTTATTATTAATTATTTTCTGTCAAAAGTATCAATACTGAGTTTCGAGTTACTCAGACCGCGCTTCAATTTCTTTTCAATTCAATTTCTTCGACATAAACTTAACACCCCTAAATCCCCCTTTGAGGGGTAGCTTTGAAAAACTTATAATGATAAACTTTATTACTTACTAAGGCAAATTTCAAGTTTATTAACTAAATGAATAAGATTTTTCATATAAACTGTATCCCCGCTTTTCACCACCAGAGGGGTGGAATTTAAAAAAAAATCGTTTGGGATGTATTCATAATTTGACTCAAAGATTATTTAAATATTTATACTAATTTTCGAGTTAATCAAGCCATGCAGTAAAATCCTTCCCTGAAAAATTGACTACCCTATTTCAGCCCGTCAGGGGTAGATTTTCAAAAAACCCTGATACACATTATTCTTTACTTTCAATATTAGGTATAAATACTGAGTTTCGAGTCAACCGGACTGCGCGCTAAAATTCTTCCATACAAACTTTGAAACCCCCCAATCCCTTATTAGGGGGTAGTTTAGAAGAAAAAAAAAAACATAATTATATATTATAATAAGACAATCTTCATAATTTATTTAGATAAGTATTCGTGCTAAGTTTCAAGTTTATTAACTCAAGGAATAAGATTTTTCATACAAACTTTCATCCCCTATTTTATCTCCTTGGGGGTAGAATTTATCAAAATCCTTTCTTAGCGGATGCCTACGTAATAACATCTACCTGCATGCCAAATTTCAGCCCGATCCCTCCAGTGGTTTAGGCTGTGCGTTGATATATCACTATGTCAGTCAGTCAGTCAGTCACCTTTGAGTTTCATATATTTACCCACGGGAACGTGCTAACAGAATAACATGTATGTGCTTCCCCAGAATGCCATCTATGTCGCGGGCCCTTTGTGGCTAATTACAATAGAAAACCAATTGTGTCTCATTAGTGGTGATTAAGAGGGTACCTATATGATATCTTTACCTAAGTACCTAACTAATTAAAAAAAAAAAACTCAATAACAGAAAATTAAATACCCACCTACCTAAATAAACTTATTTCTGATGATAACTAATCTAAACTCAATACATAAGCAAAATCCCTAAAAACTAATATCTATACGAATGACTAAACCTACCTAACAGTATTATAAAATCACCTACGGTCACTACGTAAACTATCAAATATACTACCTATACTTTAAAATTAAAATCTATACCTACGACTTATATAAAAATAAACCTAAATAACTCTAAAAACTAAAAGGAATAAAAATGAACTCCACTGCGGGTGACCCAACCTACGACAAACTTAGTATTTGCGGTTGGTACTGTACAGACAGTGGTAATCGGGTATAGGGATCGAACCGCAAAATTAAGTTTGTTTTTTATTGTATATACTTTTCCGGGATAAAAAATACCCAGTGTGGTGCCCAGGATATTAAAGAATAATTATACCAAGTTTCATCGTAATCGAACCGGTAGTTTTTGCGTGATGCCTGAACAAACAGACAGACAGACAGACAAAATTTTTTTTAATCACATTTTTGGGTTCGGTGTCGGTCAAGTAACACCCCCTGCCATTTATTTTTTGGATATTTTCAATGTACAGAATTTTCACTTCTACAGATTTATTATAAGTATAGATTTTTCTCTCTGTTCTCTTAGTTTTTGTCATAGTCTGGCAGTAATACTCAAACTGCCAGACCATGACAAAAACTAACAGAACAGAGAGAAAAATAAAATGACCCACATAGTCTTCACATTCACAATAACTAAAATAATAGAATACTTTACCAAGTAAGCAAATGTCATAGTATATATCAAATTCATTAATGTCAAAGTGTATATAAAAAAAACAACAAAACAAAAAAAAACCCTTCAATATTAGGTTGCTTAGCTTGGGACTAGATGGCGCTGTGTGAAATGTCCAGGAATATTTATTTATTTTTTTTATTTTTTATTTATTTAATATGTAAAAATTGGAAACAGCTTAATCCCACGCCTTTTTATCCTCGATATAAGCCTTAACGGTATAAAAGGCTTTCTGGCACAACTTACGTTTAATGAATGATTTGAATTTATTAAGGCTTAGATCTTGAACGGGGCTTGGAACTTTATTGTAAAAGCGTATACATTGGCATCTGAACGAGCCACCTATTTTCTTGAGCCTTGTTGTAGATACAAAAAAATTGTGTTTGTTTCTAGTATTTATATCATGGATATCACTGTATTTTTTAAACAATTTTATATTTTTATGGGCATATAAAAGATTTTCATAAATATACTGAGAAGGCACAGTCATAACATTAATTTCTTTAAATTTGTCTCTGAGCGAGTGTCTCGGACTTAATTTATAAGTTGATCGAACTGCTCGCTTCTGCAAAACAAAGATAGTCTGAATATCAGCGGCATTTTCCCACAATAGAATACCGTACGACATTACACTATGAAAATAGTTAATGTACACTAAACGGGCTGTCTCTATATCAGTTAAATTACGAATTTTTCTAACAGCGTATGCTGCGGAACTTAGCTTTTTTGACAATTTGTCTATATGTGGACCCCACTGAAGCTTAGCATCCAAAGTTATGCCCAAGAATACTGTGCTGTCTTCAGGATTCAATTCTTTGCCCTTTATCAACACATTAGTTTTCACCTGTCTAATGTGAGGTAACGTAAACTTAATGCATTTTATATGAGACAACAGAAGTTACCCCTTCAAATAATCAATTATTATTACAGAATATTATAAAGGTATCTTCTGGCAATATAATTAATACTAATAAGAAACTAAAGGGTGTGCAACATATTTTAAAATTATTTAATCAAAATATCCAAGGTTGCGCTTCCAAATTGCTGGAAATAGAATTGTTTTTGGAAAACACCAAGTTTGATGTCATTTGTTTAACAGAGCATTGGTTGAAATATTATCAAGTAATGTCAATTAATTTTGAAAATTATCATCAAATTATCATAAGCCATTTCAGCCGACAACATATGATACATGGCGGGTCATTAATATTACTTAAAAAATCTATTAAATCTAAAGAACGTAAAGACATCATCGGGCTGTCTGTTGAACACATCATTGAATTGTCCTGTGTTGAGCTCAATAAGCATGTTATAGTGTTACAATTTGTTTGTGTAAGTAATCGCAAAAAAATATATATTATCTATACAAGTGTCAGAAGAAGCTGTCACTCGGGTTGGTTCCATAAACACATTTGACAAATCAAATGACCCAAAAAGACTCAATAATCTGACAGTATTCGACTTATTTTCCAATAAATTAATATTAAAATCTCCACATACGATTATTGACTTACTACTAGTATGTACTAGTTTCTTTAACACATCTTCCATTACAGAATCAAACACAGATAGATTCTGGTAACTAGGAGGTCTGTATCCTTTGTTCTCATATTATTACTGTTACGCGCCACAATTAATGCCTGATACATGGTGACATTAGTTACCACTGGCGCCATCTATTGTGGAGTGGAAGAACTAATAGTCACGCCATCCGTCAGCGCCATCTATTGACGAGTAGATATGTCGAAGCTAGAACTAACTAGAACTATCGACATCTGGTCAGTCGGGGCCGGTATGTACTCGAACATTCTAGATGTTTCTACGATAGAAGGTTCTGGAACTATCTGCGGCACTATTAAGGCCGGGATTAGCCGCGAGCAATCAGACTTGGTTTTGCGACACGAGTGAATACATCGAAAGCGATCTTCAAGTGCGACTTAAGAGCGATTGTGTTTTATAATTAGTGTGTTTTGAATTGTTGCTAGTGTTGATTAATTAAAGTGTAACTTTTGGGTGATTTTTATCGGCATTTTAATTGTCACGAACCCGAAGCTCGTAACAATTGGTGTCAGAAGCAAGGATTAATCATGCCGATTTTACCTAAAGACGACACGGAGGGTATCCGTACCCGGAGTCAACGCCAACAGGAGACGGATCAGAGACATTTTGGTGGAGCTATGCCGCAGAGGTCGGAGGGCCAGCTACCAACCACGGAGGCCGACCCGCCCGCAGCAGCTCCAGCATCAGCAGCACCAGACCTTGCTGCCCTGATGATGATGCTGCAGGAACAGGCCCGCCGACAGGAGGAACACGCTCGCCGACAGGAGGAACAGGCCCGCCGACAGGAGGAACAGGCTCGCCGACAGGAGGAACAGGCTCGTCGGTTGGAAGAACAGGCCCGTCGGTTGGAAGAACAGCTGCTGCGTGACAGGGAGGAACAGGCCCGCCGACAGGAGGAACAGGCCCGCCGACAGGAGGAACATGCTCGTCGGTTGGAAGAACAGCTCCAACGTGATAAGGCGTAGCAAGCGCGCCGCCAGGAAGAGCAGATGCTCCTTATGAAGGACCTTCACGCTACCTTAGGGAAAGACATGAAGGAGGTGAAGGATAAGGTCGCTCAACATGACAACCGCCTGTCGGAAGCTGAAATCCGGATCGACCAAGTGAATAATCGGGTTGACAACGTGGTGGCTGACGTGAAGAAAACCGTGATGGCTGACGTAAAGAAAACGCTGGATTATCTTAATCTTGGGGATGGAATCGCAGCTCCCGTAGCTACAACACCTTTGCTACGTGGATTCAAAGTGCCACCTATCGACGGAACTTCTTCCTGGTTGGCCTACAAAATCCAGTTTGAGGCTGTCATGACGGCGAATGGTTGGAATAAAAGTCAGGCCATGACTGCCCTCACCCTAGGCCTGCGCGACCAGGCCCTAACCGTTCTGGAAGCTCTCGGAAAGGAAGTGACTTACGAGCAACTCCTTGAGGCATTGGAGGCTCGGTATGGCGACGCTCACCTGGAACACGTGTTTCGTGCGCAGCTCAAGGATCGCGTGCAACGCAGCAATGAAAACCTGCAGCAGTGGGCCCTTGAAGTGGAGAAGCTGGTGTGTAAAGCATACCAGTCCGTACCTGCGCTTATTGATGGGAACCTGGTGCAGGCATTCATCGACGGCATCCGTGACCTTGAAGTTAGAGCTGCTGTGAGACTCGGGCACCACGGGACGCTTAAGGACGCGTTGGCCCATGCACTGGAGGTGGAAGCCGTGCGACAGGATCATCGTTCCCATCGCGTCAGGGAGGTTGCAGCGGCTACAGTTCGCGACCGCAATAAAGGATACAGCCCTAGGTGCTACGGCTGTGGGGAAATGGCACCTTCGATCCAGTTGCCCCAAGCGAACTGCTGAAAGAGAAGACGGCCGATCTCCAGAGGGCAGTGCAGCTAACAGCACCACCCAGCAGTGCAGCTAACAGCACCGCCCAGCAGCAGCAGCAGGGAAACGAGTAATAGCCAGGACTGCGGGGCGGGTGCTGGCTGATGTTCAAAGAGCCCCAAGGGTTTCGATCACACAAACCCAAGACGGGAACAGCCTAATCATCAAGGGCGAGGTCAACGGAACGCCGTGTAAGCTGACCATAGACACTGGAGCCACTCGCACGGTTGTCAGTTCCCAACTCATAAGACGGTCCCTTGGGGACTCCGCATACAACCGAGAACACATTAATTTGGTAACAGCCACCGGTCAGCGCATACCCGTCCATGGAGAGAAGAAGATAGGGTTGAAGCTAGGCAACAGAATCTACCTGCATAATGTCATCGTGGCTGATATAATGGACGATTGCATCCTGGGCCTTGACTTTATGAGGAAGAACTGTTGCGAAATTGACGTCAAGCAAGGTGTTTTGAAATGTGGACAAGAGGAACTTTTCGTGGAAGGGGCTTTACCAGGGAACGTGTACTGCCTTAAGAAGATTGTTCTTCCGCCGAGATCGGAAACGATTGTGCCAGTTAGTCTTCCTCGGAATCCTGGGCAAACTCATCGTTGTGTACTCGTGGAAAGGGTAGACAGTGACCTTCCATGGAAAGTGGCACGAACTTTGGTCAGAGCCACCGACATCTCAGGGGTACGTGTGCTGAACCTTTGTGATCAGGAACAGGTTATAGAAAAAGGCACATTAGTTGGTACTTGCGAGGAAGTGGATTGGTTGCGTCGATGCCAATATCTTTCGACTGGGACCCTCAGCAAGGATGCACAAACAAGAGTGACCACACTTTTAGAAGACTGCCGCAGCGCTCTGCCCCAAAATGAAATGGTCAAGGCGAAGAAAATGTTACTCAAGTATGCAGATGTTTTCTCGTCAAACGATGCTGACATTGGGAGGACTGGCTTAGTTCAACACAAAATAAATACAGGAGAAGAATTGCCTATCCGTCAACGGCCAAGGAGATTGCCGGTAGGACGTGAAAAGGAAGTGGAAACCATGATTGAGGGAATGGTGAAGGATGGTGTTATTGAACCTTCATCTAGTCCATGGTGTTCACCTGTAGTGCTGGTAAGAAAGAAGGACGGCAGCATGAGGTTTTGTGTTGACTATCGTCGTCTGAACGACGTTACGAAAAAGGACAGTTATCCTTTGCCAAGAATTGACGACACGCTGGACATGCTTACTGGAGTAAAGTGGTTTAGCACGCTGGACCTGAAAAGTGGCTACTGGCAAGTTGAAATTGATCCTAAGGACAAGGAGAAAACTGCATTCTCGACAGGAAAGGGTCTGTGGCAATTTAAAGTTATGCCGTTTGGATTATGCAATGCTCCGGCAACGTTTGAAAGGTTGATGGAACTTGTACTTACCGGGCTTATTGGCGATGCCTGCCTGGTCTACTTAGATGACATCATCATCGTAGGCCGTACGTTTGAAGAACATCTTCAAAACTTGGAACGCGTGCTCATGAAGATCCAGAGTGCCAACCTCAAGTTAAGTCCGAAGAAGTGTTCACTATTCAAACGGTAAGTTAGCTTTTTGGGATATGTAGTGTCTGAAGAAGGTATCCGCACGGATCCAGAGAAAATCGCCGCTGTCAAGGATTGGCCAATTCCAAAAGACAAGACTCAGGTCAGAGCATTTCTGGGTTTGTGCTCCTACTATCGGCGATTTGTCAAGAACTTTGCAGAAATAGCCAAACCCCTGCATAAGCTAACCGAGGAGAAGCGACATTTCTGCTGGGATGAAAGTTGCGACATCGCATTCCAGGAGCTAAAGGACCGTCTGTGCAAAACACCTATTTTGGGGTACCTTGATGCGGGCAAGGAATTTATAGTTGACACAGACGCAAGCGACATAGGACTTGGCGGTGTGTTGTCCCAGCGGAATGGCGATCAAGAATTTGTGATAGCGTACTTCAGAAAGTCATTGTCGAAACCTAAAAGGAACTATTGTGTTACGAGACGAGAACTGCTTGCTGTGGTAAAGTCATTGCAGCACTTTAGCAAATATCTTCTGGGTCATAAATTCCACTTACGAACTGACCATGCTGCACTGAAATGGCTATTGCAGTTCAAAAATCCAGAAGGACAAGTTGCGAGATGGATTGAACTACTGCAGGAGTACGACTTCGTGGTCGAAAATCGCAGCGGAAAATCTCATATCAACGCAGATGCATTGTCAAGAAGACCTTGTCCTGAAGACTGCAAGCATTGTACTAGGCAAGAAAGTAAAGAAGTCGTACCTGTGAGGATGCTCAAGACAGACCTCAGCATCGAGTGGAAGGAAAGCCTACAACGTGCACAGCAAGAAGATTCGGACATCTAGCCGATTCTGGAGTGGATGAAGGCCAGAGCTCCTAAGCCCAAGTGGAGCGACGTCTCAGCGATGAGTTCGATCACGAAAAGCTATTGGGCCCAATGGGACAGCTTGGTGATTCAGGATGGAGTCCTGTGCCGAAAATGGGAAAATGCTCGGGGAGATAGCTGTCATTTGCAAATGGTTGTCCCTAAAACTCAAGTACCGGATGTTCTACAGCTGTACCATAATGATTGTTCAGGAGGTCATCTAGGAGTAAAATGGACTCTACTGAAGATACGAGAACGGTTTTACTGGGTCCACTGTCGGGACGATGTCGAGGACTGGTGTCGCAAATGTACAAGTTGTGCAGCTGTAAAGGGACCTCAGACTCGTAGTAGAGGTGCATTGAAATTGTACAATGTTGGTGCACCATGGGAGAGGATAGCCCTTGACGTTGCGGGGCCGTTTCCGGAAAGTGAAAGTGGTAACAAGTATTACATGGTTGTGATGGATTACTTCACTAAGTGGCCGGAAGTCTTCGCCATTCCAAATCAAGAAGCTTCGACAGTTGCAGATAAATTAGTTTATGAAGTCTTCTGTCGTTTTGGTGTTCCTTTAGAGATTCACAGTGATCAAGGAAGGAATTTTGAGTTCCAAATATTCCAGGAAACCTGTCGAGTTATGGGTACTCATAAAACAAGAACAACTTCTTACCACCCACAATCGGATGGAATGGTGGAACGATTTAATCAGACACTGGAGAGGTACCTAGCAAAAGTTGTGGAAAAGCGGCAACGAGATTGGGACAAGCACATACAACCGTTTTTGTTGTCATATCGAAGCGCTGTTCACGAAAGTACATCGGTGACACCAGCTTTCGCAAACTTCGGAAGAGAATTACGGCTGCCTGCAGACCTGATCACCGGAATACCACCTGATGCCCCACGCAGTATAACCGATTATGCGAACAACTTGCGGAACAAAATGAATGACATCTGTGAGCACGTCAGACAATCGGGCCAGCAAATGTCTGAAAAGATGAAAACCCGTTATGACCGCAAAATGAACAGTAAAGGGTTCGACGAAGGTTCACTAGTGTGGTTGCACAATCCAGTCCGCAGCAAGGGGAAATC